>ML977589.1:169689-319734 GCA_010015725.1 Amniculicola lignicola CBS 123094 | reverse complement strand
CATCTCGAGACAGAGCACTCGAGCTGGCCCGAGCCGCTCCATCCCCACCACACGCCCACCCCGTACCAGATCCTCGCCCTCCGCCGAGGGGACGTGTACTCGAAACAACGCTTCTACGCCCTCGTCAAGCTGTACCATCCCGATAGGTGCCATCCCGCGTCGCCCGTCGCCCACCTCTCGCCTGCCGTCCGTCTTGAGCGATATCGGCTGCTCGTTGCGGCACACGACATCCTCTCCGACGATGCCAAGCGGAAAGCGTATGACGTCTGGGGGACGGGATGGGTAGGCGTTCACCCCATCCACGGCCCTAGGCCACATACATCGCCGCATCCATATGCCCCGCAGCATGACTGGCGTGCTGGCCACAATTGGCGCTCTGGACACAGCCCTGCGAACAATGCTACGTGGGAGGACTGGGAGCGGTGGTATGACCGCGAGTACGGCAGGAAGCAGGAAGACCCCCGCGCGGCATACATGTCCAGCTTCAGCTTCGTTGGAGCCATCTTTTTTCTCGTCACTCTGGGAGGAGTAGTGCAAGGTTCCCGAGCAGGGGCGCTATCCACCTCTGTCATGGAGCGCGCAGATCGGGTAAACAGGGAGGCCAGCATGGAGCTCATGAGATCGAAGCGGGCAACCATGAGCGGCGACAGAAACGAGCGCATACGAACATTCTTGGAGCATAGAGAGGCTACAAATGCGGGTGGAGAGTCGTATCAGCGACTACTACCTCCTGCGGAACACTGCACTCCGGACACGATCCAGAAGCAGTAGTTGAGCAAGTAGGTATTTCGGCGTGCTTTTCAGCGAGACGTTCGTGTTTGCATTGATTGAATGATTTACGTGGGATTGGAAGCCAGAGACAGCATCTGGCACGTGAGTAGTTCTGTACACATTGTAGTATCGGGCCGGGTTCTGCACATATAGGCCAACATCAAGCGCTTCGACCACCATCATCATCTCCAATTGTCCAGCCCACGGCTTGTCATGACACGAGTAAGTGTCTTCATGCTCTCATCACATTGTCCGGAACCTTTGCGTCCTTTTCACCCGTCGCGACAAAACAGCACAATGCTCCCTCCCCCATCCGTGAGAAATTAGAATACCGCCGCGGTTTCGCGTGGCGTATATTTCAGCAAACTATAGCATGAGCCTCCAATCCCGCCCAGGTCGACCTCTGACAACCAAGGTTCCCAGTAGGTAGTTTGCAAAGCAGGACTGACTGAGACTTCGTTTTGGACGTTCCACAAAGGTGCCAGAAATTCCATGCAGAATACATGCAGGTACAGTCACTGTCACGGTGCTGGATTTCTTCTTTGTCACGCGGATCGCGCGCATCACCCGACAGGTACTTCGGTACTTGTTGTGGATTTGATGTGCGCCCGCGAATCGGGCGGAATATACGGAATATAAGAGGGGAGGGGACTATGCGTCGTGTGTGCGAATGAGGGGTTTGGTCGCGTGCTGCTGAATTGCACATGCTGCTTAGAAGTCATGTCTGGTCTAGACATCGCAGCCCTTCTACCCTTGAGTTCAGCGAAACGGCTGCCTGTTGCATTGAGTTCACCTGTTGAATGAACGTGTGGGTACACAACACGCTCGCTCTCCTGCGCATATACTACATTTGGAAGTCGCGGCGATTCGTTTGTGTGCGACCTGGTGAATACAACATTGCCTCAGGCCAGTATCGTCGCTGTGGAGTCGGCGATTATGGCTTGGTTTTCGAGGTGTAGGCTTTTGTTTCGAGAGGGTGGTACGGGTGTTTTGAACTTGGGTTTTGCTTGGATGGGGAATTGGAATACTAGCATGGTGCTATGCGCACGGGGGACATGGGGATGTGGGGAAGAGAAGTAGGTAGAACTATGAGGGTGGCGGTGGCGATATGATGACAATATGCTGGGATGTGTTACAAAATATGCCCATGTCCCAATTGATAGCTTATGCAAATTAGTTGGACTATTCCTAGATTCTGGATCCATATCCAGTGGATCATATCATCTTCATTCCATATAACCTTCCTTTCAAGATTTCTGGGCGCTCTTTAGTTGTTAGGAAACCCCTTCTTCAGATTCTCAAACTTTGAGTCTGGGTATGTCAACCAATTCGCACAATGTTCCATCATTTTCCCATCATGACCTCCTAGCTCCTTGACAACCTACTCAGACCATTAGCACGGCTCTTCTAGAACCGGGATCGTAGAACTTACATTCGTGATAATACTCCTACTATCCTCCTTCGGCTTGTCCCCATTCAACTCCCACCACATGGCCCCGCCCAATCCCTCCTTCTTGATATACTGGACTTTGCGAAGAGCCATCTCTACCGTGTCATAACTGATCAGCGTCTTCGTATCCTTGTCGTAAGAGTAGCTAGCCCCCGCTTCCTCATCAATATACTCCTTCGCCCCGTCTTTCGGCAGTACTTTGAAGTCCCAGATCCCCTTTTCCCAGGATCCTTCGCCGATGCCGGAGAATGGTTGTCCAACGCCATTTGTATCCAAAAAGGCGCGGCCATATAGTGGCATGCCGAGTACGATTTTCTCAGTGGGGACGCCGGCTGCACAGTAGTCATTGATAACTGTGTGAATGCTGTATGGCGTGGACTGTGGAAGAGTGATTGCAGGGAAGAGGTTAGCCTGATGGTTTGCTGTTTTATCCCACGCTCCAGAGAAATCGTAACCCATGAGATTGATGAAATCAAGGACAGGAGCAATCTTGCCAAGCGGCATATTTTGGTAGTTCGATTTCCCGGCTGGGGCAGCGATGGTGAGGAGGAAGTGTGGAGCGGCGATGTTGCCATATTGGTCTTTCATCGCGATAGTTTGGGCGTAGGTGTCCATGGCTTGGCGGGTCGCTTGAAGGAGTTGGAGCAGCTGCTCTCCCTGTGTAGGGTTTTGGGGGTACTCCCAGTCGATGTCAATTCCATCGAAACCATGGTCCTTGATCAATTGAACGCAGCTGTCGGCAAATGTCTTTCGACCTTCAGGCGTTGCGGCTGGACCATCGAGATGTTTCTGCTCATTGGTGTATGTCCACCCGCCGATTGAGAGTAGAACTTTGAGGTTACGGTTTTGCCTTTTCATGAGGTTCAATTGCTTAAGATTACCATAGAGATTGGTGCCGACATCGTTCCAGGAGTCATTGGCGTAGTGGATGTCGGTATCTGCCCACTTATCGGTCAAGAAGACTTCACCAGTGTCAGGCTTGTTGTCGCCAAAGGAGTAGAGAATATGGGTCAATTTGTCGGCAGGGATCTTTTCAGGCGTGTATTTCCTTCCATAGATTCCCTTCAATTCTTGTCAGTGGGAATCTTTTCGGCAATGACATGGGGAGACGCACCCAATTAGTGAAGTATGCAACAGACTTGTAGCCCATGGCTGGATTTGGTGACCCTGTTGGGTGTGCGAGTTTCTCTGGGGGCTTTCCCGGGGTAACAATGCCCTTGTTAGAAGTGCGAATGTCGGTGGATAGTGTGGTTGGAGGACTGGTCGTTGTTGTGAAGATTTTTGTTTGCTGCTGCCCACGAGAAGAATCAGGGGACTTTAGATAAGTCAGAACATGTGAGCTAAGAGAAGACCAAGATGGAGAGCTAAATATTAATGAAAGTAGGAGAAACAAAAGAGATGTTGCCAGGAATAGAATAGAAGTCCTCGCCATGAGGCGCATGCACGAGTAGCACCGCCTCAGGATACGTCACGACGACCGTGCAGACGCGAATCGCAGCTTGAATTGCTGTAAAGCGCCCCTTAGAGCTGTCGACTGCAACGTCGAATATGAGGGTGACACATATAAATTTTGGGAAGAGGATGGAGGGGCATGATATTCGACGTGTCAGCCCAGGCCTGATGGCTTGAAGCGGAGAAGCACAAGAGGAGAGCAGCTCTGTGGCTGTGACGCACCAAGAGTAAAGACTCGATCCGATCAAGCTGCTTTTGAATTTTGTCAACCTTGTTTTCTAGCCTGCAAAGTCGGTCGCAATCTTGATCATCCTTGGAGTCCGCCATTGTGGTTGTGATGACCGAGGAGCTGAAGATCAGCCAAAGGAAGGCGCTCGACATCCACGAAGCCTGAAGCGGTTAGCGTTGCCCGTTCCGAAATGCACCTCCCCGAGCAACTCCATGGTCCTTCAACTTACCAACATTCTGTCGTTCGTGCACAATCAACGATCTCGAATCTCAAATTCCAAGGTATATGTGTGCAAGATATGTCTCTGCCTTTGGGCCTGTCTCCGGCGCCCGCATTGATTTGTACCGCCCTTGCGTTCAGAAGCACTCAACACTCAAAGGAATTTGGTTGAGAGTCTGGCCATTATGCGCGACACCAAAGGTCGCCATGCTCCCTGGATGGCGACAGATGACACTCCCTTTTAGATGTACCTGGATGTACAAGGCCAGGAACATAGAGGCCCTGACCATCGTTTACGACCTGGCTAACCTGGATAAAACGCCCTTGTTGCTCGAGGTCATACAGTAGGTGACAACTTGTCTACGCCCACGGTTTTCGAAGGTCGTCGCTGAGGCACAATGTCACGATATGGGTGCCATTGCTCACGATATTGATGTGTTGTTGAGTGCTGAACATGAAACCCCCGGTTCTTGTACTCTATGGAACATCCAGAGACGGCACCGGCCAACCGCATCCTCCAGCTGGGAGAGACTCTCTTTGTTAGACACGTGAAAAGTAGGTCAACTCCAGTTCGAAGATCCATGCTTGACGCCTCACAATTGCGGCGTGGCGGAGCATATGCCAAGACCACCTCTTCTCTCAGCCTTGTGCAACGCAAAACGAGCCCCTCATTCTTGTAACCTACCGCCTGCGTGATCCAAACGGCCATTCAAATCAATATGGAGGTCTTGGGGGCAACTGCAAGTATCATCGCAATCCTTCACGTAACACATAGGGTAACAACTTACTGTCTTGATATTCACTCAACGATCAAGCGTGCGAGACCACAGATCACCAGAGTCCTCAATGAGGTGAATTCTTTGCGCACGATCCTGGAGGGTTTGGCCTGCCTTGACGATGGGGACGATAGCAGCTCATCTCTAGTCCATCTCAAAGCCATTCTCTCGCCAGGTGGACTCTTTGACGGATGTTCTAGCCAACTGAAAGAGCTCGAGGCTGAGCTTGGCAAATTCGCCTCTTCGAAGACCAAATCTGATCATAAAGTAATTATGTGGGCTCTGAAAGAGAAGGACATCAATGCTTGCCTGGAACGCATATTAAGAGTCAACCAAAGCCTCCAGTCAGCTCTGAACTTGGATCAAACGCACGTTCTGCTATTCTCGTTAGCCTATGCTGCCCTCCTCACTGACTTCAACATTAGGGCCCTTCTCCTTCAAGCTCGAACACAAGCACTGCAGCTTTCGTCTGCGGTTGAGCAAGATTCTGCAAGTATGCTGACTTCCAGAACATAAATGCCAGAGACTGACACATCTTCCAAGGCCGACTCCGACGTTCAATAATTGAATGGCTTGGCGCACCATTTCCGACTTCGATAGTCAATGATGCGCAAAAGATTAGATGCCCCGACTCTGGGAAATGGCTTCTAGATGGTTATCCTTTCAGCGAGTGGAAGCGATCGCCTTCGTCTGTGATGTGGCTTCATGGCATCCCTGGGTCTGGTAAGACTGTGCTCTGCTCATCGATAATTGAACACCTTTCCGAACTTTGCCGGCCACAAAACGAAAGCATTGTCATTTCTTTCTTTTTCGAATTCTCGACCAAAGACAAATCGTCCCTTTCCAAGTTCTTGCGCACGTTACTCTCTCAACTTGTTGTTCAGAAACAAAGTACCCTGGAGTCCATACACACATTATACGCACAGCACCATGATGGTTTCAAACCGCCTAGTGAGAGAGTGCTGCTCGAAACGCTAAGGGTGGCCTTGGTCGACGCTGGAACCGTCTACTTTGTGATGGATGCGCTGGACGAAAGCTGTGAAAGAGTCGGACTCTTGAACATAGTTGAGCAAGTCGCAACGTGGCAGCTGAATGGTCTTCACTTGCTTGCGACTAGCCGTTCCGAGAGTGATATCGAGGACACCTTTCGCCGTCTGAACTCTACAATCCTTCATATAGGAGGGCAAAACATTAAACAGGATATCAAAATCCATGTTCAGAACTCGGTATCTCAGGATCGCCGACTAGGGAGATGGGCCAGTGACGTACAGAGAGAAGTGGTAGAAGCTGTTAGTCACAAGGCTGGAGAAATGTTTCGTTGGGCAACGTGTCAGCTTGAAGCGTTGAGGAAATGCCGAAATGTCAAGGAGCTTTATAAAGCCCTTGAAACGCTTCCGGACACACTGGATGAAACCTACGCTCGGATTCTGGATACTCTCGATCCTGTTCTCGAGAGTGATGCCTTGAAGATATTATCCTGGCTATGCTTTGCCTTTGAGGCACCAACGGTGGCCGAGTTTGTTGATATCTTAGCTGTTGACGTTGACAGTCTAACATACGATCCGGCCCAGAGAGTTCAAGATCTTGATGACATTCTTTCGATCTGTGGCAGTCTTGTCACGAAAAGCAGTGGATCAGACGGTGTTCTGAAATTAGCACATTCTTCTGTCAAAGAATACCTCATGTCGGACCGTATTCTGAAGGGTCGTCATTCCAAGTATTACATCGACCAACCGGCAGCAGACAAGCTAATCGCAACCACATGTCTTGTGTACTTGAGATATCAGCACACCAGGAATGGGGATTATCCACGTGAGGGAATTCTTCAACCTCTAATTCGGTACTCACTCAACTTCTGGCCGGAACATTTTATAGAGGCAGATGCCATGTCAGACCTCCTTCCACTGGCCGTAGACCTCCTGACCAATTCTGAATCAAGCTTCCTCGAATGGGCATGGCTTTCGGGTTATTCTGCGAACGGATTGTACACAGAGGCTCCACATAACAATACTGGGACAAACTTAGACGCGCTATTATACTATGCCGCCTTGGTTGGTAGCCCAGATCTCATGAAGGCGTTTCTGGCTCGTGGCGCAGATATCAATACCGTCAGTGGACAACATGGAACACCATTGACTGTCGCCACGCTCAGCTTTCATATAAGTAGTGTCGAATACTTATTGAGCGAAGGAGCAAATATCAACGCTTCTGGAAGTTACACAGGAAACCCACTAGAGGCGGCCGCAAGTTGCGGTTGGCTTGAGGCTGCAAAGTTACTTATATCAAAGGGAGCAAATGTCAACGCTTATGAAAACGACTACGACACCGCTCTCATTGGAGCGTTACGTAACCAGGCGGGCATTGATATGGTTAAACTACTCCTTGATGCCGGAGCGGATCCAAACATTTTCAGCAGATTTGATTCGGCACTATGGCACGCGGTAGTAGGAGAAGACGAGGCTATTATTGCTCTTCTACTTGATCGTGGAGCTGATTTCAATGATGAAGAGGGAAATGTTCTCACTGCTATCCTAGAACGAGGTCATACAGGTATCGCGGACACGATAATTTTGAAGGGACCGAATATTGATGCTAAAGGTGCCCGCCTCAGGAGTCTCCTAAACACGGCGGCGATGAGCAGCATGACTGCTTTACAATTGGTTATTGATCGATATGGGGTAGATTATACTACAGCAGACGCCCAGGGGAGAACCGTGCTTCACATGGCTGCCCAAGGAATTACAGTAGGGACCATTGAGTACTTGATTAAACTTGGATTGAATCCGAACCAGGAGGATATCCGAGGTTGGTCTCCACTTCACTACGCAGCTTTGACAGAAGATGAAGAGAACCTCAAGGCCCTGCTCCCACACACAACATTCGAAGCACCAGCGAGGGAAAACACCTGGACACCATTACATCTTGCTTGCAGAACAAACACCGCCAGTGCACTTCAACTTTTATGGGATGCTGGGATGCGACCGACAGTAGTCAGAACCCCAGAGCCGGAATGGGAGTGGACACCCTACGACATCGCGCTTGCTCATGGAAACCGATCCATAGTGTCCCATCTTGGACATGCTCATTGTCCCGAATTCTTACTTGGCCTTCCTACCGAAGGTATCACGCAGGCTGGGCGGGCAAAGTACCTCCCTCGAATGAAGAAGAACCTACGAATCACCTGTGATGGTTGTGAGTTAGAAGATTTGCCAGGCCCAATGTTTCATTGCACAGTGTGCCCCGATTTCGACTATTGCTTCATGTGTCGACACACAGCTGAGAAATCGCATCCGCATACATCATGGACAGTCACATAACCATAGCAAGATAGCAGACCAAGTTAGAACGAGGTGGGACTGCATGGCCATCTTGGCCTTGCACAATTGTGTCAGAGATGTGGACAAGGGCTTTTACTCAACCCATATTTGGAAGAGAATTTTGCGTTACCAGAAGGTGTTACAAAGACATACATGTAGTGTAGATAGCAACAAGTATAGATTCACACAGTATCAGACACTCTACCCAGTGCCAGTCCTAATAATAATCAAGCAGAGCTTTTACACAACCAACGCGTGTATAGTTGAGAAGCGATTCCTGATGCCTGGAGACGAACCGTGGTTGACGCGTAGAGATTACTCAACCCATTTACGCCGACTTCTCTCGGCATATTTCTTCGTTTTCATATGGGAAAATCCACTGCTCGCCGCTTCCTCGCCACCAAGCATATATGTATCTTGATGTTGGTATCCAGATGTAGTTGCTCCATCTCCATTTACCAAGATGGCATTCTTCCCCTTAGAACGGATGGGAGCTGACCCGCTCATGTGTCCAACTACTTTCAGATGTAGCACTTTTTAACCTGTAAGAGAATGTGAACAAGGCATCAAGGTCTAGATTCTAGGCTTATTATCCGTAACCAGATACACCATCACATAGTCCGTTTCGTACAGTCGCCCTCACGGTAAAAACCTGCAACAACAAAATTCGAACCACCCAGCACAGTATCCAGCATCCTAAACCACACAAGAGCACAAGACCTAGATTGAACCCAAGAAAAATCATGTATTTCACTTCAACTCAGCAGCACAACAACACATCCCGTCAGTCCATCCATACAGTACAAGCCTTAAAACATGTTCATGCTCGGCTCGACGCAACCGCTCACGAAAAACTCAATGCATACTCCAACCTAACCCTAACCCTATTCCCAGCCTTAACCAACCCAATACACAAAGGGAAAAGGGTAGTGGTGAGTATCAATCAATCCATGCATGGCGAGCGTACAGCCCTTGTATACGTCCCCAGTTCCACTCCTCTACTCAAACGGGATAATATGTATATCCTTCTCCAAACCACCCGCACCAAGAAACGCGACAAACCGCTCACCAGCACCTAAGAATGCCGTATATCACAGCGCAGAAACAAATCATACTCTGAGAAGTGGTCTGTCCTTCCCACAGAGAAAAAGATACATAACGAAAGGGGGCATCGTAGGAGATCATACAGCCCGCTCTGGTGACTCTCCCTCTGCTACAATCGCCACGCCCAACCCCCGATCTGGACTCTGCAGTACGAGCTGTTCATGCCGTCTCGCTTTTACAAAATCGCTCACGCTCTTGATCAGGATGAACCAGCCCACTATCATCAAGCCATAGGCTAGCCAGTCGCTTGTTGAGATACCGCCGCTGCCCACACTCGATTCGATAGAACTTGTTGCACCGTTCATAGCGTTGGGGTCGAAGTCGTGTCCGTTCGGATCGCTTGGTGGTGCTCCTGAGAAGCCGCCATCTGCAGGACTGTCGGGCGAGGGTGTGAGGTTAGATGCACCCTTCATGGTGAAGCCGTATTGGACGAGTGTTATTCCGAGGCCGGCGCGTGAGCCGTTCTTTGCGGCGTGTGTTGTGTGCAGGAGATATGTGAGCAGGAAACCGGGGAGTTGGAAGGACATGGAGATCATGGCGTTCCAGACAAAGGAGAAGACGGAGCCGACGGGGAGGCCCTCGACGAAGACTTCGTCCCCGAAGGTGCCGGGGGCGAGGATAGTGGTTTCCCAGTAGGGCGGTGTTGCGTCGGCGGCGGCTTGTTCGTACGTCTGGATTAGTCTGTTAGCTTTCGTCCCATGTATGATGCAGCCTATCCCTTTATATATAGGATATAGAGAGCAAGTAGAGACTGACCGGTGGCTTTTCCTCCAAATCCTCCCCCCGCGTTGGCTTTGCACTCAGATTCGCGAACACGCCATCGTTCTGCCCACCACCGTATATCCTCCCGCCCTGGGTCGGTGCCACGGGGTTGAACACCGGCAACTGCGTGACCCGTCTCTGGATCGTCTGCCTTGGGTTGTCCTCTCCCTGTGCTAGTACGGGGCTGTCGGCCGGCTGTCCGCGCATCAACCGCTGCCTGTCGTCCATGCCATCTCCCTCCTCATCGTCGGAATCATCCTCATCGGACGGCGAGTCGAAGGTATCGGCGAGCGTGCGGTCTGCGTCGGTGGCGAGCGGGTCGTCGGAGAGGAGACGGCGCGATGCACCATGCGTGGGCGACGAGGCGCGGCTGTGGAAAGAGGGGGGTGGCGAGTTCGGGATGGGAAAGGGCGCGGAGGGGTTCGGACTGAGGGGGGAGTCGAGATCGTCGTGGTTTGCTATCTGTATGTCGCTGCATCAGTATCCGGTCGCAGACGGGCGCATAGGGGGAAGGAGGGCGATGGGGGCTGACTGACCCGTTCATAGCGCTGCTCGGGCATTGCTGGCGTGAAGCGCCTGATCAGGCACTCCGAATATCGCGATGAAGAGAAGTGGGTTGAGAGGTGTGTTGCGAAGAGAAGGCGACTGGAGCGAGCGAGGGAGACAAGGCTAAGGCGCGACGTCAGGTGTGGTGATGGGGAGAGAGGGCAGGTGAGGGTCTCGCTGGGCGCTTTGTGTTTCGTAAGTCCGGTCCCTGTCCGTCGCCGCGATTCCACTGCGCCTGCCAAGCCAGCAGCCGTGCCGCCAGCGCTAAGAAAAGGCTCAGCCACCACCACCGCCGCACGTGAGCGCCACGAAAGTCATCAACGTCAGTGCATGCACCCGCGCCGAATACGTGCGAGAAACTTCAGCAATTGACAGTGCGCGCTGAATTGACACTTGAGCTTCACGTTGCCGCTTCACCATGGCCGCCCAAGTACGTTCCACCCGCAGAGCATTCACCTCCGAGACGCGCATCCCTCACCCATCAAATCCTCCATCCGCCTGACAATCCTAGGTCCAAAAGTCCTACACCCGCATCCTCTCCCTGTGGCCCACCGACGCCCTCCGGCCCAATCTCCCCTTCACAGCAACCATAGCCCAGCGATGTGCGCGCTACGGCATACCCATCTCGTCGCCCACCACCCCGGGCTCCACCGAGGATATAAAAGCCAAACCCTCGACCACGGCCACAAAGCCCGCAACTAATCCTTTACTATCCGCCTTGCCCACCACAACACTCCCTCTGAATGTCAAGCTCGAGCAACGCCAGATAGTCGCGCTGCAGATGCTACTAGACAATAAATATTCAAAGCAATACCCGCTACGGCCTGAAGTGTTGAAGCCGAGGAGCAATCCGGAGCACTATGACCGGTTGATGGAGGAGATCGAGCGCGCGCCGGGCAAGACGTGGTTCCAGGCCAAGCTGGATGAGTGGAAGATGAAGATCCGGTGGAGGTAGGGAAAGAGAAGGGTGTGTAAGATACTGTCATGTGTATATGAGGACATGGTTGGTGTTATGAATAAAAAACCTTTGTATAATAGTTGGAATTTGTGAGGTCAAGACATGCATAGTTCGCACGGTGTTCTGAGTCCCATTTCTCTGCAGACTATCCAACAAACGTGTATCTGCCAGGTATTCAAGAGTAGGCAGAAAATACAATTCAAGCAACAACCAAGAATGAACGCGGGCCGCTCCGATTCGGCGTGCAGGGAGCACTTGCTTCACGCCTGGTGACTCCCAATCTGATTTTCCAGTCTCGGGTACCTGCCGCAACAATCGGTGGACTTTTCCTCCCCGACCACCTCCAGCAGCCGCGACCTCACCACCCTCCCTTGGTGATTCCATCTTCCCGGCTCCCCTCTCTGCTTATCTACAACACCATTTCTGATCACCCACATCTTAGCTTTTCTCTTTTAGCCACGCATCCATCTCCATCTGCCCAGTGCTCTACTCACCGGCAACCTGCAGCATGGCCGACCCCAACAACCTTCCCGCGTTATCAGAGCGCTCATACAAATTCTACAACGGCACATACAGTAGGCCAACGCCTTTCTTTCATTCTCGTTGCAGATTGCTGACCATCTGCCCCTACAGAATGGAGTATCGACGGTTACGAGGATGAGAGAGGCGGTATGTTACTTCTGACAACCCTATGGTTCCTTGATACATTTTGGACTATTTTCTCCACTCTCCTTGCCTCGACACAAGTTGCTTCAATACTCACCCCTCAGTTTTCCATCCCTTCACCAAGGAGCCTCCGCCGACACCCAATCCTTACACCGAAAACCCCCCTTTCCAGGGCCTGTCTGCTCGCAAGGACTCCGCTGCCCCTGGCTCTATCATTCAAATCAACCATGGGCCTCTGGCGCCGAATTACTCACGCGCTACCGCTGGTACTCGTCCGCACGTCCCACATCCCAGGTGAGGCTTCCAACCTTACGAAGCTTATGCCAATCCACTCATCATCTCTAGCTTCAACCCAATGCTAGTGAGGGCGTTCGTGGAGCCGTCTGCCGATCAACTCTCTTCCACCATGGAGGTCACTTCTACTGGCTTTCGCTCTTGCTATAGGAAGATGGAACTGCGACCAGATCTGTTCTCTGAGCAACCTGAGCTCATTCGTGAGCGCCTCAGGGGCCGCCTTGAAGGAATGATGATTGGACAGTGGTATGCCGCTGTGGGCGTCTCCCTGGAGGAAGCCTACAAGCTGGTTGGACTCGAGTATCCAGATGGTGTGGCCAAGACCGCAATCGACATCATCGATGCCAAGGAGATGCCTCCGCCGCCAAAGAAGTCTACCCCTAGTGGTGAGGCAGAGATATCTCCCCTCTCTGATTCCTCAGGCTTCTCTGACGCGCTCTCAGATGTCGAGATGTCCAAGCTGGAGAAAGAAGTCGTGCGTATCCCTCACTGAGATCCAGACCCTTTACTAAAACCCTATGGCAGTCCAAGGAGGATACTGGCGTTAGCGAGACACCCATCAAGAAAGCCAGCTCCGGAGCAATCCGCAAGAAAGCCGAGTACGCCTATTCGGGGTTGCGTGAAAAGGCGGGAACGCCCGTCAATGCCGGAGAATCAAGCCTCTCTCATCCAACATTACCACCTTCTCTGAGCAGCGCCGGTGCCAAACGAGGCCGAAACCGAGGGTTTGGAAGAGGTGATGACTCAGACTCGGAGTCAGGCAATGATGGAGACAAAGCCTCGCATGCTATGGGCGGCCACTACGACGAGTCTAAGGAAAAGAAGCAGAAGAAGGATGGTGCGGATGACGATAGCGGAGACGACGGCATGATGGATGAGTCCAACCCCGCGCCTGCCGGCTCTGCGAAGGACAGGAAGGACTCCAAGCAAACCTCCTCTACTGCAAATAGCAGGAAGTCCAGCAAGGCCGAGACTGCTGGTGGTGGTGCGCAGGATGAGGAGATGGGCGGAGGGATCAAGATCTCGGACGGCGACAGCGAGATGAAGGAGGCCGATCCGGTCAACGAGGAGGACACCAACGCAGAGGCTCCGCCAACGACTCCAGCCAGGACTCCAGCGAGGAGGGGACGGGCTGCCGCGAGGGGCAGTTCTGGAAAGCTTAGGAGGAGTAGCAGGCGTTAGGCAAAGGACATACAGGATACAGGTGCGCAATTAGCGCTGGTGGGTTTCTAGATTGGACGGTGTATTGTGAAAGCCATGGCTGGGAGGGACATTGGATAGGGGACCCGTGGGATACGGAATTCATGCATGAACAGGTAGTCTCGTATAGCAGCTGAAAAGCGAATACGAGTCTTATACACTTTACGAGTGTAGACCGTATCTTTTCAGCCTCAGACGTACCGGGTTATAGAATGGAGAAAAACCTGGTTTCACTCTTCTTTTTGGCCAAGGACTTAATATGATGTGTTTTGTTAGATGTGGAAAGATATGTTGTATTTACCACCAATGTTTATCCTTTCATGGATTCGCATACATACCATCACTCATTCACTACTACACTCCCATATTCACAAAACTCTACTATTATTTTATTCAAACGCCAAAGTACACAGTCCCCATTCCCCCATTCCCCCATTCCCCCCGCCTCCAAGTATTGTTCGCAACAAAACAAAGATAGATAGCTATAGTAGTACCATATGCAGAATAGACCGGCGGTAGGAGTGAGTTCCAGGCCATGAGTAAGGGAAGGGAAAGTAAGAAAGGGGGGGTTGAAGTAATCCCATGCCCACAGCGTACTAGCAAACAACCCCATTGAGCTGCAACCCCCATTTTCAACGCCGAATAGGACGAATAGTACCATCCCGTACTACCGTAGTAAAAAACAGAAGAGCCCCCGTGCAGTAACGTGCAGTGCAAGCCGCTAAACAGACATGTGGGAAATAAAACAGACAGACAGACAGACACACCAACAAACAAACAAACAGACAGCCCCAGCTCCAGAATCCCGAATACTAATAGTACAATAAACACAGTGCCCGTGGCTGGAAAGACTGGACGTGAGCGACAGAACAACACATTCCCAAGTCTTTGCGTTTTTCGAACTTTTACACCGCGGCCCCGTTGGCGAAGGTCCCGATTGGTTGCTTAGCAGCGATGTTCGCCGCCATTTTTTCACGCTCGTGCTTTTCCTGTTCCATTTGGGCGCGATCAGCCTTGGTCACGCGTGGTTTCCTGACTGTAGTACCACCACGCGAACCGGGGCCTCCGCCTCTTCCTCGACCTCGCCCTGCTGCCTCCCCACGAGCAGTGCCGCCTCGGCCTCGTCCACGTCCACGCTTCGTACTTCCATCGGCCCTGTAATATGTTAGTTTTTCGGAAAATGTATGACAAGATACAGATCCCGTACCTCTCGACAGCAGGCTTCTCCCCTTCAGTGACCAAGGGGCCGCTGTACACGAAGAAGCCGTCCTTTGCCATAAGAGCTTGTTGTTCCCAGGCCAGTTCCGTGTCGTCGATGAAGTCGTCTTCTTTATCGTATTCCTCCTGTTTCCTCTTGCGACGCTTCTTGATGCCATTAGTCCCTGAATTTTCGTCGTCCATGCCGCCCATCTCAACATTGCTCTCGGGTTCCGACATGTCAAGGGACATGTCATCCGCGGATCCAATACCAGCGGCCTTCTCAAGGGCGAGTCCTGCGGCGGTAATTTGGCGTTGGCGTTCGCGACGCGCCGCGACGCGAGGGTGCAGCGCTGCGAACCCATATTTCTTCTCCACTTCCTGAGCGAAGTTGATGGTAACGTTTTCCTGGCCTTTGACGGAGAATGTCAACCAGATATTGGTGCCCTCCTTGTCGGCGGGATCATTCGAGGAAGTCATTGGTCCAAAGGGAGTGCCCGAGAGCAGACCGCTACCCGTGGGCAAGGGCGGTGGAGCCTCCTTCTGACGTACCGGCTTGACAGGAGGGGTTGGCGCATTCGAAGGCGTGCCCGCGCTCGTGGAGTCTGTTTTGGTCACAGAGATGGGCACCGCCGAGGCAGAGTTGGCATCGGAGTCGATTTCCATTGGTGTAGGTCCGGAGGGTAGTGACGGCCGAGGTGGCTGGGGTTGGTGTTGTGGGGGAAGTTGCTGTTGGTGCTCAAAGGGAAGGACCGAAGCGGGTCGTGAGGAAATGGCAGGCGAGACCGGTGCAGAGGTGACAGACTGGTGCTGCAGCCGGACAGTCTGCGTATAGGTTGAGTTGGCTGCGGTAGGCGGATCAATGAGACTCGTGATTGATGGCGATGCACTTGCTCGGTTGAGGGGGGGCGAGATGGGTGGTGGTGGTGGCGGCGGTGGTGCACTCTGGGGTTTGGACTCCATTATGCCGCCGCGGATGGGATCATACCGCTGACCGGAGCTGGCAGGCCTGGGAGTGGTGGGAGCGACGTTGATGTGGGAAAGATTGGGGTTGTTGTGAATGTGCTCGGCGTTGTTCAATACACGGGGTGGCTGCGTGATCGGAGGAGGTTCCTGTGGGACTACTGGGACTACTACTTCGACGGGCCGGGGCTGGGGGGTGGGTGTGTGCTGTTGCGGCGGTTGAGGTGGCGGCTGGTGCACGGGAATGTCCTCATGTTTGACCGGCGGTACCGATGTTTGTGCGTCCAGAGATGCCTTTGGGCCCCTTCTCTTCCGCGGTGCAGGCTCGACAGCCACATCCTTGGGCTCTGTCGTCTTGCGCCGCTGCCGGGGCTTCTTTTCGGGCGCATTTGGATCCTTTGGCTTTGGCTTAGGGCCTGGCTTCTTGCGTACCGTTCCAGCTGCTGTGAGGTTGCTTCGTGAAGCGGGGCTTGGCGCAGCAACACCAGAGGGCGGAGTTGCAACATTGATCGTGGAATTATTTGCGCTCTGCTCTGGCGAATGCGGGGGCGAGCTCAGACTGCCAGGCGAGGAAGCAACTTCAATTGCATTCATGGCTGCGAACTGCACGAAATAGCCCCAGCTCTTGATCGATGCCCTCCCACAAACGGCGAATTCGAAATACGAGTAAAAAGTGTACACGCAAAAATCCAGGGGAAATGGGCGCCTATTTGCGACTGGATTAATGGCCGAATAGTTGGCGGGCTGCCGGTCGTGAGCCTCAACACCAAAGATTGTGGCCAGTGGCCGACCACGAACGTTGTCGAGAACACCAAAAGCGAGATGCACGACGGGAGCGGCCTCGCTGAGGGCTCTAGAGGCGTGCAAATGCAGGGGAAAGAACACCGAAACCCACGCCTAATGACAGTTTGATGGCTGCGGCCCAGGAACACGCTCTGTCGATGGATGATGAGTTGCAGAGACCGCTCTTGACGAGAAAAGAAAGAGAAGAGAGAGGAGGGAAGACGTTGACGTGTCGGCGTGGTCGAAATCGGGGGGGTTCAAGTATAAAGGGCAGATTTGGGACATGGCGGGCCAGTCAAGCACGGGCAACGGTTACGACGAGAGTTCGCTTTACGCCAGAGAGGGAGCGACCTGCTGGGGCACCAAGGGCCGCTCTTCTGGCAGCAGAGAATAGCAAAGCAGCAAATTGGGCGGCGCCGTTTGGGCTCTATGATTCACCCTGGAGCGCGGCCATGTCGCATAGCCAGACGCCAGATTCGCAGTCTTCACCGTCTGCCGTGCACTCGCGGATGCGTCGACAGTGTGGTCCTTTGATGTGAATGAATGCTCTATTTGCTCTTTGCTAGGAGATGGGCTCGGGTCATGGTCACACGTCTGAACGGTTCGGAGAATACAGTTTCCCCATTGAGCCACCGATGAGATTGAGATGTGGCTGGTGCTGGTGCTGAAGCGCAGCAGCAGCTGGCGCTGTGCGGTGCAGCGCCCCCTGATGTGCCGCATAGAGTGTTGGTGATGGCGCCCATCTGTACTCTGCAGCGCCTGCTGCTTACCGGCTGTCCGCCATTTAGCAGTGTATACACAACCACGATGCATCGTGGTCGTCTTTAGCCAGGTTGATGCAGTGTGGTCTGCGGACCCATGGCATGTGGCGCATCATTGGTCGATCTCCACTAGCGCGGCTTCCAGAAACAGACGCGCCCTGCATGAGCGTCAAAAGCATCTTGCAACACCGCGTGAATGCCACAAATCGCACTTGTCCCACTGTGCAAAGTCGAGATGTGAATACATGGCTCTAGTATTTATCACTATAAGCAGACGTGCATCGGTCACGCCTGCAGATAATACATAGACGATGACCTCGCCATGGCCCCTCTGTCCCTGCATGCAGATCATTACGCTCCCGTTCACCCACTACGTGACTTTTTCCATGTGAAACACCGCATGCGTGAAGCCATGATTTCGGAATGCTAGTGACGCGTACCACAAAAGCGACATTCACATCGGCCAGCGGCGTTGGTGCTATCCTCAATTGCCTACAGAAGCGAAGCTGCATGCCGGCAAAGAAAAACACAGGACTATTTTTCCAGCCATAACTCGTCGAGATCAGATCGCCGCCATGCACTTTTCAAAAGCCCGAAACACCTAGCCCTAAGGAAAAACAACCGGAAACCAGGTCCCACTAATCAAACGCCCACGAACCCCAGCCGGTATACAACGCCAAGCCATAGTCGAGTGCCGGATATGCGAAGAACAGAAAAAAGCATTCCTATATGGCGCAATCTCTCACAAGATTGATAGTACATAGCGATCGTCTATACGCTCTTTCTCTTCTTCTTCTTGCTCGAAACTTCGTCGTCTTCTGCATGCTTCCTCTTCTCCTTCTTGGCCTTCTTGTCGGGGACCTCGGCGCCTTCCGATTTCCGGGACTTTTTCTTGTCTTTGCTCTTCTCTTTGCGAACGGCCTGCTCGGTCGCCTTGGCAGTGATGCCATCAGCCATTTCAACATCTTCAGTGGCTCCAGCTGTTGGGTCATTAACCTTAATCTCCGCCAGGACAGCGTCCATAGCCTCTTGCTGCACTGCTATTAGCACTCGTCACTGAATAATATGACTAGTTGGCTTACCATAACTATCGCGTTCTTTGTTGGCACCCCTCCACCATTGTAAAACTCGATGCGTTCCTCAACCTGTCGCTTCAACGCCTCTCCGAATTTGGATGTGGGGACGTCCGAAAAGTTGTCGATTCTCGATGCGATGGAAGCCTTGTTTGCTAAGAAACGAGAGATTCTTCCCTTTGACTTGGCGTTGGTCTTTCCAATGAAGGAAGAATGGTAGATCAATCCATACTTGGGAGTATTTCCCTTCGTCTTGAGCGCGCGGAAGAGTGCTTTCTCGGCACCAAGGATTTGGACCGTCGATGCGGGGTACTTGGAGAGATTCGTCAACGAGCCAGCCTTGGAAATGAGACGCGCTCCGACGGTGTCGCCAATGAGAGCGGACAAATTGGGGGCGACCTGCCCCATGCGGTTTGATAGATAGTGGGAAAGACTTCTGCGGAAGCTTGCCAGAGATTCGGTGCGGGTGGCGGACTCCATGACAATTTCCATGTCGCCTTCGGAGAGATCTCGGCCCATGCTGGTCCTCGCGGCCTTGATGATGGCGTTCGCGACAGTCTCATCGTTGTCGACAAGGGCAGCAAGGTCATGAAGGTCGTCTTCAGTCAAGCGCGACTTGTCGCCAATAGCAAGGACTACTTTAGCATATGTGTCATTGCTGGAAACGATCTTGGAGAGTTCTAATATCAATCAGCAAGCTGGCCATGATACAATAGAGAACTATAGTCGTACCAGGGAAATGCCACCCGTAATTCTCTCGTAGACGCATGGAGAACTGGTTCACATCTTTGTCAAGCGCGTCGAGTGTAGCGATAGCCTGAATGATGTGGTTGTCGTTCTTTTGCACGGAGAACTTCACCTTAGCCCTGGAGTACGCGTGACCTAGGCCGAGGATAGATCGGTCGATATCACCGGGTTGAAGCTTCTTGATGAGCTTAGCTCCATGTTGGCGGAGACCTTGAACATGGTTAATCGCAATCGCGAAATGTGTGCGACATGCTCACCTCGAAGCAAATCGGCCACGACCTCGCTCGTCTCGGCGGTCTCGCAGCTGAGGTTGGGGAACACGGCTCTCACGCTACCAGCCAAATTCTTCTCAGATAGTCCAAGCGTGATCTTGCTCTTCTTTCCGGCCTTGGGCAGATTCGTCTCGAGCGTGGCCTTGAGGAAATCGGACAGAATGCCTTCGGAGATGTCGTTCAATTCTACAACTTGTGAGCATACGGAAGTGGTGTTGGCGCGGGACATGATGCGCACCTTGCAGAGCAGCTTGGGTGCCCTGGAACGGTGCCAACCCCACAAGTTCGACCATCTTGCCGAACTTGTCGAGATCCTGCACGCTTTGCTGCACCTCGCGCAAGCGGTTGCCCACCGTGTCCGGCTGGGCGACGACCTTGAAGACCTGCAGTGCGGTGATTAGCGACGGCAGAGCTTGCATGCGGAGCTCCAGCTTCACGTACCGCATACCCGATCGGGTTTTCGTGGAGGAGGTAGTCCACAGACATGGTGTCAAGCGCCGAGCTCGTGCGATTGTATTCGATTCGTGCGAGGGGTGTGGTGTGGACGTCGCGATGAGAGGGGTCCGTGGGTGCAGGATGGGTTTTCGAGAGCTCTGAATTGGAGAAAAAGTTCGAGTGCCAAGCCCCGCGCCGGAACAACGAACCGCCGACTCAGAAATTTGGGACGCGCGCGGGCAGGCATACACGTCCACGCTTCCAGTACTCCGCATATCCTCGCTTTCTTCCTGCAAAGCTGTAACCGCATACACCACTCTCTCCACCATGTCTGCGGCACAGCTTCTCAACCCGAAGGCGGAATCAAGGGTTTGTTCTCCATAGCACGAAGCTTTCATCCGACACTAACAGCAGTATAGAGGCGCGGGGAAGCTCTACGAGTGAACATTGCGGCCGGAGAGGGGCTCCAGCAGGTATTCGGCGCTCCCTTTTAGATACGAGACCCAGACGGCTTACAAAAGTTAGGTGTTGGCGTCAAATCTCGGACCCCGCGGTACCTTGAAGATGTGCGTATTGGCCGTCAACCGCGTTATTTACAGAAGCTAATGTTGAACAGGCTGGTAGATGGCGCTGGATCCGTACGCATACCTAGCACATGCAACAGGAACTGTCTAACACGATGACGTAGATCAAGCTCACCAAAGATGGAAGTGTGCTGTTGAAAGAGATGGTATGTTTACGCTGCAATCTTCCCCAACCTTCAGATAGCTGACCCTCCGCTTAGCAAATTCAAAATCCCACAGCTGTATGTAGCCGCACCCCATAACGAACGCATATATATTAAGTCATGTCAGGTCATGATTGCCCGCGCCGCCACCGCACAAGACGAGATCACTGGAGATGGAACCACCTCGGTAGTGCTGTTGGTCGGTGAGCTTTTGAAGCAAGCAGATCGGTATATCTCGGAAGGTCTTCACCCTAGGGTGATAACCGATGGTTACGAGCTGGCTAAGACTGAGGCATTGAAGGTTTGCGAATATGGGAGCCCTCGACGATTTGTATGGTTCTGACGTCTGTTAGTTCCTCGACGACTTCAAGCTGGAGAAGGAGGTGGACCGAGAACTGTTGCTCTCTGTTGCACGGACATCGCTATCAACCAAACTCGACGGCTCGCTCGCTGAACAACTGACGCCTGAAATCGTGGACTCGGTCCTTGCGATATACCAACCGCCTGCGAAGCCTGATCTGCACATGGTTGAGATTATGACGATGCAGCATCGTACTGCCGCAGACACACAGCTCATTCGAGGTCTGGCACTGGACCACGGTGCGAGACACCCGGACATGCCTAAAAAGGTGGAAAATGCATCGATCCTCACGCTTAATGTCAGTCTGGAATACGAGAAGTCAGAAATCAACTCCGGCTTCTACTATTCAAGCGCAGACCAAAGGGAAAAGCTGGTAGAGAGTGAGCGACGATTTGTTGATGAGAAACTGAGGAAGATTATCGAGTTGAAAAAAGAGGTCTGCGGGAACGATCCCAAGAAGGGTTTCGTCATTGTCAACCAGAAGGGTATCGATCCGCTCAGCTTGGATGTTCTCGCGAAGAATGGCATATTTGCCCTGCGCAGGGCGAAGAGGAGGAACATGGAGCGTCTGCAACTGGTATGTGGTGGGTCAGCACAGAACAGCGTGGACGACCTTTCACCTGCTATCCTCGGATGGGCGGGCCAGGTATATGAGCATCAACTTGGAGAGGAGAAGTACACGTTCATCGTAAGAGCCAATCTCGTCGAGTGTGTTTATTGTTTCTAATTCCGTGTAGGAGGATGTAAAAGAGGCCAAGTCAGTCACTCTCCTCATCAAGGGCCCGAACGCACATACTATCACACAGATCAAGGATGCCGTGCGCGATGGACTGAGGAGTGTTTACAACATGATCGTAGATGGGAGTGTGGTTCCTGGAGGCGGCGCGTTCCAGATTGCGTGCGCTGCGCATCTACAGAGTGAGGCATTCCGGAAGACGATAAAAGGAAAGGCGAAGTGGGGCGTCACAGCATTTGCGGATGCGCTGCTTGTCATTCCTAAGACTCTGGCTGCCAACTCCGGACATGACATTCAGGACTCTCGTAAGTTTGGGTCACTCCAACGACACCAACAAGAAGCTAATCATTGCACAGTGGCTGCGCTACAGGACGAATACGCCGAGGGCAACGTTGTGGGTCTGGATCTTGCTACTGGAGAGGCCATGGATCCCATGCAAGAGGGCGTATACGACTCTTTCCGTGTGCTCCGCAACTGCATAGCATCAAGCACGGGAATTGCGTCGAATCTGCTACTATGCGACGAGATGCTCAAAGCACGGCAAATGGTACGCAAATAATCTTGACCCTAGGCTCATCTACAGCATATGCTAATATTCTATATCAGGGACGTGCAACAGGACCTGGCCCTGATGAACAGTAATTGAGCGTACTTGAAGACAAATAGAGCTCCTAGATATCCTTGAGGCCTTACGCATGTCTATTGATTTGGCCTTTTACTCTAGTCAACGCAGTGGAATAGCTGCTTAGCTGGGAGGAGGAAGGCTCATAGCGTACAAAAAGAACAAATCAGCCGGCAAGGCCAGTGCATAGAATTATGTACTCAATGACATGTGGACCTCCTATGGGTCTCTCCTGCACCATCTAATCGTTTTTATCTATGCATATTGACCTCATACCTGCCATGGCACCTGGGCAGTTTCCAAGCTTCGGCGGCAACTTAGGCAAGTATGCATATAGCGGATCCATATCTGATATTGTTGCTCAACACCTGATGATATCGTTCTTTACTATTTGCTATCATCTCGAGTGACACCTGGCTTGACAAATCCCTACAGACCGCATGCCCAGAACGTCCTCTTAACGTGGTACAACTCGTCATATCATGTGAGCACGCGTGGGAAATAGGTCCGTGCGTTGAGACGAACTTGCGTGTGGTCAGCCTTCAATGTTTACAGTCTATTTGAAGTTTTGTCGCAACCCACGAGCCAGGGAACAAGAACACTCACAACCTTCTAAAAGTCTCCAGGGCATCCTCTGGCCTCATCGACTCTATTTCATTTTGTCTTTGAACATTGCCCATGACCAAGGCATCCCCAAAGCACTCAACCTCCGCAAAGTGGGGTTAACAAACCCTCCACCATGGATCATAGGAGCCGCGTTTTCGCGTCTGTCTTTGCCGTACCGTCGCTGTCGCATACCACACCCACACCGATTGCAACGCCGGATCTTGGGTACACCGCGCTCGGCCAATCTTTTGGAAGCCCATTTGTTGCGAATGCTACTGGGCAGCACCGCGCTGTGAAGCGCAATCTGGCTTGGAGTACAGCGACACGATTCCTCAGCCTGCCTAAATCAAGCAACAGCGGAGGGGTGTCGTTTGAGATCCGACAAGGTCTGAAGACAGCTGATGTTGAGGAGGCGTTGCGGTATCTAATTACGGGGGATGGGAAAACCGAAGATGGGAATGAGGAGAGTTTGCTGGATTGGTACACGAGCGAGGCCAGGTTGCACTTCGCTACAGCTGTCCGGCCGATTTTGGAGCACCTTTGGGAGAAGGTATGTGATCAACGTGAAGGCAAAAGACGAGTAGCGCGTGCTCACAGACGTGTAGGAGATCAAATTAAGTTCAACGTGGAGTGTTCTGGAGGAAACGCAACAAATACTCCAACATGCCCAAGATCTTTACATGCAGTCATTTAACGACCATCTCATCCCAGTAATCCAACAGCTTGATGGTTCCGTGCCAACAATACGCAGAAGCAAGTCTGCCATATCTCCATCAGAGTCGGCAAACCGCAAGTTCCGCCGAGACCTCCACGCTGTCTTCGCACATAGTCTACCCTCACAACGGCTCTCTAAGACTCTGAGCTACGTCTTATATGATGCAGGATGTGCCATGTTCCGGCTTTTCATTCGGCAGCATGAGGTACAGATAGGGCCCCCACCAGAAGATCCAACTGCAATCCGCGAAAGAATGATAACCGTGCTGGATTCTTTGGAACGTGTCGGTCTCGGTGGAGACACCGCTCAAAAGGCATTCGCACATGCTATGGATCGGTTGATGGATACGTTCATCAATAGCCATTATCTAAAGGTTGACTGGTATTCTCAGAAGTCGACTGTCCCGCATTTGCGCATGTGGATCAAAGATGGCTTCTGTCCCTTTGTCGAGCTGGTTCTTGCATCTCTAAAGAGTGATACCTGGAGGATCCAACCTACAGAGCTCCAACAGTGGCAGGACATGGCATTGGGTCGACTAGGCAAAGCGAGAGTTGAGACTCTATTCGACTTTGTCATCAAGTGGCCAAAGAGCATGGGCGCGATACAGGATATCAAGGTATGGTCTTGTATCTCCGCTAGACCCCGTTAATACTAACATTGTTGCCAGGAATACCTCAAGCTGTTGAATGCAAAAAATAACCTCACAACTGCTTTCAGACAGCAGGTGGCTCGGCGATTACTGCACCCGGGAGCCACGACAACATGGATATTGAATGTCTATATTTCCATTATCCACGTTTTCCAGACCCTAGAACCAAAAGGCGTCCAGCTAGAACGTGTTGCACGACCCATTAGGAACTATTTGAAAGAACGAGAAGACACAGGCCGGATAATAATATCTAGTCTTCTGACAGACAGTAACGATAGGACCAAATTTGGTGCAGGAGGCGAATTGTCATACGAAATCGCCAGCGAGATGCAGAAACCTTTTGCGAATTTCAATCAGGAAGAAGATGAAGAGCTGAACTGGGGCGACATGAACTGGCAGCCTGCACCAACCGACGCCTCTCCTGACTTTAAGAAGTCAAAAGTGGAAGATGTGATATGGTTCCTTCTCACTCTTTGGGATCGAGAGGAGTTTATCAACGAGTTAAAAAACATACTTGGTGACCATCTACTGAAAGCGGCCGACCCTGAATTCGAGAAGGAAATACGCTTGCTTGAGCTCATAAAAGTTCGACTGGGCGATGACAAACTCCAAGCCTGCGAAGTTATGTTACGAGATGTGCTCGACTCGAAACGTATCAACGCTTCCATTCGAGCGAGCGGTAATTCTCCACAACCCCAAGGCCTCCAGCTCCCCCGAACACCAGATGGCGTGCCAAAGACACCCGAGTCTTATCGTCTAGCAAAGCCCTCAAAAGCCCAACTCCTTCCACCCTCAACACCAGACTCAAAGCCTTTACAAGGGCCGACTTTGAATGCCCAAATTCTATCTTCTTTCTTCTGGCCTTCTCTTCGCGATGACGAATTCCGAGTCCCTGCCGAGATCGAAGCTCTCCAGAAGGACTACGAATCCCGTTTCGAGCGCATCAAAGGCATGCGAAAGCTTCGCTGGATGAATGCTCTTGGTGACGGAAGTGTTACGCTCGACTTCGAAGATCGGACAGAAACTTTCGATAAGGTATTCCCCTGGCAAGTTAGCGTTGTATATGCTTTTCAACCTAAGCCGGGTGAGGAGTGGGCAGCCGGTAAAGGGAAGGGGAAAGGGAAGTCGAACCAAGCTGTGACAAGGAACGTACAACAATTGGAAGAGATGCTAGAAATGGACGAACAGCTCATTCGGCAAGCACTCTCCTTTTGGGTTGGTAAGTCCGTTCTCCGCGAAGTTTCTACAGACACATACTCCGTCATCGAAAACAAATCATCTGCTCCTAGCGATTCGGCAGCTGCCGCTGCAGCAGAAGAATTGGCCGAGGTCCAAGCACAGGAGCAAGGTGCCGTGAGAAGCCAGGCAGACGTATTGTTGGAAAAGAAGGATATATATCAGAGTTTCATAATGGGCATGTTGACGGCTCAGGGGAACATACCGGTGATGAGGATTCTGATGATGATGCGTATGTTGGTGGTGGGTGGATTTCCGTTTGGAGAGGAGGAGGTGAAGATGCTATTGGAGGAAATGGAGACGGAAGGGAAGGTGATTGGAATGGGTGGAGATGTTTGGGGCATAAAGAAGGCATAAATGTTCCCATTAGGTTGCTACAGGTGCTTTTGTAACAGCCAGGCGGATACTATGCTCTCAGAATACCTCAGGTATGATTTAGGACGGAGGGAGAATTAGGGTTTGGGATTGAAGGCAGGCTTGCAGAGCCGTTTACAATACGTAGGTAGCAGCTACAGTTGGACAACCGCGGAACCTCCAAGTACGCACTATGAGAGTCAGCAGTACTTAACACATGAACGCTTATATTCGTAAGCTTGCTTTATATAACCTCTGTTCAGAAGACTTGATATCGTGATGGTAAAACAGAGGTGTCGCGCACGTGATTCCGCGGTTAGCGCGTCCGATTGTTGCCCAGCAACGGCAACCAATCAAACAAACATGATCCCTCCTCTCGTCCAGAGTTCTACCCTCACAAACCCCACACCTCCCATCACCATCCCTACCCAGCTGCAATTAACTATTCCTTACACAGATTGCACACATTGAATATTCATACATACATTCCGCGACAATGGCTCGCCTCCGCAGTGGCCCTGCAGAGCCATCTGCGCCCATGCTCCCTCCACCAAGCACAACGAAAACAACAAAAACTACACGCGCCAGTCCCCGCAAAACCATCCGGGAATCACCCTCAAAACGAGAACTGCGCTATACCCTAGAACTGGAGTCCCAGGACCACGAAGATTCGTTCTTGGTTCCGAAGATCCCTGCAGCGGCGGGAGAAAATGGAACGGCGACGCCGAAACGCAAACAGAAGGTTTTGAGACCGATTGCGAGTAATAGTCGGTTGTTGACCAAGTTGAGTGATGAGAGTATTAGGACCCCGGATCGGAAGGTGAGGAAGGAGAGGGTGGGGGGGACGGCGGATAAGAGGGGGCTGGGGTTGGGATATTTATATTCGAAAGGGATGGGGAGGGGGGTGGTCTCGAGGGAGAGTTTGGAGGTGGGATCTAAGAAATTGGAGATCAAGCCTAAGGTTCAAGAGATCGGGGAGGGGACCATGGCCTTCAAAGCGGTCCAGATGAAAGAGGTTGTTGTTGAGTCTGTGGAGAACGAGCAAGAGATGGAAGAGAAAGATGAAAATGAGGAGGCGGAGACCAGTCTATGGTGTGGAGATGAGGAGGACGTTGAGATCGAGGAGAAGCAGGAGGCGACTATTGAGGAAGAAATTGAAAGAAGCGACGAGGATGAAGATGAGGAACCAGTGGTTATTCCAAGGCAGCGGTTGCAAGCACGTACTATCCCGACACGCCCTGGGCCGCAGCATAGGGAGCATGAATCAGAACCAGCATCACAGAGGAAAAACAGAAAGGTTGAAGAGGAGGCCAGCAGCAGTGACGAGGATGAGGACCCGGTCGTGGTGCGGATTCGGAAGCGCCAACCAGAAACGCAGATGATGACCCTCGTTTCCAGGCCAATAGAAGTTGCACACGCACAGGAACAGGCAATATGTGGAGAGCTACCCCCTCTCCAGTCCGCTAGATCTCCCCACCGGAAGGGTAAAAGTACGATTTCAAATTGGGCACAAGAAGTCATCGATCTTACAAGTTCACCTTCTGCGCCGCCGCCTTCGCTTTCGGCTCACTCGCGAGCTCAATCAACATCTACTTCACGGCCAACAAGCTCATCTTCAGCTGATGTTGATGCCGTATTAACATAGTATGTTTCACCTTCTGGTCAATTGCTCACGTCGGACGCTTGCTGATGTTTCCCAGTTCGCCGACGCCAAAAAAGTGCCGCTCCCCTCGTAAAGTCGCCCCATCATCTCCTTCTCGACCTTGTACCCCTCCAGCACTACCAGAGCGCCCAACAAAACTCAAATCGCCATCAAAGAAAACGCCGCGTGTCCCGCAACTGCACGGTCTCCGTCCAAGTCTCGATGCATTTTGGGATCCCGAAGTCGTCAATGACTGGAATGATAAGCACTCGCCTTCGAAGCCGTTGTTCTCTCCCAGAAAGCAAAAACTACTCAAAATCCTGGAAAAGCAAGACAAAGGTCTTTCCCTCTCCGACAGTGACGACTCACTCTCCTCTCCCACTGCTTCCCCCCAGAAGAAGAAAGCCACCAACCCAGTGAAGAAGGGCCCTTACACCAATTCACCGACAGTCGCCGAAGTCCGCACGCAACGCAAAGCTTTTGCAACACAGAAACATGCGATTGCCGAAGCATTCCTCAAAGAACTGGATGACACCATCACAGCCGGCCGCGTCACCGAAATGTCCAAAGCAACAGGAGGCATTAAACTCATCTGGTCCAAGACGCTCAAAACCACAGCCGGCCGCGCAAACTGGCGCCGCGAACAAATCCGCATCCAAGCCGGTCCCTCCCCGACCGACATTCGCACCGAGTACCGCCACAACTGCTCGATTGAACTCGCCGAGAAAGTCATCGATGACGAACACCGCCTCTACAACGTGCTAGCGCACGAATTCTGCCATCTGACTACCTTCATGATAAGCGGCATCCGCAACAATCCCCACGGCGCGGAGTTCAAGTCGTGGGGCAGGAAAGTAGGCCTCGCGTTCGCAGACAAGGACGTCGAAGTCACAACCAAGCACTCGTACCAGATTGACTTCAAGTTCGTCTGGGAGTGCGTGGGATGCGGGTATGAGTATAAGCGGCATAGCAAGTCGGTGGATCCGGTCAAGCATACGTGTGGGCGGTGTAAGACGGGGAGGCTGGTGCAGACGAAACCTACGCCTAGGAGTGGTGGGAAGGATGGGAAACCAAAAGAGAAAGGTGAGTATCAGGTGTTCATTAAAGCGCACTTTGGCAGAGTGAAGACTGAGATGAAGGAGAGAGGAGAGGACACGCAGATGGGGAAGGTGATGGAAGCGGTGGCGAGGGAGTATAGGGAGAGGAAGAAGGGGGTGGAGATTGATGTTGGGGACATCGGGTTGGCGCTTGAGGGGTTGAAGTTGGGGGACTAATGAGGATTTGGTTATCAGGGCGTTGGGTGGGTGTTTGCGTATGATTGTGTAATCAGCGAGAGGACTGGAGTTGTGGTTTTGATGTGTCGGCGAAAATGTATGATACCATAAGGAGATTGTACTCAACCCCTGAATATTTAAGCATTACCATTACCATTACATCCCATACTTTTTGATCATACCCAGGAACATAACAACATATTCACATGAATCATAACTTTCGACCCAACTCAATCCGACGAAATCCCTTCCCCCCCTATAACTTCGCCCGTGCAGCTCCCACCCCAGCTTTGACCAGCACCCTCCCACTCCCATCCGAATCCACAAGCACAACCATGCCCTCCTCCGCACCCCTATCCGCCTGCAACACCACCTCCTGACAATCCTCATTCCCAACATCATTCGCAAACTGCACGACCACGAAGTCAATCGGCCGCTCGCCTACCACAACCATGGGCGCATGCCACGTCCCCGCCCCATACGTCACCGCCTGGTTCCCCGTCGCCACAAACGCGCGCAGATTCTTGAGATCGGGGAGCCCGGGCCCTTTGGGTCGTTGCGACGGGTGCAGACGCGAGTATTGCGGGGTCGGCGGCGCGACTTCGTTGGTGAAGGGACTGGGTCGCGCTTTGGCGAATATGTCTCGTAAGCTGGAGCGTTTCTTGGGGAGTTTGGGTGTGGGGTAGGGCGGTGGACGGTTGGAGTAGCGGCGCGAGGCCGAGGCGGGCAGCGTGGGCGCGACGATGACGAGGTATTGGGTGTGCCGCTCGTAGCCAGAGAGGCCCATGGGGATGAAGGTCTGCGTGGTGAAGGGGTGGCGTTCGAGGATCGAGACGTCGAAGAGTTGGCGGTTGGTGTTGGATGCTATTTCGTCGTCGTCGTCCAGGTCTATGTCGCCCCATGTGCTCGGCATGCTTTGCGAGGGTTCGTGTGGGCGCAGGTCCCGTGGGGCGCAGACAAACATGTTCATGACGGGACGGGCGGGCTTCTTGCTCGGGGCCAGCGAATAGAGGTTTGTGGCATGTGTGACGTCGAGGAATTTGAGGGCGGAGCCTTGGTTTGCGGACACGGTTGTGGGGAGCGGAGGCCGTTGTGAGCGTGGGAGTGAGGAATGGGCGGGGTTCTCGATGACGGTGCCGAATTGGGAGAAGGATGGTTGCGTGAGGGCTTCTATAGGGACGCGCATCGAAGGCGTGGGCATCGAGGGCGGCATTTTGGCGAGGAATTGACTGTGTGGGAGGGTTGAGGCGTGGAAAAGAGGAGTTGACGACCGAGGGTGGTGTTGGAGCTCACCATGTGAACGCACGCTAGCGACGCGGAGCAGCGCGGCTAAAGTTTCCTTGCGAAGCGACAGACCCCTGCTCCCACGATGCATTCCCGTCAACGGCCAACAGCTCCCCCGCCAAACACACTCCCAATTGTCTCCACCATGTCCGAGGCCGAGTCATATATCGACTATGAGACGTTTCTCGATCCCGATTTCTCCGCGACCTCGTTCGCGAACACGCTTGTTCTCTCGACCAACAACCCCTCGGACACTCCGCTAGATCTATCCACACCCCTCTCTCGAGTCCTCTTCGATGTCCAGGAAATCGACACGCACATCGATACCCTCACAACGAAATCTGCCCTCCCGCTGCTGGAGCATACAAGAGACCATGCCGAGTCTAGTGGGGAAATACTGCGCGAGGTGGAGGGCCAGGTCGCCAGTCTGACGGAATCATACAAAACCTTGGAGAAGGAGGTCATTGAGCGCTACCAAACGGCAGAGCAAGTCCGTCTTACCGCCGAGCGCCTCGTTCAGACGGTCAAGATTGGAAGAGCAGTGGCACGATGTCTCATGCTTGGGCGACAACTTGAAGTTCGCATGTCTGAGCTCGGTGGAGTGGGGAGCGCGAAAAAAGAGGACCATAGGGCGATGGTGCGGTCTGCGGACACCCTTCTGTCACTGAGACAGATATTTCTAGCCTCGGGTTCTGGGGAGGAGGGAGAAGGCTTGGACAGAGTGAATGTGGTCAACACACTGAAGAACGAGCTGGTCAATCCTGGAGAAAGAAGCATTGTGGCAAGGGCGCAGCAGGTAGTGAAGGAATTCTCAATGAGTTCACTGCTTGCATCGAGTGGTCAGACTTCTTCGTCGACGTTCACTCAAACCGAAGACACGAAATCGCGGACGACATCAGCATTACTTACACTTTATCTGCTGTCACCTGCGCCTACCAAGGCGAGGGTTGAGAACTTCCAGCCTTCACTAATGTTGAATGCTCTTCAAGAATTTTTGCAAACGTCCTTGAAGTCTTCACTGGCATCTCTTTCTCGAGCATTGTCGCAGCTACCGTCGTTGGAGAGGACTCTATTGGAGATATCGGCGCGCTGCCAGAACATTGTAGCATTAGAGACGTTGCTCGAATCGATCAAACCACCATCTCACCCTTTACTAGACGATAGCCCTTCACCAGAGGAGAAAGCATCTTCCAACTTTCTACAGCCAGTTCTACAAGCCCTCGACACTTCGTCTCTCCCTTCATACTTCTGGAGGTCCCTCGCCTCCAACCTCTCACCCAGGGTCCAGGAGATCATGCAGCGGGGTGGGGTCTCTGCGAGGACTCTGCGGTCGAACAAAGATAGGGTCAAGGATATGGTCCGCGAGTGTGTCAATCGCGGGTCTCAACTCCCTAGCGGTTCACTAAATAAGGGCAAGGCGGCCATGGCGGGCAATTGGGAACGGGAGGCCGCAGTGATGGTGGGCTCAATAATGGGACAGGTCAGGTGAGGCGGACGACGGCACATTGCCTTGAAATGGAATATGAGCTGTTTGGCCATGCTAGGAGGGATTGTATATGTGGACCGTGGTGATTCACACCCACCAAACGTGCTCTTAGCGCGTGAAGCACGAGGCCGCGGCGAGCGCATTTTAGACCGCATTTGGCACATAGGGCTGGTACTGCTGGTGGGTCACTTATAGTAGGTACAAACCAACATGGTCCGATCGCAGACGTGTCGACGATTAAGGCAGGAATGCGGGCTATTGGATCGACGCCTTAGAGATCCTTTAATAGAAACAATCGATGCGGAGAGCCAGTGTCAAACGGCGGAGAAACAGAAATATATGATCCGGGAGGGCCATCTCATGCGCAACATGTGTTGGTAGCGTCGCCCATACAAATCTGCCGTCAGCCATGGCCAAACTGTGTCAGAACTGCACGGCCCGCAAGGCTCTGCAGCCAGCGCGTCCGTGGTCCTCGAGAGTTTTTCTCGGGATGCAAATTGGTGGTGGAAGGTATGGATCTGTCTGCGTGCGGTGCAGTGACGAGATGCGGCCCTCTCATAGCGCACACCCGAAACGCTAGGGGTGTCAATGGGGAAGGGCAGGCTGGTGGTGGTGGCAGCGGCAATTCACCGCAGCGCGCCGTGGCGACGGTTTGCCATAGTGCGATAGGGAGGGCCCGAATGGACAGGCTGCTGCTGTCTGTCACAGCTGAGGACACGCGCACGCCGGCCCCGAACTAGCAGCGGTAGCGAACCATTCACGGCGGATGCAGGGATGGCCCGCTTTGGGGCCAGGTTCGCACGGCCATTGGGTGTGCCGAATTCGAGACTCTCTCGACAAGTGCAGCTCACCTTTGCATCTCCTTTACCTCGCTCCCCGCCAGCGCTCGCTGCTCGTGTCTCTTCGTTTCCTTCGTTGTACTTTGGTATTTTAACAGCCCCTCTTCTTACGCCTGAGCCTCGCCCGCCCGCCCGCCCGCCCGCCCGCGCCCCCCCAGCACCCCGCTGCCCGTCAGCCTGTACTCGTGCTGCTGCTCCATTGCCTCCTCGCTGCGACGCCCGTCCCCTGACCTCCCCCCCACCGGTCGAGCTCCTTTGAGGCCAGCAGGAACTGCAGGAGACTCGGCACGCACCCGCACTCGACCGCACCGTGTCCGCCCTATACCACCTTACTGTGAGCTGCCGCCTGCACGCTGCCGCTGCCGCTGCCGCTGCCGCTGCCCGCACTCGCAACCTCGAACGCTAACCAGACATCGCCAGAATTCAAATTTCTGCCCCAATTGCCCCGTCCCGCGCAGCCCGCCCGCCGACGCCAGCATGTCTGCCAGCCACATCGCCGCGAACCGCAACAGCACCCCGGAAGGGTCCAGCTCGCTGCGGCCGCCGAACTCGCGCTCCATCGGCAGCACCAACCACCACCTGCGCGCCTCTGCCGACATGGGCGGCTTCTCGTCGCCCCTGGCCAACCGGGGCATGCGGCCGGCGTCCGAGATCTACTTTGGCCGCACCAGCACGAACTCGGGCAACCCCGACGAGATGGAGCGCGCCGCCCAGCAGTGGCTCGCCGACATCGACCAGTACGAGACGACGCTCGAGGAGATGGCCACGGCCACGCTCGACCAGGACTTCAAGGACGAGCTGAGTGCAATTGAGCAGTGGTTCCGCGTGCTTAGCGAGGCCGAGAGGACCGCTGCGCTCTACGCCCTGCTCCAGCAGACCACGCAGGTGCAGATCCGCTTCTTCATCCAGGTGCTGCAGCAGATGTCGAAGAGCCTGCCCATGTCCAGTGTGCTCTCCCCGGCCAACTTTGGCGAGAAAGGTGAGCGTCTGTTCTTCCACGAAATCTGCAACCATAGACTTACCCTCTCCAGATCCCATGACGCAGAAACTGAGCGATGCCATGAGCAAGCTCAGCACTGGCGAGAGCTCGCGTAACTCGCTCGGCATGAACCGTCCCCCCCCGTCCCCCGGCGCGAAGCGAAACTCCGGCCTCGACCAGTCGACCATTACCCGCATGTTCCCGGACGCCGCGGCCGCCATCGCTAAGCAAAAGGCAGAGTTTACCGACATCACTGGAATCGCGCCCGCCTCGAACCGCAACAGCACTGTGGGAGACCGCAGTTCGCTGCTTGCACCCACCATCTCAGCCCCGGAGGAGAGGAAGGAGAATGGCCAGGCCCCCGCTTCGCCGTGGGGTGAGGGTCAGCAGTCAGCAACCCGCCCAAAGTCGTCTGGTCATCACCAGCCGATGGGCCAGTTCTCTCAGCCGCCCCCCTCTGCAGGACTCCGGTCCCCGCGCCTCCCACTCTCGAATGATGGAACCGTCCAGAGCAACACTCTCAATGCTCCAAATGACAATGCGGGCAGCATGCCCATGCTCTCACCGTCCTATGCTCCTGGAGGAAGCTGGGCGTCCCAATTGAGCACTCCGATGGTTTCGAACTTCACTGCCCAACAGAGCGCCAACCAGGCTGAAATGGTCGCCAACGCCACTGCCATGAAACTCGCCGCCATGTCGACGGTTAACAACCGTATCCAGCTTGATGACGCCCGCAAGTTCCGCCGCGCTCGCTCCTCCGAGGGACAGGGATCTGGAAACATTCCTCTGTCTCCTGGTCTTCCCCGCAACGGTGGCTTTGTGATGACCAACGAACTCGGCCAGGTGTTGACTCCCCAGCAGGCGGCTGCTCTCCAGGCTCAGCAATTGGCGGCCATCCACGGCCAACGGTCCCGTCCCAACTCCCCTGGACTTGCAATGCAGGGTCAGGGCCTAGGTCCCATGGCGTTTGCTTCTCCCCAAAACAACGGCTTCCTTGCTGCCGGCTACGGTGGCGACCCTATGGTTCAAAACAGTCTCGCCGGAATGAACCTCAGCCAGTTCGGCATCGGATCATATGGTTCCAATGATGGACACTCTGGCTTTTTGGGCGACGACATCAACCGTGGCAGGTCTCCTCGAGGTCGCCGTGGAAGCTCCAAGCCTCCAGAGGACCCGACTGACCCCACTCTTCTCCAGGACATCCCTAGCTGGCTGCGGAGTCTGAGGTTGCACAAGTATACCGATAATCTGAAAGATTTGAAGTGGATCGAGTTGGTTGAATTGGATGATGCGGCTCTCGAGGCACGCGGAGTCAACGCTCTTGGTGCGCGTAGAAAGATGTTGAAGGTGTGTTTTGCCCCTTGATCATTTCTTTGTCGGCTACTAATACAGTTCCAGGTCTTCGAGCAGGTCAGGGATGCCAAAGCCGAAGGCAAATTGTGATCTAGTCTGCAGCTAGCGCCACAGCTTCGTTTTTGTGAAGCGAAAATTGTTCAGCATAGATTTACGATTCGTTTGACATGGGCAGCGAGCGAGCATGTCAGCCACACTGCTATGGACCTCGTTTCCGTATGTGGGGCATGCGGCGCAAACGCGGGTCTAACTCAGATGCAGTGTTTCGTATTTCATTGCATGGCGGGTGAATTCTTGGATGTTGACTGCATTGGGGGGGGGGGTTAGATACACGAGATCCTGACTGGTTCGCTCTTCTTCGCTTGTTCTTTACTAGGAGAGGAAATAGATAGGGGTGGTACTGATCACTGATCATAATGATGGATTTGGACTTGTTTAGTGGTGTTCTCTCATGTTTTTTTATCCTTCTCAATGTGACGTCTGCTTCACTGAACTGATAATGACGCGGTGCAGGGAAGGCAAGTTCACACTCTGACTTGATGTCACCTAACATGGACTAACAGCTGGCAGTGATCCCTCTACGCTATGGAATTGACTGGAATGCGTTATGTGATGGCGGACCTTCTCATTCACATACTCTGACGTCTATATTTCACCATCATGGCAACTCAAGGCAGCGTGGATGCTGTCACTCTCTCACCTTCTTTCACCAAGTTTTCCTCGCTTAAACCTGCCGTCAATGCCTTTTGTTCTATTGTGACTGCACAATCGTAGCAAAGAATCCTATTGTACACTATTCACAATGCCCTTCTTCGCTTTTCTTTGACCTAGTAGATTGTGTTTCTTCTCTCCCCTTTGGGAAATCTTGTATCTTATCAGCAACGATTTAGATGTTTTCAATCTAATAGCAGTTACATCCATACATACCCATTCGCACATACTACACCAAACACTACCAAAATGATGCGATTTCAGTCCATCCCTTTGCTGGCACTAGCCACCTTCTCCCTCCTCCCCGGCCTCAGCAGCGCAAAATACATCCTCAAAGACGACCTCTCATACAAGAACTTCTTCAACAAATTCGAGCTCTTCACCGGCCCCGACCCCACAAACGGCTTCGTCCAGTACCTCGATCTCCCCTCAGCAATCTCCTCGCAGCTCGTGGGATACTACAACGAATCCGTCTTCCTCGGCGTCGACTTCAAGGTCAAGGACCCCCAGGGTAGGGCCAGCGTCCGCGTCGAAAGCACAACGTCGTACAACCATGGAGTGATGGTCATGGACATTGGCCACATGCCCGATAGCACCTGTGGGACTTGGCCCGCGGCCTGGCTCCTCAGTGCATCGACGCCCTGGCCGCAGGGCGGCGAAATCGATATCCTCGAAGGCGTAAACGATTACATGCATAATGCCGTGACGCTGCATACCTCTGCGGGGTGTGTGGTTGATAACTCGACGAACGGCGGTCAGGGCGAGGACTCGCAGCAGATGGCGTTTGAAGGCTTTATGACGACGGATGATTGCGATGTTAATGCTTCGGGGCAGGGGAAGAATGTGGGGTGTTCGATCAAGGCGCCGAGGCCTGAGGAGGGGGTGGATGAGTGTGTCGCTACGTATGGTACTGATTTTAATGCCAAGGGGGGTGGGGTTTATACGATGGAGTGGACGCGGGATGGCATTTCGGTGTGGTTCTTCCCGCGCGATGCTCTGGAGTCGACGGCCAAAGCTACAATTCCGGACCTGACAACAAATCCCGACCCTTCTACTTGGGGCACGCCGCTTGCGCGCTTCTCTGGCGCTGGCTGTGACTTTTCAAAGCGCTTCAGGGACCTTAAGATTATCTTCGACACGACGTTTTGCGGAGAGTGGGCTGGCAAGGAGTGGAGCGAGAGTTGTGCGGAGAAGACGGGGGTTAGTACTTGTGAAGAGTATGTTAGGGAGAATCCGGAGGTGTTTGAGAGTGCGTATTGGGAGATTAGGGGGTTGAGGTGGTTTGAGGAGGAGGGGAAGTAGGGGAAGATGGTGAAGCCTAGAGGGGTTCATCGAAGTGAGGGGGAGTATTGGTTGTAAGTGGTGACTTGCTTGCTGCTTTTGGAGAGTGGATGAGCTTGGTATAGGGCGAGAGGAGGCTTCTTTGATGCCCTGCTTTCTTCTTTGATACCCCGTTTTACCTCTCTGATACCCCATTTGTCCTTTTGATACCCCGCTCAATTCTTTGTCCGGCACTGCTCAGACTGGTTTGTTGATCTGATCGTGGAGCGAAAGGGAGCAGTGCATACACAATTTAGTAGCATCTCCAACTTCCAGTTCATAAATTATATCTTGAAGGTGAATACATATGTGTTTTAATAATCTTGTGAGATCATGTGTTGGCGCGAAAAGTATGGTTCGATTTACTGTCCTAGTCACTGTGGTAATCTGGTTGTGAAATAACAAAAGTCGGTGTAATATGTGCATTTATTCTTGAATATCTTCAGAAGTCTGAGCCGTTCTCCGGGCTTGATAGTCCAATCGTGTATCACAGTGTTCAAATTGAGCTTTGGTACAGTCAATCTCTTTATGGGACAACTCACGGCTCATCATTATAAAGGAAGCAAGAGGGATATAGTTCGCCCAACTCAGATCTCTCAATACACGAACCTTACAGTTTGATTCTCAGCTTAGTTCCCGAGTAAGATCGATCAACTTGATTTAATACATCAATTGCTTTTTCACGCGTCTCGAGCCTTCATCCAATGCTTCATGTTGATACTGTTCTCTAGTGTCTTCGAATTTCTTAATCCCATCAATCTTTTTCATCGCACTCAAGCATTTTCTTCGAGTATCTGCGTGGTAAAAACGCAGTAAGGCATGCCAATCATCGAAGCATCTCCGCTTGCTGTGCCCCCTGACTAATCGGTGCTGTGGTGTAACCTCTCTGATCCAACGAGTTTCAGACACGCCACATTCTAGGCATCTCCGAGGTTATCGTCTCTACACAGTCGAGACTTGTATTTTGGAATACATTCTTCAATCTACCCCTCATTCGTTTTTGAGGTGCCCCACCCTGAATTTCCAAAAATGAAGAACATCAGAACTCAAACTATCGACACGATAGACCAAATCAAGGGTTTGGTGGACTGGCTGGTCGTCCACCATACTCTACCCACTCCGTTCTCACCAACCATGTACATCGATCTCGAAGGCGTGAGCCTCTCCCGTTTGGGTTCCGTTTCTATCCTCACGCTTTTCCTCCGTGTCGACGGTCCGATCAGCCCCATCTTCCTCATTGATGTGCACACGCTAGGCAGCCAAGCGTTCGAAACAGCTGGTACGAAAGAGAAGACGCTGAGAGACGTTCTTCAGGACAAAGAGATTCCAAAAGTCTTCTTTGACGTCCGAAACGATTCAGATGCCTTGTTTGCACATTTCGGTGTGGCGTTGCAGGGCGTCGAGGATGTCCAGCTGATGGAGAGTGCGACCAGGAAGACTACGGCATCGAGGAAACGTGTGGCTGGCCTGACCAGCTGTATTGAGGACAATGCGAGCACGTGCTTTGGTGGCAGTGGGTTAGTCAGCTGGAAGCAGGCAAAAGAGAATGGGAGCCGATTGTTCAAGACTGAGCTCGGCGGGTCGTACGAGGTTTTCAACCAACGTCCGATTCCGGACGACGTTGTATCTTACTGCGTTGGCGATGTCCAGTGTCTACCTGAGTTACGAGATCAGTTTTAGATCCCACAGATCACTCAGTGGCAATCCCTAGTCAAAGAAGCAACTGAGGAGCGAGTCGCGGAGTCTCAGAGATCAGACTACCGGCCCCATGGTAAACAGAAGGCGATTGCTCCATGGAGCAGGGAGCAGAATGCCCTTCTCGATCGGTGGAATAATTTCCCTCTTCCCAGCTATTCTCATAGTGGTAGGTACGACGACTGGGAAGATGACTATATATATGACTAGTTGTCGGGATATTATTCCCAGCTGGAACCAGTACTTCTACTATTTTGGTTGAGCCCAGTGGGTCAGGTACCAAGAGCTGTAAACTTGGGAGATAAGTTGGTATGCTACAAAGTGAAGAATACGAGAAGGAGATTTTGGATGGGGGTTTCTTCAATTGGATCACAACCCAGATGGGGATTGGTATGGCTGTCGCCTTTCCGACCACATTGTAAAGCACAGATGAGGTTCGCAATGGAGACATTTACTCGTGGACATTTCAGTAATCGCAATAATATATCAGGCTCTGAGAGTATATGTTTCTTGAAGTATACAAAGCGAATAAGTTCATTTGCTGTTGTGCTTGATCCGACAGTTGCGCTTCGTGGCTGTTGCCCTTGACCGAACACAATCAATACATACACCATTGCTCCTCTGCATACTATCCAGTCTATATTTGCGCATCCTTCCGTATTCAGTAGTTCGATGCCAACGATAGCCACACTGAGCCCAGCCATTACCTAGAGTAGGATCTCCCATGACATTGATCTTCTCCATCACCTGGGATATCGTAATATCAGCCATGTTTGATGGCCAGAGATTATTGGTCCGGAGTAGTCCAATATAAGCCAAACAGTGTTGACCTGACCACCCGCACGTACACTGCGGTTCATAGTCTGAGCCTGCGTCTGTTGAGCCGTCTAGTAGCATATGCTGCAATGCAACATGCATCTGGCTCCTTCGCTCTTCAAGAAGATCTACAATAAAGCTTGAACATCAGATACAGAGAGCGATGCATAGCACTTACAGATCACATGCCACACAACGGATTCATCCAGCCCGAGATCCTCGCCAGCAAGCGAGAGGTAGCTATCCTTATGATGCAGTACCATACACAGTGTGATGTCGCTGAAAGCCCTTGTGCTATCCAGGATGTATGCAGCCGCCACCAGACGTCCAAGTTCCGTGATATCTTGGACCTCCCTGGGTTTCAACCACAGCGTGCTGGCATGTTTTACAGCAACAACGCACTCGAACTTATCCGCCGCAACTGCAAGTCCCAAGGCCTTAGTGGGAGAGACGGCTTCCGGTACGTCATCGTTACGGAGATGAATGATGTTGCAGATGATCTCCAAGACATTTGCATCGTCCTCTGGCATTGGTATCTCCTTAGGGCTACTCGTGGTCAAGTCCTGCCCTTCGCTAAAATGCGGTCCAAACATGTTCTTGAAGTATTTCGAGGCATTCTTGAGGACGGATGAGCACACTTGCAGTCTTTTCTCCTCTGGTCCAACCACCAAGATGACATCCCCATTTGTTGCAATCTCCACAACTGAAGTTGAGGGAATATCACTGTTTTGTGTCGCCATACTGGCCTCCCCTGGACATTGGTGATGGTAGAGTTTTCAGAAAACCGTTAGAGAATCCGTGGATGATGGGGTTGAGGGGCAAAGCTGATAATAGAAATCGAATTCCCAGCCTGATGCGGGGCTACCATCTGCAATGCAGCCATTTCCAAGCTTGGAGGCAGTGTGACACAGTCAGAGTTCGTATCACACGGCCAGAGTCCTCACTACTTGCATCGCCTTTAACTAAGTACGATCAACACTTTAAAAGCTCGGGGCAAGCAACAACCATTGTCTTATCTTCCCCCACACTTTACCATGACTCAGACCATGACCCTTTCTATAAATTGAACGAAAGGGTAACAGTTCGCTTGTAACTCACTCGTAGGAGAAAATCAAGATGCTGTAGTCACCCCGTGAGTAGTTGTACGTATGTGTCAGCTGTGAAGCAACGTACTTAATGAGCTTACAAACTCCTGGGCAGTGTTCAGCATTCTTGCTTTTTTGCCATAGTGACAGGGATGAACGAAGGAGGCAGCCTTGAGCTGAAGTCACATCAAAGCACACAGAGTGGGTAAAAACCAGAAGACATGACTTTGTAGATTCTCGAATGCAGTATTCGTTGGGATAAGGCTCCGGTATGAAACGCGCCCGGTAGGTCCTATCACTCACCCTAGCCACCAAATGCTCTCAGGAAAGCACACATATCCTTACGACCACCAAAGCTCCTTAAAGCTTGTTCTCCAAGGCCCTACTATCCCTCAGTGCTACCAGCTTCTTCAAGGCCTCATCAAGTGGCACGATCTCGCCTCTCTGCTGTGTAGCCTGGTCATCCCTATTGCGGATATTGACCGACTTACTATCCCTCTCCTCGGCACCAACAACGCAGATGAAGTTATAGAGTTGTAATTGGCCAGTGCGGATCTTCTTCTGCATCGTATTGCCACTGACATCGATATCGGCGTGAAGGCCTTGGGCACGGAGTTGCGACTGCACTTCTTTCACGTAATCATTCACAGCAGGCATAACGGGGATAACAAGCACCTGGCGAGGAGATATCCAGAAGGGCCAGCGACCAGCGAAGTGCTCTGTGAGAATACTGTGACTCTTGTTAGCAGTGAACATGCACAACGACACGCAGATACTTACGCAATGAAACGCTCAAATGATCCATAGATGGCACGATGAATCATAACTGGGCGCGCATATCCAGGTTGCGGTGGCTGGACTGACACAGCCTCCCCATGGACTTTGACCGGATACGCCTCATCCTTGGGCGGTGCCTCTACCTTTGGCTTTGCTTCGTCCTTGGGCTTACCCGATGCCTGTTCGGGAGTCATGTACTCAAGGCCGAATTGGATAGGAAGCTGGAAGTCGAGCTGAATCGTAGCGCACTGAAACTCCCGCTTCAAGGCGTCGGAGATGGTAATATCAATCTTTGGTCCATAGAAAGCGCCATCTCCGGGATTCAGCTCCCACTGACTTCCTCCACCGGCCGTGAATTCATCAAGAGACTGCGTAAGTTTTGCTTCCGCCTTGTTCCACGTCTCGATGTCACCAAGATGCCCTTCAGGACGCGTGCTCAGTTTCAACTTGAAAGTGAAACCAAACTTTCCGTACACCTCTCGCAAGAAGTCGAATAGCCCGGTGATCTCTTCGTTGATCTGATCTTCCGTGCAGAAAATGTGAGTATCGTCTTGCTGGAATCGTCGTACTCGCGTCAGTCCGGTAAGCGCTCCTGATGCCTCATTCCTGTGAAGAATGCCAAAGTCTGCCATGCGGATAGGAAGTTCTCGGTAACTCCTCTCGCGGTGTCGGAAAATAAGGCAATGACCAGGGCAATTCATGGGCTTCAGCGCCCATTTCTCTTTTTCTACATCAAACGTGAACATATCCTCGTGGTAATGCTGCCAATGGCCCGAAACCTTCCATAGGGCGGAGTTGTACATGTTGGGCGACCCGACCTCCTGGTAACCACGGTTCCAGTACTCTTGACGAAGGAAAGCCATGAGAGTGTTGTAGATGATCATTCCGTGCGGCAGGAAAAAACAAGAACCAGGACTCCACTCATGGAAGAAGAAGAGTTCTTGTTCCTTACCAATCTTTCGGTGGTCTCGCTTAGCGGCTTCCTCGAGGAATTTGAGATGTTGTTGCATGGAGTCCTTGTCTGGGAATGACACGCCGTAGATTCGCTGGAGACTGTCGTTCTTCGCATCACCTAAGAAGTAAGAGGCAGAATTCTTCATGACTTTGAACTGCTTTATCCGTCCGGTATGAGGCACATGAGGTCCTCGGCAGAGATCGATCAGAGGCCCGTTGCGGTATACTGTGGTGAAGGTCCCGTCTGGGATCTTGTCCTTGATGATGTGCTGTTTGTAGGGATTCGACTTGAACATCTCGAGCCTGATTAGGCATTAACAGTGTTACAATATGTGCTTGAGGTAGTGGCATACAAGTCATCTTTTGAGAGAGTAAGTCGTTGAAAGACTTGCTTCTCCTTGACGATGCTGCTAACAATAGACTCGAGGGGCTTGTAGTCTGCCTCCAGGACTGGAGCTTTCTCGGGAAGTGCCATCTAAATAGAAATTAGCCGACATCCTCGAGTCGTAGGTATCATTTCGACGGACCTCGTAGTAGAAACCATCTTCAATCGGTGGGCCAATGCACAGATCGCATCCAAAGCGGCGTTCAGAGGCTTCTCCAAGCACGTGAGCACTCGAATGCCAGAAGACCTTCTTTCCCTCTGGATGCTCGAATGGCAGGAGCTCCAGCTTCACGCTCTTCTCCAGCGGCCGCTCCAGGTCCCATAGTGTCTCATTGTCCGTTCCCTTGTCGATGCGGGCGATCACCGTGCGCTCGAACAGGCTCTTGCTGATCTGTCTCGCGATATCGGCCGGGCTCGTGACCCACGACTCTCCGATTATGACCTTTCCATCTTCGAGAGTGATGTCGATCTTTTCTGCGATTCAATTGCAGGTTAGTGGGAGCACAATTTGACGTCTTGCGGAGTTCAAAGCATACCGCGCGGTTTTTGAGCAATTTCCTCGTCATATTTCGCCTTTAGCTTCTCACTATTGAACTATTAGTATATGGATAGTATTTCTAGCGTCATGTGACATACAAGATCTGGATTCGGTGGTCAATGTATGCGGCCGGAGGACTGAGCTCCAGTGGCCGACCATCTCCACTGTCACCACCCTTCTTCTTCTTTTCTTTCTTGGGTTTCTGCTCCTGCTTTGATTCTTTCGACACGGCAAGATTCTTCACGCCCTCAACGGCGTCCTTGACAGCGTCCATGATTGTGATGTGCCGAAGGAGAGCAGCCGGGGGAGCTCGCGATGGTGGGGTATCTAACACAACAACTGTTTCTGAGTCAGTCTTAGTGCCAAGAAATGTGATTCATGTTATGCTTAGGACCTGATGTCGTACCTGAGTGCGGAATTGAAGTCCCCAACCGCACTTGAAAGAGTCATTCGAGTAGGCAATATGGGAGGTCCACGGTGACTCGATTTCGGAGCAACCATATGGGCTTGGCAGAGTGGCATAGTGGGGTGCGCGCCCATTGGCTGGACCGGAACATAGATTTCCCGATTCTACATTTTCATTTTCGTTTCGCAGCTCCAACCTCTCTATCCACGCCAACAATTGCGCGCGCATCCCCCCAACCTGAATAATATGTCTTTCCGCGGTACCCCCAGGGGCGGCCGCGGCTTCGGAAGCCGCGGCGGATTTGCTCCTCGAGGAGGTGTGTAGAGCCTGGAAGCTGCACTTTCGCCGTAGCTAACGTTCTGTGCAGGTCGTGGAGGTTTTGGAGCTGCATCCTTCGGGCCCCCTTCAGAAGTATTCGGTAGGACATGCCGCCGCTGAGATGACAAGTGAATACTGACAGGTTGTGAAGAAATGGGTGCCTTTGTCCATGCCTGTGAAGGCGAGATGGTCTGCGAATCGACGAACCCGAAGGTCCCGTACTTCAATGCGCCTATCTACCTAGAGAACAAGGTACGCAAAGCCTATACAACCATATGGCCGTTTGCCAAAGCTGACAATGTCACAGACCCCAGTTGGCAAAGTTGATGAGATTCTCGGCCCGCTCAATTCTGTCTACTTCACCATCAAGCCCCAAGAAGGCATCCAGGCGACCTCGTTCAAGACTGGAGACAAGTTCTTCATTGGCCAAGACAAGCTCCTCCCAATGGATAGGTACGCTGTTTGTCCTAAAAACTAGGCGTAAATGCTGACGAGTGGAATCCAGGTTCATTCCCAGACCCGCACCTCCCCCAGGCGCTCCCCGAGCCAAGCGAGCACGAACAGCAGGAGGCGGTCGTGGTGGTGCGCGCGGTGGTGCCGGCAGAGGCTTCTCTCGAGGTGGACGCGGCGGTGACCGTGGAAGAGGAGGAGCGCGAGGTGGATTTGGAGGTGCCCGAGGCGGCTCGCGAGGAGGATTCGGCGGACGAGGAGGCACCAGCAACTTTACCCCACGTGGAGCTCGTGGAGGTGGCCGAGGCGGGTTCACGCCAAGGGGACGAGGAGGTTATTAGGGAGCTTCTCTGGAGACCTGATATGCCTGTATTCGATACCATGACCATGGGACGGAGTTCGGCGTTTGGAAGGATATCTTTCCAGGTAACATTTTTGTGGATCGCTTATGGAGTCCTTCTTTAATGGACTAAATGGAAAATACTCGGCAGCTATAGCTTTGCAATGTACCGGTACACAGATCCAATGGATTGTGTATACAATCATACAGAATGAGTATCAAGTACCATCTGTTGCATTCAAATGACCTTTCATAGCCCACTGCTAATATCCGCTATGTGTGACAACGAACCGGTCTATCATACATCTTGATAGATGGTACCTACTTCCTCTTCGGAAAATAATGTATGTAAAAGTCAAAGTAGTACCCGTGCCACCAAAGTCTGAGCCTCTGCTATCCCTAAGGGACAATGCTAAGAAGTAGCCTGGGGCCGCGGGACGGTCAAGAGCTCGATGGACCAAGGCGCCTCGCTTCACGAAGCAGAAGAGATTCATGAACCTCAAGCAAATCTCCCAGCAACCCTGCCAAGCCATCTGGTAGCCATACCAATGCTTGATAAGGTCAAGTGTGACCAACGAGAAACCATGGATGGACAGACAAGACCGCTTTGGCCGTCTCCTCGGTGTTGAAGAGACTACCGCGTAGCTCAGCATTTCTAATGTAGTCAATTACTGATGCTTTCGGCACAGCATCTGCATGCTGGCGGATGAACTCTAGACATGCGTTTAGACAATGCCTAGGTATTGTAATAATCCTTCTGCTACTCCCTACGTAAAGGGAGCATTGTCTAGGATTATATGCTGTAAATATCTAAGCGTTCAAGGACATTCTTGCATACCCCGCTTATTATCTTGAAAAACTAGGCAAGGGCAGGAGGACAAGGACATTACTGTCGAAAAGTAAATCTGAAGTTCAGTATATACTACACTTATCAATGGCATGCATGTCGATTGGCACAAAGCCGATCACCAGCATCCCTTGCCTCACGCTACCTTCGTGTTCACATTCCATCCCATAAGAGGATCCTGCCTTATCCACCTCTTCCCCATTCGTTATCGAGTTCAACATCTCCCATCGCCCGCAGACATCCACGCACCCAGCGTTCTAGAAGCCTGGACGTTGAACCAAAGAACAAATGAACACCGTCCTTTTTTCCGTGACAAACCCACAAGCGGTGTGTAACATCCTTCGCATCCTTGCCCATGTCCGTTCCACATCCACAGCATTATTCGCCATGCCAACAGAACAGGATGTCAGCTGCCTTTTGCGTTCTACGGTAGGATGGCACAGGAATGACATGCCCGTTGCCCGCGGGACAACCCGCCCGAAACTCTCCGGCAAAAGCATACACACTCTTGTTGCATGGGTGGGTGCAAACTCACAGACGATAAATACGATAATCATGAGTTTGTCTCAGTGATAACAGGTGGTCGGACACGTGCCTCCAAATTTAGCCTCTACTTATCCATCGACCGGCAAAGCTCTCTATCATGCAGCACGGTTTCATCTTCCGTCCGCGTGGCGACGCATGCAGATCTGCTGTGTTTCCCACGCGAGAAAATAGGAGGGGCACGCCTGCTTTCGCGCATCACATCTGGGCACTCTAGGGCCCTGCCAACTAGCCAGGCCTTCCAAACCACAGGCCCAGTCCAGTCCGGTCGAGAATCTCAGGCCAACCTTCCCACTCCCACTCCCACTCCCGCATCTCCACTCTCCACCTCCCTCGCCCCACCCCCGACGACCTCTGGTGTTGCACAGCTCTCGGTTCCTTCATGCGACAACACACAAAGCTCACCATGCTGCTGAGGAACCATTGTGAAGCTGAAGGATCCTTTTGAGGATTCTTTGTTTTTGTCGTCCGGGGATCCTTACTTGTTGCACTGTTCGTTGCATATGCGGTGTGGCAGATCTAGCAGTTCATCGGAGCTCCAACATCTATCGATCTCGATAGCGACGGGTGCGGCGGCGCCCCACGATAGCTTCCACCATGGACAGATTTCGACGTGGCAATAATACCTCGCCGCCCTCGTCGTCGCGCGAAGTGGCTCCTGGTCGGAAAAGACCAAGCATTGGGCGCGCAGCAGAGAATCTGCAATGCAAGTTCCTCGCCTCGTTTCGCAACGTGCGAAAGCGCGCATCTCGAGATCGTTTGGCTCAGGAGAAGATGAGGTATGTACCGCGCAACTCGTCGCCCTTCCTTTCACAGCTACACAATCACAAACCACCATTTCAAATGTACCAACCTAATCTAATACTTACTGTGTGTACCTGCAGTCCGTTCTTCGCAGCCTTCTTCCATCTGCCAAGTGAACTGCACATCCATATCCTGTGCAGCCTCTCCATCTGCGATCTCCTTGCCTTGCGACGAACATGTCGCGCCTTGAATGACCTGATCACTTTGTGTGGCCCCGCCATCGTGCGCTTCTGGGTACGGAATAGGATGGGTACACTCCATGTGAAGCTCTATCCTCCACCACCGCCCCTGGGCGCGGATCTCCAGTATCTACTCGCCATGCGCCGTAGACACATAGCCTCGCTGCGTTTGACCCAGGAACTGGCCTGTTTTGTGCTTCGAGACACCCTTCGATATACCAGTGATCGACAGCGCCAAATGTGGAAGTCTGTGTGTGAAAGAATGCTGTCCATGGTGTTCACCGTCGGGTACTTCTTGGAAGAGCATCGAAGAGTAATCTTAGAACGGGACCTTGGACGGATACGGCCAAGATCGTGTATTGGATATGATATTTGTACGACACCCGGAATTATTGAGCAAGAGAGGGAGATAGTCAAGGGTTTGGATCCCCCGCTGAGACTGCAGTACTTCTACATGTACTGCTTCATGGTCCAAGTGTTGACGAGAAAACTACGGCCCCCAACATACGCAGGCAAAGTTGAGAAGCTCGTACGAGGATGGACTCGACAACCCGTCTGTTCAGAAGACATTGCCTTTGTACTGGTCCTCGGTGGTATCAGTCAAGTCGCCAAGTTGCTGGCCTGTAAAAATTACAGCGAGCGCCGCCGCCTTCTCCACACGTTCATCACCCGTCTCTCCCCCCACGAGAGTGTAAATTGGAGAAGCCATTGGAGAGATCTAGGTGTGACCTCGCGTGCACTGTTGGATGACATACCTTGTACTTCTATCGGTATTACCCAGCTGGACCAAATCTGGGAGCCTGTAATAGCAGAAATGATGAGGCCCGAGAGTAGAGACTTGACTGAACATCAAAAAGCCCGGTATGAAGAAGTACGGGCGTCGAAGAAGTATATCAACGAACTCATGGGTTATGATGTTTTGAGAGGCCGACCAGCCGATGGTGACAACGATGACTCGGATGGTGACGATGGTGAGGAACCGTAGAATAGTTGGAATGTAGTAATAACATGTATACGATGTATTCTTCCATTGGTATATTAATACCACAGACCCGGGTTCTGCGATATGAAAAACCAAGTTGCCGTCGGATGTTGCACTCTTGCACCCGGTTTTGGGTTCACTGGTTCTTCCTCAACTTTTCCAAATTACTTCTTCACTTGCATGGGCACAAAATGCTACATTGGCTATTTCTCTGAATTCGGTGCTGGAGGTCCGCTGGCCTGTGTTGGTGTTTTCGGTGCATGACAGACCATCGTATGGAGGACCCTGATGCAATATGTGACTTGCCGATGCCTGACGAGTGGGCCTGTAAATAGTTAGTCCACATGTCCCCAACTTTCGGCAGACCCTGAAGCGGTCCTGCATACTAACGTTGGCCTTAATACACCGCTGTTAAGGCATTAACTGATGGCTGTTAATACTGGTGGTTAATTCCAGTCCGTGGAGTTTGCGGAGGGATACGCAAGGCCATACGAATTCGGGTACGAAGGTATTATGCTGTCCCAGGATGCAGCCCAAGTGTGGAGAAGAAACAGGCTGAAAACCCCTCGTCAACCCCAGATTTCCGCAAATCCCCGTAAGACGGCGAAGGTGGCAGCCACCAGAGGCATCTGGCGGCGAAAACTCAACTGAGGCCATTTAAGAACCCTGTCGGCGCGCGCATCGTGTGCGAAGTTCGGAGCCACCATCGTTGGTTGGTGTGTTGTTGTGACCCACTTGCCCCGAAGTATCCACTCGACATTCTGCTTCTGGAAAGCCGTCTTGTGGTGTGGAATAAGACGGCGATGACTGGTTGGCTGCCCAAGATCCGGATGCTCTTGTTCGGAGGATACCGTAACCGCTAATCACAGAGCTTGCCTTACTCACAAAACTTTGGCCATTAGCTCGCCCTCCAACATGCAAAATGCCTGGAGGCCATGCAGCTGCAGCAGAGTTCGAAAGCAGACATCGTGAGCAGACTGTGGAGGCCGCCATGTTCGACTGCCAAACCGGCGACGCATCACGCAGGCTGCCGTGGAGAGATGCGGTGCAAAGGGACAAGAGATAAGACATAGACAGGTCGTTTCGAATATGTGGAATGGGCGGCGGGATGACGTTGGGAGTTGAGCCGGAAGGGGACTGTGAGCCACAGTCGCGACCGCAGAGTCCAACACGCTGATCTACGCTTGCTCGATATGGTAATGTTAACCAAAGAGCATCAGCGATTGGAAGGATTGGAACGATCGAAACGCTCGTCGTTCCCCTGCCCATCATCCGAAAAGCAGCAGAGGTGGGAGTGACTGGAAGGGGGAAGGCGAGAATGTGCGTCACAGCAAGCTGGAGGGTTGCTTGCTACACGTATTGGCCAGGGCGAGATGCTCGTACGAGCACTGACGCCCTTGACGCCTTCCCGTCGCCTCAGGATGCTTTGAAGAGAAACATTGCCGGGACGCAGTCGCATATGCTCTGCGAGAAATAACATACAGGACTATGGTGACAAGCGCTCGAGTAAAAACTGTACTCGTCGGAGCATAGGTGGTGGAGCCGCACTAGGATGAAGGGGCAGCTCGTCTGGTAGTGCAGGCGACGCCTCGACGATCTGAGACGTCCATGGGCATGCGGTCTCGCGTCTTTTCGCGAGATGGAGAGAGTGACGTGCGTCGTCGCAGTGCAATCCGCCGTGAATCCGCAGTGGCACAGAGGACGCCGTTCGATCCTCGCTCAATAACAATGCTCGCTCGCAGATTCACACATGCCATCCGTGCGATACTGCTGCTGTGTATGCTTTCCGGCCAATCAGACGCGCAGCAAGGTCATGTTCACCGCTAGAGAGAATCCCTGTCTGGGACTCTAGGGCCGGCTGCATCATCCTCATCCCGCCGCCGCTGTAATTGCTAACCACTCCATATTGCGAGCTAAAATCCCCCGTCTCCCTCTTCTTATCCCGTCCTGCCGCGCCCTCCGATTTCCTCGAGGTTCCCGAGGGTGCTAACAAAGAACAACATCTTGACGCCGCCCGCTGTCCCGGACGTTTGCGCCAACCACTCAACGGACCATTGCCAGTGCCACACTGCCCTCCCTCCACCACCACACGCGCAACGTCGCCACCCCTCCCACTCCCCCGAGACCTGTGGAGCGGTGTCCTGCGACCACCGTCGTCGAACTCACCACTCACAGTGACGGCTGCAGCACACCACAACACCCCGGGCGCGAACACTACTCCCCTCTGAGCGCGCAGGGGTCCTATCTGTCAGCTGAGCCACTACTTCCGACCCACCACTACCTCTTCCAACACAATCATGAGGCTGTAGAGATCGATCGAGGAGGAAATATGGACTTCACGGTAAGCCCCCGCGCCTGTTCCGCATTCTTGAGTGCATTCAAGCTTCGCGGCGCCGTCGGGACCGGTCCCACACCTTGCGCCCGCGTGCCCGTCTTACCTCCGACCACATGGGAGATCGCGACTAACATGCCTGTTTACAGATCTCGCTCGCACACTTCTGCGAGATCCACGGTCCAACATCGATCGTCTGCACCCAGGCTTCGACTGCTCCATGCACCACGTGCAACCCATGTGACACCCCGCCCTCCGAGGAGGCCCCCCAGGCCGCCTACTCTTATAATGCTCTGTATGAGCAACCTGCATTTAAGCTGAATGCCCGGATACCCCGGTTATCATCCCCCTTCGAGACACCACCCACGAGCCCTCGCTCCCCGACACACAACCCTTATTTTCCAAGCTTTAGTTCCTCTGACAGCAGTTTCGGCGGCAGGCGGCCTAGCAGCAGCACAGAATCCTCCGATCCCGAGGGCTGTGAAAACTGCCTGCTTTCCGTGCCAAAGAAATACAGCGACAAGCTCCCAGCCGGCGCCCCCGGTAGCCCAACCAAAGATGGCCGTGGCAGAAATGGCAGTCCTGTTCTCCGGAGTTCCCAGAACTATGCCGTCCATGGGTCCTTGTCCTGCGATGATCTTGCCAGCTCACCTGAGTCTTCCGACACCTCCGACACTGAGCAGTCACGGTCCTTCGACAGCGGTTCCATTCCCGTATCCTCTAAGCGCATGAAGCACGGCATGCACACCCATACTCTTAATTATCTCACAACCGGCCAGCCAGTTTCGCAGGAGACATACTTTCTGTTGAAGCGATCCTGTCTTCGAACTCTTTCTACTGAGGCTCTTCCTCTCGGCAAGTCATCGGGACCTATGCTCTTTGGAGATCCTGTAGACGGTTATACCATCGCCTATGTCTTTCGCCTGCAAGAGACTCGGGCCCGCGGCTTCAAGCGAACCTACGCACTGATCGCCATGTGCGGACGAGACTGCCGACGCGCCACCCGCGCTATGGTCAAAGTTACCGAACTCTTTGCAAGCATCGCCAATAGGATCATTGCGCTCGCTGACCGAGAGATCGAGCGGGAATCCGCCGCCTCAGCTCTTAGCATGTCGCGCCCATCGACGGCCACTCCGAATACCCCGCCTCTCGGGCCGTCCGTATCATCGATGCCAGTGTTCACCTCTCCCCAGAAGAACAAGGTTTCCTTTTCAACGGCAAGCTCTCCCACCAACCGGCATATCACGCCAGTGTCTTCCTTCCTCACAGCGAAGAGGGTAGATCCCGATGGCTTTCCACGAGCATCCCTCGACTTCAGTCGTGCTAAAAGTCTAAGCGAAATTGTTGGCAAGGATGATTTCTTCGTTGAACTCCATGCCAACTTCTGCCGGCTTCTCCATTACCTGATCAAGGAATTTGGAACCTAATACGACCGCACCATACGTTTGTCGCTTTTTCCATATACATTTTGTTAGTTGTTCGCCATTTGCGCTAGAGTGCGTTTCTGTCTTGCGTTTTAGCATTGGAGTTTGGGTTGTTGCCTTTCTGGCATGTATTTCCACCTCAGGTTTCTTCTTTGTTTGTGAACAATGGCCGATATTCTTCTTTTCCCCGCTTGCTCGGCTTGCGGAGCCTTGAGCTGTGGACGTCTGTTTTTCCTTGAGATACCCTAGCTAAACTCCGGTAGTCTTTCCTACTCTTTCCTAAACTGTGGGATCAGCATGGTATGGAGCATGGGAATGACGCGTACACGGCTTTGGTCATTCCAACGTATATTAGATGGGGTGGGTAGGTCGGGAAGGGTTGTCTTGGGTGTTGCGATGGTTACGCTCGTGCGTGATGAATGAGACGCGGATTCGAGATGACCAGTCTTTCTACTTTAGTGAGGAAAGAAGAATGGATCTGTTTATGTATGTGTATTTATCCAGCAAACCTCTCAAATATGCTCGCCTTGTTCTGTGTCCAATGGGGTGCTCAATGTGCAAGGGTATCTAGCTGTGGAGCCTCGCATTAGGGTGGAATAATGGGGCAGTCAACATGGTGCTCGCCAACGAGGGCATGGTTCCGGAATGAAAGAAGTGGAAGGACACTTAGGTACGAGGAAGAGGGTTCAGGGTTTGGTGTCCTTGAGGCTCGATGCAAAATTTCTCAAGGCAACTATGTGCAAACGTGCACGGAAGGCGTGCTGGGCACATGGTGGTCAAGAGCGGTTAGCGTGGCGGCCAAAATTCGGAGGTCGACACCTCAGGCTGCGAACGTCTCAAAATAATTACAACCTTCACTTCTCCTCGTTGTTCCTGTTGCTACCACATATGTACTAACGTGTTCCACCAGCGAGCTGCGCACACCACCGAGCTGCGCACCCCACCAAAACGCGTGCGCTTTCTTAACAGATAACTGAACAACAACTAAATTAAAGCTACATAAATATATATACAAAAAAATCCTAATTACTTCTACATTAAGTCCTATTATAGCCTTGAACATGGCACTTCGAGCACGTTGGTGGTGCTCGCCGACGGACCTCAGATGTCTGATCCTGGCTACCCTCCTGCACTGCTCTGTCGGCCTGCTCGACCAGCGCGCGACCTTCCTAGCCTGTGAGAGTCCCTCCTGTAGCAATATACTGCCGTCGCTGTCGCTTCCTCTGTTCTCAGCGCTGGTTGGCCTGACGTAGCTTGGTATTCTCCTCTGCAAGGATTGTCGCTGAGTGCATAGCTAACTGACAACCTTTGACAAGCTGGGTGATTGCCTGGCTAGTAGGGCTCTGTGATTGACGACTAAGGCGGTCACAGATTAGTTGAGCCTGCTGCTGGAGCTGGACAACTGTATACAGTGTCTCTACAGCCCAGTGTCTCTCGCTATCAGCTTCTTGCTATAGTGGAGATAGCGTTCGGACGATAGTAAGCGACGATAGGACGCGATCAGGACAGTACGGGATTAAGCCTGTTGCTTGAAAGCCACTCTTGATTGCCTGTTCTGTAAAGAGGATAGGCCTGATACGCGTATAGATAGCAAGAAACTCTTCCTTGTCAACGTGGAAGACGTGATTACGCGCAAGCTCTGACACCTCATGTCCATATGCTCGCTTGAGAGGCGCGAAGCAGCTGACATCTAGAGGCTGGAGGAGGTGGGAGCTGTAAGCTGGCATACAGAGACTAATAATCTTGTGCTCTGCACAGTATTGATCAAACTCAGGCGTTGCGTGACTACTGTAGCCGTCTAGTATAAGCAGGCGATAGACTCCAGCCGTGCGTGAGGCAGTCTAATTGTCGAAGTGCTTGAGCCAGGCTAGACCAAGCTGGTCAGTTGTCCAGCCATTATCACTCACTGCAAGCGTCCAGTTGGTAGGGATATTATGATACCAGCTGGCTTGGTGTAGCTTTCCTGGCAGGATAATAAGTGGTGGAAGCACCCAGCCAGACGCGTTAATACACTCAATTGTCGAGACCCAGTTACAATTGCCTGGTTGAACAGTAGTAGCTCGACAGACTGTGTCAGAGCTTGTGACAACCTTAGACGTGCTAGCGACTCCCATTATAAAGCCTGTCTCATCAAAATTGTAGGTATCTTGATCCAGTATCCCATATGTCCAACGCGTGTCATCCACAAGCTTGAACCATGCGTTAAATTTGACTGGATCCTGACAGAGAGCGCGCTGGGAGTGCAGCTTCCTATTCCACTTGGTCTGGAGCTCTGCCTGAGTATTGATGAAGCGTGATACCCAGTTCTTGCCTACAGGCTGTGGAGGAGGATCCTCACCGCGAGCAGCAAGTAAAACGTCTGCCATTCGTCGTACATCGATAATCTGCGGTGGAAAACCTCGTCGATCAAGGTCTAGGATCCAGCGAACAAGGGACTGCTCTTCAGTAGGCGATAGCTTCCGATTGACGGGCCTTGTCTCTATTCTGGCTCGTACACCGCGGCGACGCGTCCGGAGGGTTGATTCTGGGATATCGTAGGCTACTGCGATAGCACGATTTGACCGACAAGGATTAGACTTAATTGAGACAAGAGCAAGACTAATTCTGCCTTCTTTTGATAGTAATTGAGCGTGTCGTTGTTGGGCCATGGTCAAAAAGGTGGACGCGACTTGTCGCGTTTTGGTGGGGTGCGCAGCTCGGTGGTGTGCGCAGCTCGCTGGTGGAACACGTTACGTCTTGATCCGCTTACCTCAGCCTATAACAATGCAACGGACTGCTTCTGTTGAAACTTCGGTAAAGCTGCTTTCTATTTCCGATTTGACGGGGGAGTGAACCACTTGAAGCTTGGACAAAGGTTCCCCACCCCAAGACTCTTGAAATGGAACAAAGACATTTGACTGCACGCAAACCGCCCTTCTTCTCATCGCGCGCCCTTCCTCTCATCAACGTATTCCGGATACAACGACCAAAATTGAAATTTTCATTCAGCTTGCCCGTACTACTCGTACAGGTTGGGGCAGGTCCTGCCCCAACTGTCAACATGCCATAATCACGTGCTATGGTGTATTACACCGACTGCCCGTGGCTCGTACCACCATATGCAGGTGCCAGGGGTTTCCAAGCTACGTCATGCCAGTTACCGCTCCCTCAACCGTCTCAAATCTCTCTTCCTGCAACGTTAAGCGCTCGCCCTCTACCCCAAACGCCCGTTTCGAGTGACATTTTCGTATACCTAGGTATTTTCGCATCCAGCTACCATCCCAGACCGGGCCGGCAGATCAAGCGATAAGCGTACTCACCGCGACGATGTACTAAGGTCCAAGTTTTTCGGACCCTGCACGAGTAAGTGCCAAGTTCCAAGCAGTGAATGTCGTGTGAGTGGCTGGCACCTAGTCTAGACCCCCGGTCTGGTCGCGTACGTGGGCGGTAGCGGGGGTTTTGTTGGACGCCCGCGAGACAAAGAAGTGGGCGGTGCATGTGTGCATGTGCAGTGCCAGTGTCAGGGTCCGCTCTATCTATTCGTATCGCGTCGTACCCCTCTATTTTCTGAGGCATATAAAGAGCTGAGGGGCCCGATTGTCTTGGTGTTTCTCCACCCATCACATACTTTCTATCCTACGCTAAACAATCACTACCAATCCGAAAGAATGGACGCCCTTAAGAACTTGGCCGGCAAGTTTGGAGGAAGCTCAAAGTCGTCGTCAACCCCAGCTTCAGGCGACAAAAAGGCTGAAGGCCAGGACTATGCCGATAAGGGTACGTTTGTGCCTGCCTCCCTACTTCCATGATCCCTTCGTCCTCCCCCTACAGCTCCCGACTCGAACAAACCATCCAATGTCCACCCATCATACTCACCCACTAACCCCCTACCCCAGGCCTCTCTGCCCTCCAGAAGAAGTTCGGCTTCAAGAGCAACGCCGCCACAAACGAGAAGATCACCGACGCCGCGAGAGGACAGTACGAGAAGTCGACTGGAAAGAAGGTGCCCGAGAAGTTCTCAAACTAAGTCTACCTACCTTTGTGATGGATGGTATGCTGGGACGGGATGGAATGGAATGGGATGGGGGAGACGAAGCCCTGATTTATACCTAGGTAGACTGATTGTTGCGAGTCTTGATTCTTGAATGAAGGGCGGAATTTATTGATACCACCTAAAATTGTGCACCTGCATGGATTACTGCCCAAGTGTTACTAACCGAATGCTGCATGGCCCTTGCACTTCGCTCGCTAAATCTGTGACCGCTTCAGCTCGATCGCGTGATCAACATCCCGAGGTTTGTCAGGATTGTATCAAGCCCAACACCAAGTTCATTCAGGGGTTCGACATCACAAGCTTTCCCATGCTTTCCCATTGTTCTATTTGTTCAGTTGTAACATGGACATCTGACCTCACATTTTGATCAACCTGCCAGTTCGACCCTTCGTCTAAGCACTGTCCTCGCCTCGTTCTCACTCAACATCTCCAACCCCAGCACCTCCAACACCTCCCTCGCCTGCTCATTATCAGCAAACAATCGTTTCTCCACATCCCATAGACCCAGTTCCTCTCCAGTCGCTCCATCCACACCCCCCTTCGCACTCTCCTCTCCCTCCCCACCCCACGCCTCCCAATCCTCAGTACCTTCCCCATCCCCATCTTCCTTAGTAATAATCTTAGTCCCCTTGACAGGTAAACCGACCAGCCTGGCCCCCTCAATACATTTCCTCAGCCCACTCTCAGCAACACCTCCACCCACAATGCCATCCACGACACGGACCACGGCCTGCAGATCGGCCTTCAATTGCGCCGCGCCCTGTGTCGAGAATCTATGCCTTGCGAGCACATTGTCCCACAGGACAGCCGACAACGTGCCAAGAACCGATCGGGCGATGCGGCGCAACGGGGCTTGCGCCAGAGCACGCGAAAGGAAGGCCAACGTTGTAGAGAGGTAAGAGAGGAGGGGGTCGAGTTCCGCAGTTGGGCTGAGGGTATCGGACGGAGCAGTGGAGCCCGTCAACGTTGCCCACGGGTTTCTGTAGTTTGGCGAAAAGAGTAAGTCATGGTTCTCGCTCGCTTGGGCGTTGTGTCACTGAGACGGGGGCACGGATTGGGTGTGACACTAGTAGACGGGAGAAAGGAAATAAGGACGTACATGAGTCGGTATGCTCGCAGCGCCTCTCGTACGTTATTGCTTAGCGTATCTGTGATAATCTTCTCACTTCGGATGCGGAGGCGCGAGTACCAGTTCGCTGTTTCGTCAAAAAGAGCGCCAGTATCGGTGTCGGAGCCCACGGCACTTGACGTGCGTTCCGCAACCGAGGCTACGCTCATGGTGCCAATCTTGTCCTTTTGCCTGGCCCGATCTTGTAGCTCTTCCCAGATATCGAGGAAAAACTAATTAGCTTTAGCTGAGGTTCGCGGAACGATGGCATCCCAGGAGAGTGGGCGCTGGATGTTGGCTTACCACATCGTCGCTCCAGTCACGCATTGCCTTTTCGAGATAGTCTGCACTACCATAGGTCTTACAGAGGCGTTCGAGTCCCTCCATACCAAGCAGTTTCTCCTGTTCCTCCTTAGTGATGCCGCCCACAGCGCGACCCAGAGATGTGGTCATGCTCAGATAGGCTTCCAGATTGGCTTGGAGGCGCTCATGCAGTTTGTCGAAGATGGCAATCTGGACTTCCATCACAAAGCTCAGCTTTTGGCTAAACGAGGTGAGGGGCCTGTAACGGTCTATAACTCTTTGATTAGAAAACGAGCTGTCACACTTTGGATTGTCTTGCCTTACCTGTGATTGTTTCGAGCAAGTCGTTGACACGAATCGCGCCTTTGGTGGGCTTGGTGGCTTTCGGATCGACACTTTCGTAATCGATATCACCAAAATCGGGTGCATCGACAATACTCTGGTATCGAGCCAGTGCAACTGATCGGATGTTAGCCTCAGAATACACAATTGGGCCATCAGACCAGCTGATGATGATGGTGCCATACAGTCTTTCTCAACCTGCAGCCACCGCCCGAACCAGTCTTCTTGAACGAGGAATTCCCACGACAGTCCTTTCCACCCTTCAAGCCCGTAGCCACCATCGTACCGCCATTCCTCTCTAATGGTAGTATCGAAGCTCATGACCTCGTGCATAAGGTGGCTCAGGAGCTGAGGCTGGCCCGCCACCTTCGGGAGCAAAGCGCCAATTTTTGCGCGCAGCATCGGGAGGAGGGCCGTGATGAAGGCGGACGTTGCGTCGATGTAAACGGGATTGAGCGCCAAGTCCGTTCCCCGGAAATGTCTCAGAAGGATGGGTTGCACGTAGTCGGCTACGAAACCGCTGTAGTCGTTCAAAAGCGTGGTAATGTGCGAGAGGAAATATTCAGGTCTATCGATGCGGTTGGTGGGCTTGTCGCCTTCGAAATGGTAGCGGAAGCGCATCTCCAGCGGCTGCACCAGGACCTCGAAGGGGAAGAGCACGGCAGGCAGGCTGACCTTGTCTGCTGGCCCTGGGGCATATTCCAGGCCTTCCAGCTCTGGCGTCTGCAGATCCAGCAGCTTCATTATGGCCGTCTCCCACTCCTCCTGCAGCGGGCCGGGCACGACGGCTTTGGGCGTGGGCCATTGGATCTTTTGTAGCACCTTCTCGAGATCGGCAGAGAATGCGTCGAGAATCTGGGAGCGCAGGGCCTGCGTGATCTTGCTGACGTGGTGGAGCAGCTGGGGGGCAGCGCCCTCGGCGCCGTCTTGCAGGTGTATCAGGCGGGTGTGGAGGGAGCGCAGCTGCTTGTAGGGCGCGAGGGCAGCCTCATTGGACGTCTGCAGCTGTGATTGTGCTTCTTTGCTGGGCCCGGTCAGCTGGGGTGTTTGCTCCCGACACCTAGTGAGCTCGTCCTACCTCAGCACATCGACGTCGCGGAGCAGCTCCACGTAGGCACTGGCAATGTCCAATCGCTGCAGCTGGTCGAGCACGGCTTCGAAGCGCGGCACGGCGTCGTCGCTGGTCTGCGAGGCGGTAATCACCATCAGGCGCCTGTCAATGTCGGCCTGCTCGTGCTGGAAGCTGTCGGCGCGCCGCTGCAGGGCCGTTGCGTGGCCGTCGGCGGCCTGCTTGGCCTCGTGGAGGTCCCGCTGTGCATCGTGGAGCTATTCCGCCGTCAGTCGCGGGTGCATGTGTGGTGGAGGGGCGCGCTGCGGTGGCTCACCTGCTGCTTGAGGAGGCCGTGCTGGGCGGAGATGTTCGCGAGCAGGCCGTCCAGGGAGTCCAGGTCGCCGAGCGTCTGCAGCTGGTCGTCGAGGTAGTCCGCCGCGCGCATGTGGCTCTCGTCGGCAAGAGGGTCGTCCATGGGAGCGGTGTGCCGGCCGTGGCTGGGTGTATTTAGTAATTTTAGTAATTGGCGCGAGGGCTCGTCGGAGGGTGCATAGCAGTGGTGCGATGGCGGCGCATTAGGGCGAGTGGTTGATGTAGTGCACCTCCACGCGGGCGGCTTGACGTGTGTGTCGTGGCGTTTACGGGTCCGATCGATCTGAGGACGTTTCTTGGCAGAGAATCGATGCGTGAAACGACAGGCGTGCTGCTTGGGTCTCAGGCCGCTATTGAACACTATCTGCCGCCTGCCGTGCCCGCACTGCTTACAGCTGTGCCAGGCTCCTCTCGTGGCCCAGCGAGCGCGGCCCAGGCACATATAACAACGTGGAAGCTGCCCCCCCCGGGAGTCCGATCGAGCAGCCCGCCCCCAGCCAGATTGCCGAGCCCCAGCCAAAAAATTAATTTTCCCTCGGCGCATCCTCGCCTCCAACGCCGTCATCATGCCCAAGGAGCACAAGAAGCGCGGCCGCCGCGAGGACGAGAAGAAGCGCAAGCGCGAGCACCACGCGCACGATGCGGGCACGAAGCCGCCCAAGCAGCGCGACGAGGGCGCAGAGGACGTCGTCGACGACAATGTGCTGCCCGCGCCCGCCGCCGTCGAGGGTGTGCCCCACCCCGGCGACCTGCCCTTCTACGGGATGCTGGACGAGGAAGAGCAGGAGGCCTTCAAGGGCTACGACGACCTGCTGGAGCGCAACGAGTTCGAGACGCCCGAGGAGCGGACCGCCTTTCTCGAGAACCTCTACCGCGAGGCCGACGGCAAAGAGCTCAAGCTTGCCAACAGCCAGTCGTGCTCGCGGCTCATGGAGCGGCTGATCCTGCTCTCGACGCCCGCCCAGCTCAAGGGCCTGTTCCAGAAGTTCAGCGGAAAGTGAGTGTCACGGCCGCGCCTGCCGTCTGGTGCACCGCTAACCCGTCGCAGCTTCCTCCACCTGGTCCAGCACCGCTTCGCCTCCCACTGCTGCGAGGCCCTCTTCATCCAGGCCGCGCCCATCGTCTCCAAGGAGCTGGCCAATCCAGACCTCATCCTGCCGCTGACGTCCGATCCGGATGCGGTGGTGGTGTCCATGGAGAACCTATTCTTATACACCCTGGCTGAGCTGGAGGGCTATTTCGGGTTTCTGTTGACGGACCGCTTCGCCTCGCATGTCTTGCGAGTACTCCTAGTCGTGCTGGCTGGCGTGCCTTTGGCGCGGCAGAATGACCGCTCGTTGCTCCAGAGCAAGAGAAAAGAGAAAACGAGTGTCGTCGGGAAGGAGAAGCCGCAGGAATGGGCGCTTGAACAGAGAGTAGTGCCCCAGTCCTTTCTAGATGCACTGGAAAAGGTCATCAACGACAGTGTGGCGGGACTGGACACCACCTATCTCCGTGCCCTCGCCGTCCACCCCACGGGCAACCCCACCCTGCAACTGCTGCTGCAGCTCGAGCTTACCAAGTTCGGAAAGTCACGGGCCAAGGACGAGACGTCCATCATCCACAGACTCCTTCCAGACGATCCCATTGCGGAAGGCACCGGGAGTGCAGCCTTCATCAACGGCATGGTGTACGACCCGGTTGGGTCCAGACTATTGGAATCCATTCTCGAAAACGCACCTGGAAAATTCTTCAAGGCCATGTACCGAGAGTTCTTCAAAAACCGCATGGGCAGCTTGGCACGCAATGAAATTGCTAGCTATATTGCCGCAAAGATCCTAGAACGGCTGAGTGCCGAGGATTTGGAGAGCGCAATGAAGCAGATTGTGGAACAGATTCCCGGGCTAGTTGAACGCGGCCGAACTGCTATCATACGGACATTGATTGAGCGGTGTGCGGCGCGAGGAGTTTCTGTGGCACCGATCAAGACCCAACTCGAAGCATCTTACAGTGGGCCGAACGGCTTCGAAGTCACTCGCATCCTAAGACTCGTTGAAGCACCGTCCGATGACGCGAAATCAGACGTGCGGCCAACGCAAGCACATCCAGAAAAGGTCCATGGCTCTCTTCTCGCACAATCCATGATGCAAGTTCCAGGCCCCCTTGGGGATCTGATATTCGATTCCCTAGCCAAGCTCGGCGAGCATCTAGCAGTAAAAGTCGCCCGAGATCCAAGCTCATCTCGAACTCTACAAGCTGCCCTCATATCCGACAACGCATCCATAATCTTTCGCCGTAAAATGATTCTACAACTCTATGGTCACATTGGAGAGCTTGCACTGGACCCTGCAGGATCGCATGTTATTGACGCTATCTGGAAAGGAACAGTTGGCCTTGCATTCATCCGGTCTCGCATTGCAGAGGAGCTCGCAGAGAATGAAGCTGCTTTACGCGAATCCTGGGTCGGACGAGCAGTATGGCGTAATTGGAAGATGGATCTATTCAAACGACGTAGAAACGAGTGGGAGACAACATCCAAGTGGGCGGCTGGCAACGACGGCTTTCAAGCCTTCCCTGATGACAGTGGGGAACCTACATCCACTCCCAAGGAGAGCAAGCACATGAGCGCAATCGAGAAGGCAAGGCAGAAGTTCGCAGCCGCAAAGGCGGAGCAGGCAAAGAAGGAGGCAATGAGACTGAGACAGGAAGCCAAGCGGGAGAGGGATGAATCTAAAAGTCCACAACCAGAAAACAAGAAAAAGAAGAAGTCGAAGGTTGCCACAGGGGCAAACGCTATTGGCAGTACCAGCAGCAAGGGCAAGGGGAAGGCTTCAGTACTTGCGCAGTAATTGCTTGTGTAGAAGGGAACAGCGGGTAAAAGAATTTGGCGTTCAACATCTCTTGGCGTTGTGGTTGACGATTTGTTTGACCCAAATCGAATTTAGATACCTGTGCGAATGCGGTGAGGATTTTCTGCCGGCAAATTCAATTCCTTTTCATCCTGAAATGTCGACATTGGGACTAGTGACGTGTGTTCTGAATCCTTTGGTTTGCTCCATTGACTCATAGTGTGTGCTTATATCTTCTTCAGATCCAGCAATTGTGTCTGTATCCATCGCTTTTTCGATTTTACACGACACCGAGTATGGCTACTACAGGGACAGTTCCTCAAAATGGAGATGAGGCTCCTTTGAACAGAGCTGATGAGGTCAAAGAGGTGTGTACCCCTCCCGGACTTGTTCGGCTCTCGGAACCTGATACTTTCATCCCAACTACCTTCATCTTCAACGCCAATGCATCCATGCACAAGGTTTACTGACATTCCACAACAAAGCTCCTCGACGCGGTTCAGCAATTAATCATCCCATTCATTCGTTCTGCAGACGAAGATGCAGCAACTGAACATACCGGCCACGGCCTTGCCGTTCCAGGCGAGGGCCCGAGAACTGCACTCGTAGAACACCATCCACCACAGAAGCTTCAATCGTTGCTTAACCTAAAGGTGCCAGAAAAAATCGAGGGTGGAGAAGGTAAAGAGAGGTTGCTGGAAGTAGTCAAAGACGTGCTGAAGTACAGTGTGAATACGTGGGATCAGGGGTTCATGGACAAGTTGTATGCGAGTACGAACGCTGTATGTCTGAATTCCCATGTCTTGAGAATCGATAACTTGATGTATTTACGAGCTAACAAAGACAGGTCGGAGTAGTTTCCGAACTCCTCCTCGCCGTGCTCAACACCAATGTACGGCGTTCTGCTTTCCCATCACCAACTAACAAACTGACAACGTCCAGGCCCACGTCTACCAAGTCTCTCCTGTCCTAACTCTCATTGAAAAACACATCACCCAATACCTCGCCTCGCTCTTCTCGTTCCCCCTCCCCCACAGCGGCGGCATATCGCAACCCGGCGGCAGCGCCTCAAACTCGACGGCCATAGTCATCGCCCGCAACACGCTCTACCCCCTCACCAAAACCCAGGGCAATGGCTCCCACAAATTCACCCTCTTCACCAGCGCCCACGGCCACTACTCTCTCGAAAAAGCCGCGCAAATGTTCGGTCTAGGCTCTGACAACGTGATCAGTGTGCCCGTGGATCAAAATGGACGTATGCTCCCCTCCGCCCTCGACCGCCTCGTCACCGAAAGCAAAGCCCGGGGCGAAACCCCCTTCTTCGTAAACGCAACAGCCGGCACCACCGTCCTGGGCTCCTTCGACCCCTTCGCGCTCCTCTCGCCCATTTGCAAGACGCACAACCTCTGGCTACACATTGACGGCTCGTGGGGCGGGCCCGTCATCTTCTCGCGCGAGCACGCAGCAACGCGTCTCTCAGGCGCCCACCTAGCTGACAGCATTGCCATCACGCCACACAAAATGCTCGGGGTGCCTATGACATGCTCGTTCCTCCTGGGGCGGGACATGCGGCAATTCCAGCGCGCCATGACGCTCAAAGCTGGGTATTTGTTCCACACTGATACCGACTCCGACCTCTCCTCGACGACGACGACGACGACGTCTTCCACTGCCCCCCCCGAAGTCAACGTAAATTCCATCTTCGACCTCGCAGACCTAACCCCTCAGTGCGGCCGCCGCTCCGACGCCCTCAAATTCTTCCTCGCACTGTCTTACTATGGCACATCCCATTACACTACCCTCGTCTCCCGCGGCTTCGCCTCTGCAAACTATCTCCTGTCTTTGCTCACTTCTTCGCCTCATTTCTTGGCCATAAGTCCTGACCCCGTACCCTGCCATCAAGTCTGTTTCTACTACGCCCGCGAGGGGAAGTTGGACAGTGATGTTCAGCGGGTGAGTAAGTGCACGGCGGAGATAGCGCGGGCGTTGATAGGGAGGGGGTTCATGGTTGATTATGCGCCGGGGGAGAAGGGGTCTTTTTTCAGGGTCGTTGTGAATGGGAATACTCGGAGGGGGACGTTGGAGGGGTTGGTCGAGGGGATTGAAGAGGCAGCCACCGAGTTGGGGTATTAGGTTTGGTTGGATTTGTCTGGTCTATGTTTTTGGATGAGAGTTGAAGATTGTGGTGGTTTGAGAGCAATAGAATTGGAGTTTTAGATAACAGGTAGGCGGATGTGTACGACTCAACTCGGCCCTCCGGCTCAACCCGGTCGGCCACAGCGAACAGAGCTTCAACAAAAATTCCAGTACAGAGCACAAGTCATGTAGATGAACTCAATGAACAAATTGCATGCTAAACACCGTCCAAAGTACAAGCCCAGACCCAATCTAACATGAGCCATCATGGGCCAGGATCAGAGCCATAAAAAGGGAATCCATCAGTGTCCACCACATAATTCATGTCCAAATTCCACCTGACTTCTGTAGATCTCAATCTCCTTCCAAGAGTCGCTTCTGCCGTTCGCGCATCCCGGGGTCTAATCAGTCATATCTACATCCCCAGAGACGAGTTCTCAGTTCTTTGCGTGCTTTACGCATCATGCATTTATGAAGCGTGCTTCTTGGCCATTGTGTTCAGGGCGCTACCGTTCTTGAACCACTCGATCTGGCCCTCGTTGAAGGTCTGCGAGAGCTTGATGTCGAAGGTCTTGCCGCCATCGGCAGGGTGGACGCGGAGGGTCATAGGCTCGCCAACGGCAAGCTCAGTGCACAACAGGTCAACCTTGTCGGCAGGGCTGATCTTGTCGTAATCGGCGGGGTCAGAGAAGGTAAGAGGAAGCATACCTTGCTTCTTCAAGTTGGTCTCGTGCTATGCGGCATTAGTTTCTCGTGTTTGAGGATAATTCAGTTTGAAGACTTACAATACGGGCGAAAGAACGGGTAATGATGGCAAGGCCACCGAGATGCCTCGGCTCCAAAGCAGCGTGTTCACGAGAAGATCCCTCACCGTAGTTCCAGTCACCAACAACAACCCATCTGATACCATTCTTCTTGTAGTCACGAGCGACGGCCGGGACAGCATCGTATTCTCCAGTCAGAAGGTTCTTGATCTTGTTGGCCTCACCATTGTCAGCGTTGATGGCACCAATCAACATGTTGTTGGAGATGTTGTCGAGATGTCCACGGTACTTCAACCAGGGACCGGCCATGGAGATGTGATCGGTGGTGGTCTTGCCCTGGGTCTTGATAAGAATGGGCAAGTCAAGGGCATCCTTTCCGTCCCAAGCATTGAAGGGCTCGAGGATCTGGAGACGGTCGGATGTGGGGGAAACAGCGACGGAGACGGTGGAGCGGTCCGCGGGAGGAGCCTGGTAGGTATCTTGACCTGGGTCGTAGCCGTTGGCAGGCAGACCGTCACCAGTTGGTGGCTTGAGCATAAACTCCTTGCCATCCGCACCCTTGAGGGTATCGGTCAAGGGGTTGAAGTTGAGTGTTCCAGCAATGGTCAAGGCAACAACGAGATCGGGGGAGGTGACAAAAGAGTGAGTGGCAGGGTTTGCGTCGTTACGTCCGGTGAAGTTACGGTTGTAGGACGAGATGATGGAGTTGGGCTCGCCCTTCTTCACATCTTTACGATCCCACTGACCAATGCAAGGACCGCAGGCGTTGGCAAGAACCATTCCGCCAAACTCCTCGAAGGTCTTGAGCTGGCCGTCACGCTCAATGGTGGCCCTAATCTGCTCGGATCCGGGGGTGACGGTGAAGAGAGCCTTGGCCTTGATGCCGTGAGCCATGGCATCCTCAGCGATGGACGCAGCGCGGCTCATATCCTCGTAAGAGGAATTGGTGCAAGAACCGATGAGTCCGACCTTGAGGTCTTCAGGCCACTTGTTGGCCTTGACAGCATCCTTGAATTTGCTGATCGGGGTAGCAAGATCCGGAGTGAATGGGCCGTTGATGTAAGGCTCGAGCTCGCTGAGGTTGATCTCAATGAGCTGGTCGTACTCGGCGCCCTCGTCCTCGCGGAGCTCCTTGGCATACTCGCGGGAGAAGTCACCGATGTCCTTTCGCTTGGTGGCATTCAGGTAGTCGTACATGCGGTCATTGAAGGGGAATACACTGGTTGTCGCGCCGATCTCAGCGCCCTGTTTGAAGGGATTAGCATACATGGATGGTGTAGAGTGGGTTCGGAATTACGTACCATGTTGCAGATTGTCGCCATGCCGGTACACGAGATGGCTTCAGTTCCGGGTCCGTGATATTCAACGATAGCACCAGTTCCACCCTTGACGGTAAGGATGCCGGCGACCTTGAGGATGATGTCTGTTCACCTTGTTAGTATGGTCTTTCGTCTCATTGGTAGTCGAGCCCATGATGGGTGTTTAGACGGCGCTTCTCCCATCCGATCTCCACCTCGTGAAAACAGACACCAGGCAGTGCATGCAAACACATCATTGGTTGTTAGGCCCATGATAGGTGTTTAGACTACAACTCCTGATTCTACTTCCATGATCGCGAAAATGGATGGTCGTGGACGGGGCTCGTCTAGCAACCCACCACTAGCGCCAAGACCCCGCGGTGGCAGCCGCACGGAGCTTGACATGTGAGGGAAATACGGAAACGTGGGGAACGTACCTTTGGGCGAAACCCAGCCTGACAGGGAGCCAGTCAACTTGACACCAATGACCTTGGGGGCTTTCAATTCCCAAGGGAGATTGGCCATGACGTCGACCGCGTCGGCACCACCAACACCGATCGCAGCCATACCGAGACCACCAGCATTGGGCGTGTGGGAGTCAGTGCCGATCATCAAACCACCCGGGAACGCATAGTTCTCCATGATGATCTGGTGAATGATGCCAGAGCCCGGCCGCCAGAAGCCAATGTTGTATTTCGCGCACGAAGTCGACAGGAAATCGTAGACTTCCTTGTTGATGTCGTTGGCGCGGGCCAGATCCTTCGCACCGCCCACCTGTGCCTCGATAAGATGGTCACAGTGCACAGTGGACGGGGTGGCGACCGAGGGCATGCCCGCGGACATGAATTGGAGGATAGCCATCTGGGCAGTGGCATCCTGGCACGCTACACGGTCGGGGCGGAGCTTGAGGTAGCTGCTGCCACGCTCAATCTCCTGGCCATGGGGGTCGTCCAGATGCGAGTAGAGGATCTTCTCGGCGTAGGTGAGCGGGCGGTTGAGACGTGAGCGCACAATGTTCAGGTTCTCGCTCATCTTCTGGTAGTTGATGTAGTGGCCTTTCTCCCAGTTGGTCATCTCGACCTTGCGGGAGAGCGGAGCATCGGTGATGGTCGCAAACTGCCTCTTTGCAAGACCGTGGCCGGCGCGGCCGAGCCTCGAGAACTTCTGCATGGTGGGCGAGGAGAGAGAGAATGGAGTGGGGAGGAGGTGGGATGGTGGAGGAGAAGACGAAAAGAAGGCCAGAAGCTGTGCCCACGATCCGAGCGATAACTAATGGCGAACGGCGAGCTGGTGATTGGCCAGGACGGCGCTCGCACGGGTCCTTGCTACCTCGGCGTCAAAACAAAAGGCGACGGTTGTGATTTCCCGCTGGTCCGCGTTTCACGTGCTGGAGCAGTGGGTGCAAATGCCGCAGGGTCAATTGAAGATGCAGAGCACGGCGGCGTCGCTGGCTTTATTGGGCCGCCCGGGAGGAGCGCAGCAGAGAGACGGAGGTGCTGGAGTTGCGGCGATGTCGTCACAAGGCACGCCGTTGCGAGCACCCCGCGGCTCGTTTCTTTTGGAGGGCACCTCGCGCTCCCGCGGGACTGATTGGCGCCAGATAACAGCGCCCCCCAGCACACTGCGCATTTGCAGCTCCGCTTCGCCATCTAGCTTGCGCGCAGCCTTCATAATCTGAGGGTCTGCAGGCCAGGTTGTGCATCCAGAGTATTGATCGCGCCAAGGGAGGGAAAATTCTGCGGTCTGCAGGTCAATTGCTGCCGCATCCCGCACGACCCGCTAGCCGAATTGATTTCTCGCCCACAAACCCTCGCCCATAACCGAACGGCCAGCCGCTGCCGTATACTACCGCGCACGATCCGCGGCCGATACTCTGCAGACCGACCTCCACCATGCCGGCGATTCGAGGCTCCAAGTCGAAGAAGAAGACGCGCCGCTATGTGCGCGACCTCGACCAGGTGCACGCCGACCTCCACGACGAGAAGCACCTGTCGCAGTTCAAGGACACCAAGTCGATCGAGGACCTGCCGGGGCTGGGGCAGCACTATTGCACCGAGTGTGCAAAGTGGTTCGAGAGCGAGCTGAACCTGGAGGCGCACCAGAAGAAGAAGGTGCACAAGCGGAAGTATGTCGCTGGTTGCTGGACAGGGGGAACGCGCTGACCAGGCCATAGAGTTCGCCAACTGCGCGAGGAACCATATTCACACCGGGAGGCAGAGGCTGGGAGAGGGTTGGCAGCACCTGACAATGGGAAGCGGACAACCACAGTGATGGAGGTCGACGACACGGCGGCGGCGGCGAATTGAACGAGAGAGAGAGAGTGTGGGAATATCAAAAAGCCAACCAAAATTATACAAGAGATACCCCTGGCAAATAGAACACAATTTTGAGCCTCCCCTGACCCCCCTCCATGTTTCAGAATCTGTGTGTTGTGAATTAGGTACCCATATATCTCGGTGCCTGGGTCTGCCTGATCGCTACCTTGAACCTCACCTCGTCAAAGAACTCCAAACTCCGACGTGCGCTCCAATATAAAATGTCACGCAACAACACTACCTCCCATGTCCATCTAGCAAACACCTCACCCCGCAACACTACACCTCCAACTACCTGAACCCACCACCAAAATGTCCTTCAAATCCGTACCCCTCTACGGCGGCGCCATCACCGTCGAGATCCCCACCAGCTTCGGCGACGTGAGGTTTGTCCCCCAATATTCCCCCCAAACACCACCACCAAATTAACATATCCCAGTACCATCCGCGAAGTGCCGGACCACCAGGAAGTCCATCTAGACGAGAACGGCTACTCAAACGTCGTCTTCGACATCCTCGAATACGTCGAAAAAGCAAACGATGAAGAGGCGCTGCAGTACCATTTTGCCGATCTGATAGCCGGGACGGGGGATAGTACGAATCTGCTTAACCAGGGAACGGCTGAGTTTAAGAAAGTGCCGTAAGTAATAATAGCGATCCTGGGATGGGATGCGGATGTGGGGGGTTGTTCATGTCACGTGCATCTGGGCACCTTCCCCTACCACCTAATACCCACCCCATACGCAAAGAATCCTACAACAAAGCAAGACATGTTTAACAGTATCCTAGGAATAAACCAACATACACCCTCAACTATATCCAGACCCCTCCTCCCCTCTCACCCTCCAAAGCCCACCGCAAACAATCAGACTACACCTCCATCCACTTCGTCATGCTACGTCTCAAGGAACAAGGCACCGACATCGTCATCACAGTGAATGTCCCGCACTATCCGGGGGAATATGAGAAGGCCAAGGAGGGCGAGGGGGCGACCAAGTTGATGAAGGATGGGGAGGTGATTAAGGAGAAGATTTTGGAGACGTTTGATATTAAGGATTGGGGGTTGTTTCATCCGTGAGGGGAGAAGGAGGGGGGGTATAGGATGGGGGATGGAATGGTTTGAGGGCTTAAGGGATTGGAAGAGGGGATGGCAGTAGTCGATATTCAACAAGACAGGAATCCAATCATTTAGACGGACATACACTCTGCTATATCCAAGCATGGGGCAGGATATCTTCTTAACTCTCATTAAAAGAAAGGGGGAATCTGTGATCACGATCCCACACCACCGCCACCACAAACCTAATCCAAACGGCAATCATCACTTTCATAGAATTCATAATCGCCAAACGCATATATTCGGCACAATCGACATCAACCTTGATGTCGTATCTACGAAGGCCATCACGGCCTCCAAGTCATATGAAGACCAGGTCTCCCATTTAGCAGATACACTGCCCTCATTGCTACAACATACCGAAGTAGCATAGCCTGTCCATCGCGCTTCACTATGCAAAACGCATCACAGATTTCCTTCCCATTTTCTCAAATAGCCATCCCATAGCCGTAGAATCGTAATCATTTAGTCATGTTTTAACCCATGCGTTTTGCATAGCCCGCTGCTCGCGTCAGTCTCCTCCTCAGTTCCTCCCTTGCCGTGGGTGCCCGCTCGTGCTCCACGCCCTCCATCTCGCTCGTCATCATAGCGACAGGCGCTGGAAGGTTCTGGCCGGACATGTCTAGGTTTGGTAGCTGTGGCATTGGAAGACCTTGTCCTGCTGCCAGAAACGGCGATGGTGGTAAATCTGCTAGACTCGCATGATTTGAACCATCCATGAGTGCGGGGTCGAGAGGCATATCAAAGTGGTTGTATTGGTGAGGAATAGAGTACGACTGGTGATTGGAGTTCTCGACCTGTTCAGCAGATTGTTGTTGTTGTTGAGCAGCTTCCATTTGAATCTGATCAGATGGGGATAGAGAGCGTTCGTTCTCCGGTTGGAAGTGTGGGTTGGTCGAGCCCCCAGGTGTGGTTGGCAGGTGGTTCCGGAGTGCACGAGCGGCTGCTTGGCCCTTGTTCATCTCGCTGCACTCTGGACAGTTCCGGATGACCTGGCTCACGGTTTCCTTGATGCGCACCCAGTGATAGAGCTCAGCGATGGCTGCAGTCGTCTTGTTGATGCCGCCATGAGACTTGTGATGGATCTCCCGCGCAATCTCGTACTGTTGCTGGGCATCCGATATGACCTCCTTACCTTTGAGCATAAGTCGATCCTGCTTCCCTGGGTCGCCTGGGAGGAGCTTGTAGTGGGTAGCAGCGCTACGGAGACGGCTCTTCTCCGCCCTATCTGCGCCGTTAGGGTACTTCCCGTTCTTGAGATAAAAGCGGATCTTGTCAAAGCGTTCCTCCGAGACAAAGTCTTCGTCCTGGCCAAGCTCTCTACCATAGATGATTGCATCAACAAGCTCGTTCGGGTATGACTTCAGATTGCCACAGCCTTTCACTCGCCCTATGCGCTTGAAGCCTAGAGCATCCCATATCCGGCAGGAGACAACGTTGGTCTCGTAAACCAGATTGAAGACAGAATATGTGTATCCCTACCACTGTCAGTTCAAGAAATTTCTCGCCCATAGATAGCACCTACCAGACGCGGGGCGTAGTCTAGATATGTCTCCCCCATCAGGCGCCCAACGCCTCTATTCCGCGCACCGTCAGTGACGAGGAAGCCTCCATTGCAAACATGACTCGATCGGCCCGGATAGTTCGGCTTGATGTAGAAGCTGCCCAGACACTCCTTCTCCCAGTCATGTCCTGTGCTCGACATGTGGTGCACTTGTCCTACATCGCGCACGTCTCCGAGGATCATCACGGCGCCGAATACACCAAACCAATATGGCCCAAAGTCTTCCAGCGGCAGCGCGTCAATCATGGGGTAAGTATCACCCTTCTCGATCTCGCGGTTGAGCTGGTCGGAGAGGTAGGCCAGGAGTGTCAGGGGAACCTGGGCTGGTGAGGAGAAAGGCACAATTGTCGCGATAGTAACTCTATCGCGCAGAATGACTTGACGCGGCGCGATGCCCAGAGGGAGGGGCGCCGATGCTGGAGGGTACGGCATGCCGCCCGAGGTGCGTATGTAGACTGGGCCCGTGGGGTCGTCGAGCATCGCATTAGGAGACATGTTGGATATCAGTCTGAGGGCTGCGTGGTGTTAGTTGAGGAGAAGGTCAGTGATAATAAATCAAAATTTAGTGCTATAGCAGAGCCTGTGACATCGCCGCTTACCACGACGTCGGCTTTGGAAATCCATCATGGGCGAGAGCGAATGCGTCGCGCGCTTTCCAGTGACTGGTGAGAGGATGTTGATGGTGGAGGAACTTACGTTGGCAGTTGGAGAGGCACGCGTGCGTAGCATTCAGCACGTCTACGGCTTGGGGACTTGCAGATGCTCAAACTAACCCCGGAAAAGTCGCCTACGCAGCCAATAAGACGTGGAGGCCTAGAGACCGACGGCCAGACCGCAGACGTGTATCTGGAGTTGTGGGTCGATGGGTTTGTTTGAGGAAAGCATAGAAGAGGTACCCAATTGAAAGCTTGCAGTCCCAAAACTCCTCGCTTTGCGGGCAGACTCCCGCTGCTCGGCCCTTGGCAAAAGACAGGTCTTGGCACGCTAAGTCTGGTCAACCGTCCCCTCATGCTCTCCCCATACACCACCGCCAAGGTGACAGCTTGTAGTTTCGCACACCTCCTGAGGCAGCTAGCGGGTTGTAGCATATATCCCCGGATTTCGGGCGATGACGCTGAAGGCTCAACAGCCCCTCAAACGTTTCGCCTGAGCCCTCGCAGCTCCATCTTGATCATTCTGGCATTTGGGTGATGTGCCTTACTGGACACCCGGTCTACGGAATCTATTCGGGTATATAACCAGTCTTTAGAAGGCTTATGTGGCTAAGGAATATTCTTCTCGGGCGCATGGACAGTCGGCAATGCCAGATATCTCCACCCATGATTGAACATTTACTACCCCGTTAACTTCCGAGACTCCAAGTCAAATCAATGCATTCGAACTCACATGACCGCTTTAGTTACTTGTCTGATGTGCTTTGTTTCACTGTCGTTTGGGTATGGTTGCTGCGTTGGCCAAACAACTCACCACCTGCAGAATCTCGCCTCACCGCTTCCGGCTTCGACGTGTTTGCTTCACGTCGTCAGCGAACAAAGAGTCCCGTACCTGAGCTGCACGCGTCCGCTTCACAGTCACCCGTCTCCGAGGAAAGAAAGCCCATCCATCAGAATATGCATTCCAATCACATTCCTCGCCTCAAAGCCATTTCCGCTCGCGGACGAGTATATCTTGATGCTCAAATTCGAAGGCAACCGCTGCTCCCACTCAATCTCTTGTCAATTTTATCGTGTGCTTGACTGCTGGTTGATCGTACGATCGTTTGTCACTCGTTAGAACGGAAACCCGTGCATTGCAAACATTTTCAGTTTTAGGATTTCGAGGTTTAAGGAGCAAGAAAGTCCTTCGGAATGACGCTCCACGACATGACTCGAAATTCAGGCATTCCAGCCTCCTTCCCGCCACCGAAGAGTGCGAGTGACATGAGGAGAGACTCTGTTCGGTAAGTTCATACGCAAGGGATCATCTCCTCTACCAGTAATATATGATACTGACCTTCTTCAGGACCACACCTCAGAATTTCACCGAAACGACAACTCTTCTTGTCGGGACACCACCAACACCCTTTCATCTCCACACCACTCTTCTCACTTCCAAGTCGCCGTACTTCCGGTCCGCGCTTCTCGGCTCATTCCTCGAATCCACATCATCAACCAACACAATCACTCTCTCCGACATCCCAACCGAACTCTTTGAGCTCCTGGTCTCCTGGCTCTACAGTTCGGAAATCACCCCCCTTCCATTCAAAGATGGAAAACCAGCATACTACACTCTACTGAACCTGTATGGGATAGCAGACCGTTTCTGCTTCGAGGGCCTACGCAACAAGATCGTGGATGTGATAAGTGATTTGGCGGATCGAACGAATAGCGTCCTCACCGCAAGCGATACGCGCATTCTCTACAGCTCAATCCCCGAGTCATCACCTATTAGACAATTGGTTCTTGATCTCTTCGCATTCAAGAAGACAGACAAGCTGCTGGCGACCCATGATGGAAGATGGCACGCACACTTCCTCCGCGATCTATGCGTTCATTTGAAACGACCAAACGAACAAGCGCTCATGCGCCACACTCTTCGAATGTGGATCCCTGAATGCTGGGACTCTACCCGCTCCTGCGAGTCCTGTCGTGGTGTCCTTCGCCCGCGATACGGAGCTGTGGAATGCGAGGCTTGTTGCGTATCGTGGTGCGTCACTTGTGTTGGAGAGGGTGTTGCTATGGCGGGCTGGGAAGACGGGAGGCCTGGACCGGGCATTGCCGTGGGGAAAGGGGCTAGAGAGCAGACAAGTTGGAGCCAAGGGGGAGGAGCACATGGCGGAAGAAAATGGGAATCGTGTAAGCCGTGGAGGGCTTCCAGATGCAGGCTATATCATGAACACAGGGAGACGGAGGAATGTAGTGAGGGACAAGTAGGGCCGGCGGTCAGGAAGTGACTGAATGGAGGAAGTCACAGGAGCGCAAAGCGTCTTCAGAGCGTGTTGGGAAGTACGACTGGTACACGAAGATGGGGGGTTATTTGGTGGGCACAGTGGCATTGAATGAATGATGATGTGTCGTATATCTTTCGGTCTGTCTGCTGCATTTTCAGTTAGCATCGCATCAAATTTGAGTTTAGCGGGACATAGTACAGAGTCCGCGATTCTCTTGAGTTCTCTGGCTTCTATACGTGAATAGTTTGCTGATACTAGTGCCGTTGCGTTTAATACTAAACGCTGTATGCCCGGTTTTGATGAACGACAAACAATGCAGTCGGCAATTTCCTATTCACCACCTCTCATTCCTATCCTGAACATGCATACCCAGACCCTCTCTCCTTGTACTCGTAGGGGAGTTCATGCCGTAGAGAGCTGTGGAAATGGTGAGGGTTTGAATAGTACTGGCTGTAAAGAGTTGGAATTCTACGATGGGTGAGAAGGTGGGTTGGGGCTTGGTTATTATTGGGTAGGCTTTGGGATGCCTTCGGACTCCCACATACTTTGGGCATCATTACATACGCTATGCGCGAGGGTGTCTTGAACCTCATTTCCACGGGTACACGCATAACCGGCGTGGCTCTAGTCTCCTTCAGTGAAGATTTCGGTTACTGAGAAATCCGAGCAAAGCTGAGGGGTGCGTGCCGGTAGTCGATGCGGCCAGAGATCTGTTGACCAATCTACAGATTGGGATGGGGCATCTGATGGAGGATTTGTAGGGAAGTGGCGTGTTGATGGCAGCATCCGAAATTGGGTGATGTCAGAGAAGGTGGTGATGTGGAAATCGATAAGGAACTCCCAGAGAATTAGGATGTGCAAACAGACTAGGTTGGGACGGGGATACGAACGTACAGTATTAAATGGACCGAAACAGGAACTTAGAGAGACCCGTTATTGATGCTGGAGAGGGGTGAACAATTACGATTCAAGATGGCGGGCCGGACAGTCATCGGTAGGTCTTTGTGAGGGCTTATCATGATAATTATCGCCGTGATATGGTTTATATGAAGGTGGAGATTTGACTGAGACTCTAATCAAGACCTGGATGTATCATGGACGGCGTTGGTGAGGTCGTATCTTGTTCATTAGTGGCGATGTACCGTGGTACGGATACGGAAGACTGACTGGGTTTCTGAAAGAGGCCGGGGTGCATCTCAGGCCGCGTTCGTCAGGGCTTATCTCTGGAGTCATTCTGAGCAACTTGAATACAGAAGCCTGGCCGGGTTTCTAGGAGACCGTTCGTCGTTTGTAGTGTCACGCCATGGGCACAGAGTTAGTCATCGGATAGGGGCTGACCGCCTCAGTAAACACCTGACCGAACCCACGATATATAAGCCTTGCTTTCAACATCTCCTCCTAGACTACCTCTCTCTCACACACAACAAAACTCCATACTACATTCTTCTCATCCCCAGCACTCACTCTCCAGCCTTCCTGCTCGAGCTCGACATGGCCGAAACAAAGGACATACATGCAAAGCTTGCGGCGCGTCAACTCTTGTGCAGCATCAAGACCGAAATCATCAGTGAGTGCTGGTACCCTCCACTGGCTCTCTTCTTAAGAGGGACCATTGAACTCACCGACTAGATCTCGGGAAGTCCGTCCTTGATCGGGAACACAGGGGAGACAACCAGCATAGAACCCCTCAATACGAAGTCATCCTTACAAAGGAGTTTCTGTGTAATGCCAATCGTAAACCGAAGTATGGCTACACGGCAAGCTTGGTTGTCATCAGCCCGGGAAGTACGGAGCGGGTAGTGAGGTGGTCAGGCAGACCCAGGGACGACGATGTAGCGGCCATTGAGGATCTCCTAGAGAAGGCGCGAGGCGTCGTGAATGCTAGCACCCCCGGTACGTGAACTGATGCATCTCATGAGTCTTGCTAACATCGAATGCAGTCCTTACTGCTCGCAAACTGGCCACGAGTCGGCATTGAGATACGGGAGTTGGGGAAATTAAGGAGATTAGGCTTCGGCAATGCGCATGGGGTTGGAATTGGACTTGGGCTTGGGCTTGGGCTGGGAAATGTTGAGCATGTTCAGTGATGAGATAGGTACACTCCATCATCAACGAGTACTTCTTTTCTAAACATGTCCATGAATTATCTGACGCGTGATATACTGTCTTCAAGATCGTAGAGGTCATGCGTGGCCTGGCATTATATAATGATTCGGCCGTTTTCATGCGATGAAATTAGGTACCAGTTCTGATTCAACCCTCCTTGGTAGAAGATTGTTCAAGTTTCCGTCAATGGCACTACTACAGTCTATCCTCTCCTCTGGACCGATTGTTACGTGAATTGTATCCAGAAGACACACTGTTTTCGGGTCATATAGTTCGTCTATACTAAGGAGCACGTGGACGATGAATACCGAATAAAGGCTCACATCGAAACCTCCGTTTTGCTCCCACGAACTGACAGTCTGCCCAATATCTCCAACGTATCCCTTGAAAAACGCATAAGGAACTTTCGGTCGCAGCCATTGTCTAGATCTTGCCCCATGACACTTCCGGCTTTCCCTTTCTGAGTATACATCGCGTGTATCGGAAAATATGAGGAACGAATCCATCTTGGAACACAAAGCTCTTGCAACAGCTTGTGAAACACAAACCATTTTGAATCCTGCAGCGTCTTGTAGACTGAAAAAGAGGCCTACTATAACGGAGCATACTGTCACGCGATTAAAAGTTTTACGCATCTATAGCGGACATGTTTTCTAAATAGAAGAGGTGTTTCCTACGAGAAAGTGGAGCACTTGATACGTTAATGCGAAAGCCACTCCATAACTTGGGATACGATATGGGGAGATCAGATTGCAAGTGTCGGATTGACCAAGACCGACTGTTTGACGACCTGCTATGGATCGGGGGGATCGGTGAAGTTTTAGTTACGATATAGTTCGTAGTGTTGACGCCGTTAGAGATAGTAAAGCGGTGTCGATATCCTGCATCTTAAGAGAGGTTCACAACATCATGTCATTCCGGTGTCCTTGCGAAAGAACATGTGAGATACTAGTAGTAGCATCGGAGCCTGATGAGCCAATATGGGGTGGAGGCCAAGCAGTTCCAACACCGGCTGTCTATAAAACGTCTCCCTCCACTTGGGAGCCTTGTCCGTAACCACACTCTTTAACACCGCCACCCACGGCTTATAACCACCGGTCTTCGCCCAACCATGACAACTGTCGAGGCCAGGTTGGCTGAGCGCAATCTCCGAAACAGTTACAAGTCTGAGATCATCGGTAAGCAATAGACTCACCTTGGCTGCAGTTGCTGTCCGTGAACACTGACAGATTATGATAGCACTGGCAACTGTCATATATGGAGCCATGGCCTTTGATACCTTCGACGTCATTACTATGCCAGAAGATCAAGGCGACGATACAACGACGTATTTTGGAGTTCTTATCGTTTTCACCTCTCCGCCTGGCACCTTCACCAAGTGGCAAGTTTTGGTTGAAGGAGATCCTTCCCGTACCCCCGAAGACGCTCTCGAAAGGTTACTCGATGAAATGCACAGGGCCTTTGCGGCCATGATGTGTGAGGAATCAGAATGCCATGTAATTTCAACAGGCTCGTTCTAAAGCATGACAGATGGACTGCGTCGAGATGGACGCACCACCATGGAGCACCACGAGGTGCCAAATGTCGACTCCGACTAAGGCCAATGAAGTATCTTATTTCCTGGCCTGCAACAGGACGTGAAACTAATGCAAGCGATTACTATGATAATAACAAAACTTCCTACAGACCTTCAAGCTAAAACAACAAACTCTCTCCGCGACAACTGTAACCTACACAAACTACAACCTACAACCTACAACCTCCACAACCTCCAATCTCCACAACGTCCTACTTCCACAATGTCGTCCCCCCCACCTCCACCCCCAACCCAACTGGAACTTCTCCGCCGCTACCGCCTCGACATCATCCGTATGTGTCCACTTGCTCAACTTCCCCGCCTCCCCTCCCCACTAACGCGTGCCAGTGCTCGCGCGCAACAAGTACTCTGCCCTCAGATTTTGCGGCACGTTCGAGCTCATCACCCTCGTGCACCCCGACGGCAACTACGAGGCTCAAGTGGTCCGCTTCCCGCACCCGCAACGCCCAGACTCCCAATATCTGGTGCTGGAAGCGGGGCCCCTGATGCCGGATCTGTGCATCGCCGTCGAGGGACTGAGGGGGATACTTGTGAGGGCGGCGGTCATGTCTACCGGTAAGTTTTGAACACGGATGCAGGGGTGTGGTGTTGAGAGAAGTGGCTGACTGGAAGTAGAAGCTCGCCGACGGCCGCCTCCGATGTTCGAGGAGCGGGAAGAGAGTGTGAGCCCACCGAGGCCACGGATTCCTGAGGCGGATGATCAGAATGTGGGTCCACCTGAGCGGACTGAGGAGGGTACTGTGTTGTGAAGAGAGGGGGAGGCAAGGGTGGAGGTTATGCTGTGTGCGCGGTAGAGGAGATAATTGACGGGAGAAGAAAGACTGATGGATTTGGCGCCTCATACCAGACATGGAATATATAATCTGAGGGAAAGAAGATAACATGGCTGCATTCCAGTCTTCCGTGTATATCTGTAATGAATCACTACAATGCAAGATCCCCGACCATGGGTTCCCTGAATTTCAGTGACGAAGGCATCAACGCTTTGGTTATCAAGACATATTTCCAAAAATGTGACGAAGAAGAAACCAAGCCTAAGCTTAACCCTGCCATACAAAATTCACTTTCAAAACGGCCCAAACCTCGAAGCCGATGCTAAATCCCAAATAATTAGCGTAATTCCTTTCCACATCACCCAACCTCTGCTCATGTGGAGAAAAACTCACCCAACCTCCTCCTCTCTTGCCTCATCATCCTCAACAACTCCCCCATCGCTGCATTCCGACTCACAAAATACCCTGTCCAATGCAGAACCTCATCACCACTTCCACTCGCGGGCGACGCCTGGGCGACGAGAGCGACGCAGTATTCATCCCCGCGGTCAGAAGGAGCGGTATGCACATGACCTTTGAAAGAACCAGGGTACTTGTGGCCGTAGAGATCGACCGCTAGATCTACCATATCATTCATGTTAGCGAGGTGATAAATCTCTTGCATGCACATTGTCCAAGTTTGATACATGGTGAGGGAGGGCGGGGAGTAATACCAAGAACTTGGGATTTGAGAGACTCGTGGATTTGTGGTTCGGTGGGCCTGGAGAAGAAGGAGCCCATTGTTAGAGTTGCGGTGAGGTACTAAAAATGAGTTGTGGAAATCACCATGGAGCATGTTAATAGATCATATATAGGAGAAATTTGTGGAGGGGTTGGTAGTCTTCTTGGTTTGGTAGCGGCGTAGTATAATGGTATATAATATTAGTGTAGCCTGGTAGATGTTTGAACGATTGTTTTAACCCCGTGACGGGGAAGGGAATAGGCATGTCGCTGATTTAGTGAAGGTGGATAAGAAGTGGTGATTGGAAGTAAATAGAGACTGATCTGTCTGTTATACAGCGTGGACATCTGAGGTCAGTGACTTGTCATGAAGTTCAATATAGAGTGGAATCGCGCCTTAGCGCTCGTTTTGATACTTCACTAATCTAGGTCATCACCACGGAACCACATCCCTCGTAATCGTAGTTGTTCCCCATATTTTGTTATACACAAGGCTGCAGTCAGCCATTAGACGCCTGTCGACCCTGTCGAACCTGTCGGTCACGTAGAAGATGAGAGATAATACAGTGAGCAAATGACGCCCAGAAATGCTACTTCATAACCCGCGCTTATTCGACGAACTTCTTGAGGTCTATGGCTGGGTTAGCACACGTATGATAGATATATGGACGAGAGCACTCACTGTTCAACCACCTGACATACTCCTTCTGCTCCTTATGGTCTATGTAGTCGGGGATGAAAAGCGCCATGCGGGTGTTGACGCCACGCTCCTCGAGGTACTTCTCCAACAGAATCTGCAGGTCCTCATCCAAGTTGCCGAACGGAGGCCCGGTGTACAGCGTGCGTCTCTGCCAGTCCTTCTCCGCGGTCTGGGGATCCGCCATCGCGGCCTCGGGGAAATGCAGAATGTCCTCGATCAAGAAATCTCCGTCCTGAGCAACTGCCTCGATGGCTAGCGCACCCTTGCCTGGTCGTTCAATGCGGATGCTAGTCCTGGCGGGGAAGCCCGACTGCTCGTCGCCCTCGTACTCGTCATCCAACTCCTCACGGTCAGCGGGCGCAACGCGGTCCTCCGGTGCAACACGGAAGTTGCCGTCTTGTCCTTTGCCCTGGTTGATGGCACCCTTGCTGTTGGCGCCGCCGGATTGCCCGTCGCCAATGAGCTCGTCGACGTCGTTGTCGTACATGGCCTGCTCCATATCACTATCTTCTTCGGTGGGCTCGCTGTTGTTGAGATCGGCAGTGGAGAATGTGACGCGGATCTTCTCATCGCCAAAGGTGCGGGTGAGAACGACTTCTTGGTGGCCAGGCTTGTCTGTGATCTGAGGAGAGTTAGTGAATGCCTTACGGGGGCAATTTTGGGCGAAGACGCTCACTTCAAAAGGACTGTTCTCAAGATATTCCTTGATGTTGGACGACAGGTCGTCATCGTCCTTGATTTCCTCTTCCATTGAGATCTCGCTCTGGAGCTTTGCAACGAGCTCGTCATTGCCCTCGGATTCCGCTCTCCTCACAGCCGACATATGGAAGGAAGATGTGAGTCGGGGAACCGAGCGTGTCCATGATGGTGTGTACACGGCGGCTTGTCGGAGGAGAGATGATGTCTGGGGGCGGCGGGCAGCATTGGTCGAGAAGCGTGCAATTGAGCGGGGCGCTGAGCGCGCGAGGTTCCTGACAGTAAACATTTTGAGTAGAGGGGGGGGGGATATCTCAGGGTGGCGGTGAAGAAAAATGTTTTGGTGCGGGTGGTGATGATGGCGGTGGTGGTGGAGCTCCAAGAGACTTTTCGTGCACGGCCAATAATTTCGTCATCACGTGATGTCAAGTCGGAACTTCACGCGCGGAGCTCCGACCAAATTTCAGTCAGTGATGCATGCCGCCCGCTATCGGCTCGATCTTTGCGACTCAACTTGCACATTTGTTTAAGGGAGTGCAATTGAAACTTGCATAATTCGAGATACGTGCTTGTAGCTACCACTTGCTTTGATAGCTTTTCCAATTGCATTGCGACTGCACAAGGCCGCACGCGACAACTACACGTCATGGCGGCTTCAACAACGGAAAAGAAGAAGGTGTGCAATGCAGGTTCAGGACGGAAGAAATGATAACCTGACAGCATAGGGGAGTGCATTGCGCTCAATTCTAGCCGGCTCATCTGCGGGAGCCGTCGAAATAGGCAAGCATCTCTCCCGCGAGCCCACCGCAGAACAAGACTGACTCCGACCTCCAGCCATCACATATCCAGCCGAGTGTACGATTGCATAATTACCCTCTACGCAGGGCCCAATCTGACCCTGAACAGTCGCCAAGACAAGAACACAGCTCAATCGCCGGTTAGCAGACGGACAGAAGCTCCCGTGGCCACCATTTGGGAAGCAGTGGTATGCAGGATGCACCACGCTGATCATCGGGAACTCTCTGAAGGCGGGAATACGTATGTCATGGGCGAGCAAAATATCCGGAATGGCGAGTACTGATGCGGTACACAGGATTTGTCGCCTTCGACAGCTACAAGGGCATGCTCGCCGATGCAGAGGGCAAGGTCTCAGGCCCTGCAAATGTCATTGCAGGATTTGGCGCCGGAGCCACCGAGTCTCTTCTCGCCGTCACCCCTTTTGAGTCCATCAAGACGCAGCTGATCGACGACCGCAAACTGGCAAAGCCCCGCATGAGAGGCTTTCTCCATGGCTCTAGGCTAATATGGCACGAAAAGGGAATCCGGGGGTTCTTCCAGGGTTTCGTGCCAACCACAGCTCGACAGGCGGCCAACTCCGCTGTGCGCTTCTCGAGTTACACTGCGCTCAGGCAGTTAGCACAATCATATGTTGCGCCTGGCGAGAAGCTTGGTGCTCTGAGCACATTTGGGCTTGGTGGTGTGGCCGGTGTGATAACCGTGTACGCCACCATGCCTCTCGACACAGTCAAGACACGGTACGCCATCTCTCCATTTTCAAGATATTTTGCCTCGAAAGTCGTGGTTTTGAGGGGCAGTGCTGACCGGTGAACAGCATGCAATCGATAGAGGCACGTGCCCAATACAAGAACAGCTTCCACTGCGCCGCCCGCGTCGTCAGAGAAGAGGGCGTGCTCACGCTATGGTCTGGTGCTCTTCCCAGATTAGGAAGACTGATTTTGAGTGGCGGCATAGTCTTCACGATGTATGTATTGCCTAGGCTTCAGCCTTCCAAACCCCTTTCCCCATTAGTCAGGCATGAAATATATACTGATCCTTCATATAGGTACGAGAAGTCAATGGAGCTATTCGATAGAATTGACCCCAAAGGGCAATACATATGATCTTGCGTGGTATGTGGCTAAGTTTTGGGGCGGTTTGATACTGGAGAGGAGTGGGGTGAGGTGTTTGGGTGACTAGATAGTGGCGCAGCAAAGAGCTTGTGTAACACTCACCGGACCTGCAGAGGAGCATATACCCATTTACAAGGCTGTCAAAGAAATCGATCGGAACATGGAACATCTACCCGCGCAAGTGTCGTGCTTCGTGGCTCAAGCAGGACAGTCACAATCTCGTATCCGACATCTATCAGTAACCACACATGTGCGTGCCAAGCACAAACCAGTCACTCACTGATACCGACATGTTTGCCTCTCGCTCAATTCGGTCGTTCTAGAACCATAGCCACTGTTGTTGTTTCCACATCTCGTTCCAGTCCTGCATTCTGTCTTGTCACATCTTTTTCGACCCTCTATCCGCCCCACCCCATCCAATCCCCGTGCAATCTTCGGAGTATCTCTAACACTCGACACTCCATTCATTTCCCGGACGTCACTTTTTTGCACAGCCTCAATATCGTGGTTTGCCTGGACATGGTAATTTCCATTGCAACCACAACCGCATATGCAGACTTCTAGACCGTTTCCGTGGTCCTGGTATTGCTCGTCGATCCACATTCGGCAGGCATGACGGATCCATGTCCCATTTCCCGCGGCCACCTATCTCGCCACCCACAATCCATGTGTCTACCTAATCTCCTCTCCCACGTATCTCGACGCAAACGCAACACAGCCTCTTTACCTCATCTTCGCTATACAGACACGTTTAGAGTTAGATCTATCTATTCTTGTCTGTCTATGGGTCCGAGTAGAGATCCTGACCACGAGGCCCAGCATGGTGCAATCCACGTACACACCCAATTACTCCCCTTACCACACAAACCTCCCCATCCCCCTCCACCGATCAATCTTATGGCTCAATGGACGAGCATAGCCTCCTCCCCTCCATCCATCCATCCATCTTTCACTCCCTTCCCTCTCAGCCTATTCTCTCATATCCGTCCCATCTCCACACCCCATCCGATCCCCCAATCACCACAACCACCCCCTCCCCATCCAGAGAAGCTAATTCCTTACTGCATGCCCTCAGCCCCCCACTGCAGATCCGCGGGCGTAAATTGCGGAAACGTGAATGGCGGGATCATGAAGTCGCCTGCTGAGATGTCGGTCTCGGAGGCGGGGAAGAGTTTTTCCCATTCGGTCTACACAGGGGAGTTTGTTAGGTTACGTACTTCTTAATGAGGCAGTGTGTGTGCGGCTGGAGTGTAGCTTATTATACGTAGAAGTAGATGAGGGCGCAGATCATTATTATAGAAGGAAAATTGGAAGACAAAATGGACATGCATGCTGGCTTCGTATACAAAAGGGGATAATGCAATAACAGAAAGAAAAAAAAAGGAGTCTATGAATACAGAGCAATGCAAAGTATGACAACCATATTAAAAGGGCGCAATAACAGAAAAAAAAGAAAGAGTCTATGAATACAGCGCAATGCAGAGTATGACAACCAGACATTAAAAGGGTGCAATGAAAAGAACAGCGTGAGAAAGAGAACCCCTCGCATCCACTCCTCTCGTTCCACTCCAACCGAACTACTGAAATCGTTGCGAGGGAACAATATGCTCAGGAAGAGGATACGAAAGCGGAGGGGAATTAGGATGCAAATGATGGTAATGAAAACTCACCCAGTCGATATCAGGCATTATATCCATGGGACTGCCTCCACTACCTAGAGCAGGCATAGCGGCACTGCTTCCGCCACTATCACTACTATTACCACGCATGACAGGACTCATGCCCACGCTTGCTTGCAGCGGACTGACATTTGGATCCGCTGCAGTCGTCGGGATGCCAAAGGTGGGCGCGGTGGTGCTGCCTGTTTGTTGTATCCCACCATAGCCCTGTCCTGTCCTGCTGTCTGGGAGCATGGTGTTCATACCCAAGCCGGAGAAATCGAGGTTTTCGGGGAGTCGGATGTTTGGTAGGGGGTTGGTACCCGTACTCAAGTGTTGATACTGTTGCTGCGGCGTTTGCTGGAATTGGTTTGGTTGGATTTGGTAGTGCTGCGGCGAATGCGAATGGTCTCGATTTGTCTGAGGCGGGCTCGCGCTGCTTCCTAGATTGGTGAATCCGCTGGAACTTATCCCACTGTTGCTTCCTCTAGACATGCTTCTGAAGTCTCTGGTCGCCGTGTCATCTTGTGGAGGGCAAGTCTCTGTCTCAGGACTATGAATGCGAGGGCCTACTTGTCTCATAGCCTTGGGCACTCTGACTTTCCTCATCGCTTGGAAGGCTCGAGTCCTTTCAATCAATTCTTCTAGAATCATGCGTGACTTTTCACCTCCATTCAACCCGGCTGGAAGATCGAAGCAAAAGTCGAGGCATTTCCAGACGCGCGCTTCGACGACAGGATCGCGTTTCTTAGAGTATAGTTCGTGGAGCAGAAGCAATGCCGTGTGGTATTGGTGAAATGCGCCCACATACCATGACCATGTCGATAGAGCAGGCGTCGTTTCAATGAGCATACTGTGTTCTAGGATTAAGACGGCGGTGGAGAGCACAATCGTACGAAGTCGTTCCGGCATCAACCTCTTGTCGTTGGACGTAAACTTTTGCAGCACCATGACGTACATCCTATTACTGAGGATTCCATAAATCTCCATCGCCATGACATGCAACGGGTGGTGCTTTGACAAGATTGGAAGGTACGTTTTTTCGATTTTAGCCTTGAATGCCTGGATCCTGGAGAGGACATAGGTAAGCGTAACTTTCTTCTGATCGAGCTGAGGGCGGAGAATCCAAAGCTCACGATGCATTTCGTAGCATTCGAACCTCATGCGAGTGATAGTCATGTCCGTGAAGTGGTTTGCGTCCTCGAGTTCATTGATCTTGCCCCCAGCTTTCACTTGCCAGTCTGCATTGTCGAGATCAACATCATGGATATTGAGTGGAAATTTGGTGTCGAATTCATCACGTCGGATCTGGGGTCGGGGTCCTGTCGCCTCGCAAGTGCGGAGATCAAGAAAACAGATTTGGTACCAGATGAGACGGCGAACGTGGATTTCACGCGGAGAGGACGTGTATTGTGAAGGATCGCGGTGGAGTCCCATACATTCGGCCAATCGGATCAAGGTGCCAGTCAGAGCAGAATGTGCGCGGGAAACTTCGGCACGGCAGAGAGGGATCTGGGAAACATATTAGAATAATTGTGATGAGAATCGACCGGCGAAAGCCGCATCGTAGGCGGCCATGGAAGAGATGTGAAGAGTGAGTTGTAAGGGAAATATGGACTTACAAGATACATTACAAAAGCTTGAAGTGTCTCGAGCTTCGTGGTACGCAAGAAGTTGGCTCTCGCTAATGCCCCTTCTGAGCCTGTTTTGAAGCTTTCGACGAGGGTTTCTTTGGGCACTCCATAGTCTGTAACAACCATGTCGTCAGGCATACTAATCACCGATGATAGAAGGGCGGCAAAGACGACAGCCTGAAAGGACACTCGAGGTTCATTTCCTTTTGTAACATCGATCCAAAACTGCTCGTACTGTCGTTCAAACGACGGTCGATGGACTGTGCGGGCTACAACGTGAACAGCCCGCCAGTAATGTGCCATGAACTTGTCCACAAAAGCTCTAGATGGTAGATACGCCATGAGGGATGTTTTGTGGACGCCTGGGGCGAAGAAGAAGCTGGACGATGGAGCGATATAGTCAGGTCCTGGCGCCATCCAAGTGTCTGGAGACTGTTCAGCAAATGGATTACCTGTTGGTGCTGAAGGTGGAAGCTCTTTAAGAGCTGCTGCGAGCTGCATGGGGGTTAGTACAAACGGCTCCTTCGCTGAGACTATAGTGTGGAAGAAGACATACCTCGTCTGTGAATCTAGGTCTCACAAAGCCTCCAATTCGTTCGTTGATTCTCATCCTCCCCATCTGGATTCCCAGGTCGACAATCTCATCGTTGTCCTCGCCTTCATAATACGCCGCATCCTCGACCGCCAAAGTCGTCACTTCAAGGTCTCTCTCGTCTTCCGGTAAATCTTCTTGGTCACTGTACGCCTGCTCGGGATCTAGGTTCGGAGGAGATAGAGCACTCCCCGATGCTGACGCAGATCCCGAGCGGCTTTTTTCGGTCCTCCGAGCAACGTCGTCTTCTAACGTCCGCTCCAGCATTCCCATCTTTTCCTTCACCTCGGCAAGCTTCGCCTGTCCGACCGGATCCAGCGAGTGGCCGAGGAAGTGACATGCTCGGTTGAATTTGATGCAATTGGTGCAAGGTGAGGACTTATCGCACTTTAATTTCCGACGACGACACTCCAGACATGAAGTGATCAGGCGGTTTCTCCTTCGGACTCGCTGCTGGGAGCCTGGTAGCCTTTTGTCGCCTGCACCAGATGTAGCAGCCCCTCCTAAAGATGAGGCATCGGCGGGGAAGAAGTCAGCCATTGAATATGCTCTCTTGCTGTTGGTAGTGCTACGTGCTGTACCGGCCGTAGGGATGCTGCAACGTCTCTTACGGGCGTATGGGGTAGATCGATGAGTAAGAAGTGACAAAAACAACGGGGCGTAAATCGGCGGTCCAGAAGATATATATGAGAACAGCAGCAGCTTTATCGATGATCTCTTGACTTCTAAGGATTCAACGAGGGGCTTACGCGACTGTCTTGTCCCGCACCTCGCAATACAAGGTTCGACTCGGTAGTGGCTGAGTAGAATCACACCGGTCCGGTTCTTTTTGAAAAGCGCTCGACTCCGGCGCCCCTCGCAACTGGCGGTTCCACCTGTAATTGATTCGCTTACGGCGGTTTGGTATGGAAGAGGTCAACCACGGGTGGAGCCGGAGGTCCCGACAGCGTTGACTCAACTGGATATCTGAGGTTTACAAGCTACGGTAAATGCTTTGTCAGCCGAACCACTCCCGCTGACTACCCACCTAGTGCATCCTCACGATACGCCGCGTCTCAACGTTGGGGCTTCTATAACGGTGCCTCTTTTCTGTTTCACTCGACTTTTCTTTGAGGCTGTCTCCGCCTCGTTCTCGATTGAAGCTCGCTTGCCAGATTCGGGGGCCGATGGGAGAACAAAGCCCCTCTCCGCTCCCGCCCAACGTGCATCTTCCCAGCCCTGCAGTCCTCTACGGAGGTCGTATCAACACCAAGGCGTCAGGTTGCGGCGGGTGTCAACTCACGGCATCTGATGCTCCCCTCAATCTCCCCAACTCCACCCCATCGTTCATTGATGAAGGCGGTGGCTATGCTGGTCCAAAGTTGTTTCCCCCCAGTCATTTCTGCCTCGAGGAATACAGTGGAAGTATTACCAGGTTCTGAATCCTTCAGGATGTAAACTTGTTTACGCTGAACAGTCCGGTCCACCATGCGCAAACTGTTGGCAGAACAGGTAGAGATGTGCGTTTGCGCACGTTACCAACCCTTGGACCCCGATCGTCTTGTGGATTGATCATGGCATTGTTTCCAGATAGCATGCTAGTTCACTTGAATGTGCACACCTAGTTGTTTCCATTGTGCGGATACGTGTTCAACGGTAGCGGCTACAACAAATATGATGGTAAAAATGCCTGCGGCGCGCGAACCGCGCTCAACATAGACCGGGATTCGGCCAAAGTACGGGAATATACAGGGGCCCTGCTCTGTATCTAGTCTACTGTCTATAGAGATACCGTACCAAACGGTGAGCAGCACTGAGCGATGGCAGGTTGTACCGGGACCCGAGTAAGCATGCGCTAGACCAGAGGTAATCGATCCTCTACTCCTTCGCGATTCAGGCTCTCGTCTCCCTGGGGCCGGGAATGACTCAAACGGTATGATTGATGCAGTCTGTATGCTGTACAACGATCCTACGAGCACGAATTGGGTCCGCGTCTGTTTCACTTAGCCTGATTAGGCATTCAGCCGAGCCCTGCTTCAGCGATGTTTCTATAAACTGATATATGCTTTGGCTGCAATACAGAAGCCATGCGTGTTTTCGGTAGGCTATTATCCCAGACGAGGCTCAATTCATACCCGTTTCATCCAGGGTCTGTGAATCAATGCTCCGAACCAATCCTTCTACCCGTTTAGTGTAACACATACAAAATCGCGTACTCAGGTCTATCTCGCTGTCACTGCAATGCCACAAACTAATCTCCTCCGTAAGTCCAAATAAGAAAATGCAGAGTCGTCAACTGAGTCACATTCTACCCGTTGTAATCTCCATGTATATGCAAACACCGAAGGTTTGCGGCGCAGATCGCTCACATCTCCGTTAGGGAAGCCTCACTGAACGGACCTGGAGCATGTCAATCAATGCATTCCTCGCAATAGTGACCAGATCTTGCAAATTTGATGAGTATGCCACAATGAAACTCTCCAACCATCACACACTTGAATCCGCAAAGGGGCGGCAATCAAAGTGTAGACGAAAAGATTTGGGAATCTTTCTGACCAGTAAACTAGGGTGAAGGTTGGATATCAAGAAGTAAACCCCTATGAAGGTACCTTAATACCTCTGTATCTCCCCAAGTAGGTACTGATCTTTACATTATATCGATGGTGTCTGCTTTGGACAACTCACTACTTCTATGAGTTACACTGTCTGCACTTGCATTGCTTAGTACATATTACTACTCAGCCACACCTAGAACTTCCCTATTTTGTTCTATTAGAGGGATATTCAGGATAACGATTGAACTTATCACAAAGTCAAGACCATCTATCTGGGGTACCTGGGTAGGTTGCTTCATTAAGCCCCACACCTATTATCCCCATCATTTCACCACGTATTTCAATTCATAATTCCACACATAATTTTTCAGACAAGTGATAAACATCACTAGCATCAATTCTCACTCCTAGGTAGGAGAGGACAGCCTGTGTTTTGTCGTGGTGGAATTCTGCTTAGTGACGGCGTGTACGCCACCGTGCTCATATGTACAGAGCATCGACCTTGAAAGCACGCCATATTGTCGTCCTCGTCTCGCTTCTTTATCTCCTAATGGCTTAATCTCTATAGCACGGATGACCTTAATACCGACCCTCCGATAGGTCAGCAAACGTGACTTGAGGAGTAGCCGCGGTTCCCCGCCTAGAAAGCGATACATCACTACCTATGTATATATATATATATATATATACTTACATCTCCTGATTTTGCCAGATCAATTCAAATCGAATTACCCTTTGTACCGTTTACCGCACCTTGATCTCCTTGAAAGATCTCTTGATCGATAATTTTACTCCTCAAAATATTCCCGACAGCTGCACCATGTCCGACCCAGTTGTTGAAGTCGCCTACCTTCCAATGGTAGCTGGGATCAACCTTGAGAAAGGCGAACAAGCTACCATCTGGAGCGATACTCTCACCACCATAGCCGCCCAGCCTGGCTTCATCGCCCAGTATTGGGGCTTCAAGATCGAAGAACCAGAAACTGTTCAATTGAATGTTGGTTCGTCCACCCACATCTTCCCTGTCCGTCCACAGTCGATCTGCACAACCAATAACCCTTTATTACTGCAGAATGGGACAATATTGAATCACATTTGAACTTCACTCAAAGTCCTGCATACGGCCCTTTTCTTGAACACCTCACCCCACTACTGAGCGCACGGCCGCATCTCTTCCATGTCGGCATTTCCCCATCGACGCCTTTGTCCGGACCAGTCTCTGCACCAGTCACTGAATGCATTTCCATCTTCTTCGACTCTTCTATTTCTAGATCTGCCTACAATGCCAACATTGACAAATTCCGCGAAGAAGGCACTGCCAAAGCCAAGGATGTGATTGGTATGGCAAATGGATGGGTTGTAGAGGGACAGACACATGAGAAGGTGGAAGAAGGGGAGGAGGGGAAGGCGGTGCAGTATACTGCATTGATTGGATGGCCGAGTGTGGAGGCGCATATGGAGTTTAGGAAGACGGAGGAGTTCAGTAATGTGATAGGGTATTTAAGGGATGGGCCGAAGGGGTTGAAAGTTCATCATGTTGCTTTTAAGAAGTACGTCAAGGCTTGAAAGGAGGATATAAGTCCAGAGCACTGGGAAAGGACCAAGCATTTTGTGGTAGTATATAAGCAAGCCCTTATCTCAACTATATTTACGTTTCATCCCAATTGTTGGATTTGGGGTTTACTACTAACATTGAATGCATACTCCTCAGCTCTTACTCCTCCGCTGCATCTTTCTTCACATCATCTTTCTCAGCGATATCCTTCTCCGCATCCACCTTCTCCGCACCATCCTCCTCTTCCGCCCTATCCCTATTTCTCACAAGATCCCAATCCAACCCCCCCTCATCGCCCATCTCTACCCCCTCCAACCCATGCCACTCATTCCTCAACCCTTCCACTCTCCGCCTCCGATAATCCTCCCACATCAACTCATACAGCTTCGACAAGGGCGTAACCAGAAACCCGCCTGCATCCTCATACCTCTTCAAAAACGTCGGCATATATGCCCTCGCCGTTGTATCCTGATCCAGCACATGGCTCAACAGCGGTTCAAAGACACTCTTTGCATCTATATCCGGATTATTCGTTGTCTGTTTCTCTCGGGGTAGCATTCTTTTTTCGAAGTAGGTTTCAAAGAACGTCGCTGTTTCTCCTCTAGTCCTCAACATAGTGAGGAGTTTGAAAAAGCTCTCAGTGGGTGGAAGGTCCAGGTCGCGGACCGAGAAGCGGAATCCTTGGATTTGGGACCGCAGGGTTCGGTAGGAAGTCCAGATGCAGTGGTCCACGAAATGGATTATGAGCTCGAGGTAGGCGGCCAGGGAGGTGAAGTTGAGGGTGCTGGGTTGAGAAGGAAATGATATACGAGTTATGCATAGAGTCGCATCTTCTTCATCCTCTACATTCTCTTCAGGATCATCAACCCACTCCAGTCCGAAGCTGACTCTGAGCGATTGTCCTCTCCGCTCAAAGTCATTCATGTCCAGCAATAGCTTTTCGATACTTTCTGGTCCCTCGTTGATGATTTGGTCGATCAATGTCCATGCATCTTCATGGACTTTGTTGCTTGCCAGTTCCCCTTTGAGATCTTCTAATTTTGATACTGCGACTCCGCTTTGACGTTCTTTTTCAATGCTCATGACAGCGTCTCTCCACGACCAAATCTCTTCTTCTTTCCGCATACTCAACTGGTCCCTATTTTTGTCCTTCCCTTTCCCAGTTTTTCCTCCTTGTTTTCTAACCCTCTTGTTCGTTCCCATTTTGCTCTTCTTCTCCTCTGTCTCTGCCTCCCCCTCGTCTTCTTCCTTATTCTTTGTTTCTTTCTTTTCTTCTATTTCATTATTTCCTTCCTCTTCTTCTTCTTCTTCCTCTTCAACCCCCTTCTCCTTCTCTTCCCTCTCAGAACCCTTCCTCACAACCCTCTGCTCCCCCACCCTCCTCCCCTCCACCCACCTCCCCAACCCCCAAAACCCCAACACTCCCCCCACATCCTCCACCCCCAGCAGCTCCCTCTCCCACCCCACCAACGCCATCACCACCTTCGCCCCCAACCCCTTCTCCCACTCCCCCTCAAACCCCACACTCACCCTACACCTCTCATTAACCAGCGTCGCCACCTTGATACTCGGCCCCTCCTTAAACTGCCCCAACGTCCGACACACATCCTCCAACTCTCGGAAAAAAGTCTCGAGCCCATCGCCCTCGAGCACGATACCCGATTTCGAGATCTGGATTGGCGCGGAGAAGACTTGATCGCCTACCCCCTCGACACTTGCCCTCTCGACAACCACTCTCCACAGATTCTCTTCTGTTTTTGTGAATTTGGCGTCGGGGGCTCGACTCACGATCCATGCGTTCTCATCCCCATCCTCATTCCCAGTCCCAGTCAAGGATCCATCGTATGGGTCCTGGACTGCAAAAGACAGGGTTGGGTTGTGGTGTTTGAGGAGGGTGTAGACGGCCTTTAGGGGTTGTGTGGCTGCGTGGGAGGGGGTGTAGATGGAGGCTGGGGCGGCGTAGCCGAGGAGGAAGAAGGGGACGGAGAGGGAGAGTTTGGGAGCGTTTGAAGAAGGGTGGATGTGGGTGGGGAGATTCGGGGTGCGAGGTGGAGAAGGTGTATTAGTAGGAGGTGGGGAGGAGTTAGGGGAAAGATGTAGGGGCGGTGTAATAGTAGAATGTGAGGAGGATGTATGAGAAGAAGGGGAGGAGGGGGCAAAGGTAGAGGGCGGAGAGAACACTAGGGAAGGATTTGCTGTTCGTGGGGGAAACATAATAGCTTGGAGTGTTGAAGTCTAGAATGTGTAGCAAAGATTAAGTAATAGCTCAACGGGACGCTGTATTAAGAAGCAACGTCTGTGTAGTGGCGATCGCGTTGATGTTAGGGTGCAAAGAAGCTTGGAAGTCGAGACAAAGGAAGATCTAATGAGCCACGTTTGAACCTCAAAGACAACACACCAGAGCTCAAAGCCACTCTACCCCACCAAAGAAACCCGGAACAAGACGAACTCGCTTCGTAATACTAGGTGCTAGATACCCTCCTCACCATACCCCCAGTGCGCAATCCCATGATATCTATCAAGCGGCCAGGCCATGTGAGGCAAAGGGAACCAAGCGATGTTGAAATCATGGACAGAAAACCCCATCGTCTACCACCACGATTTTGGCCTCTTCTAACGCCTTCCCGCCAACTTCCTTAGCACCTTCTAAGTTGCAGCCTGAGTTGCAGGGGCACCTGCTGGCTCGCCCTGAACTGGGACCGGGGCGGGCGGAGCTGCATCACCACCCTCTGTCGGCCCAGGCAGCTTCGTGTTGTCGATCACAGCATCATCTTTCTTCCTTTCCCACTTAGCGGGTTTCACCCACTCGGGATCCTGCCATGGTCCCGCATCGCTCAGCTGGCAGCCCCCTTCGCACTCACAGCTACCGCCGAATTCCTTGGGAAGGTTCTCGGCGGGGACCTGTGCCAACAACTCGGTCTTGTATCCGCTGCCTAGAATATGGATTTTGCTGACCGTCACCGGATCCAAGAACCTCTTCACCACGCTAAACACACCCGCGAAACCCCACGGCGCATTAATAACGTACATTTTGCCGAGGCGCTCAGGGTAGTAGTTTTGAGAGATGGCCGACACGGCGCCGAGGTATCCGTACACAGACGTTGCTTTTCCGATGCCGACATTCTTGAGGTCCATGATTGAGCAAGATGTCTCCAGAAGGTAGCCGGCCTTGCGAGAGCAGGCAGGTAGGCGGGGGTCTGCCATTTTCTCGTATTCGCAGACCAGATTCTGAATCATGCGCTCCTGAGACGTGATTTTGGTCATGGCGGTCAGGTCGACCTTGCCAAGCTGTTCGATGTAGACGGGGCGGCCATCCTATCGGTCTTATCAGTGCTGCCTAGTAGACGGGAGGGTGGTGAGACAGCGGGGATGACCATGGGTGGCGGAGAGGCATATTGGAAAGCATTACCTTGTCGGTTTTGTGGTAGTACTGCGGGTAGTACTCGAAGATCTGAGGGCGCTCCTGGTAGTCGAATGTGCGCACCAATTCCTCGACGCCCATGCCCGCGTACTCTTTCCGCCATTTCTCGCAGTCGATGAACCTAGCGCTGTCAATGTCTTGCCCTGTACCTCATGGTCCTCGGGCCATCGCATAATACTCACATTTGCTTTGAGAGCTCGACGTTGAACTTTCTCGCGCGAAGGAACCGCAGCTGCAAAATAATGTTAGCAGCTGAACGCCCAGTAAACAAGCCCAAGAAATGCCACCCACCATGGTCAGCGTGTCCAGATTGTCTGTGTACCCGGCCTGTTCCAGCATCGCCCTCAGCTGGTGCACCTGGGCCTCCTGCTCTGGGGTCGTGTATCCAGGGTGGCCGTTCTGAGGGGTCGGGGCCGTGGTAGGATATTCGTAGTCGTCATATTTGGGTTCGGTCTGTAGGTCGTGCTTTGGCGGGAGGGCGGCGGCCATGTTGGCGGTTGAGCGAGGGAATGAGAGGATCGAGGGAGGCGGTGGTGTTGAGTGGAGAGGGGGGGCAAGGGTGCTTGGGGGTGTGGTAGAGAAATGACGAAGTCGGTCTAGGCGGAAAGCACGTGGAGCTCTCGCCGGCGGTCAAGCGAGACGCGGTTGTGACAGGGGTAAAGCGCTACGTCGTAGGTGATACATCCACCTCATCATCGTCCACTGCTCTCAATATCTATCATCACATATATCTACAGCATCTTTCTCCGACCGGACACCAGTTTCCGACTTGATCCCGTCCCCAATCTAGGACTGGTTATATTGCCTCTCGCTCAGTTCCCTACAGTATTGGCGTCCGGTCAGGGCGGAAAAGATGCGATATCCCAAACTGCTCACAGCCATGGTACTTTCGAAGAGTGAAGCCTTAGTCGACCCAGCAGAGGGGACACCGGCCATTTTGTCCTAGCTACTTTAATCATACTGTACAGAAAGAAAGACAGACCCAATATCACAACCCAACAAATTGCCCGCCAAACACCATCCACCACTCATCCCAAAGCCTTCCATATCAACCAATCCAACGATTCGGGCGTACAAAAGAGAGAAATCTGTCGTCCAACACCATCGCCCCGTTCGCCAGCCCCTTTGCACGGCCGCCGACAAACAGGCACACAGACAACGAACGCGCCCAGACAAACATGATGTGAGATTCGCTGTGTGTGCTAACCGCCGTGGACATACCCTCCCAGTGCACGCCTTGTTCCTCGTCCTTCCAGCCATCCATCCACCCACAAGATTCCCTTTACCTAACTAACCTTTGCACAAAAAAATGACAAACACAAAATAAGCAGCAAAAGCAACCCATCAGACACCGTGCAATGACGCCAAACATTCCATAACGAAGACAGAACTCCCGCATGACGCGCCTATGAACATATTTCCAAACCACGAAGCTAGTTCGATCCTAGCACGAAGCCAAGTCCTCTGGAACAGAAGTGTGGGCGGGGAACGTTCTACGAGAGCTTGAGAGTCGTTGTGGCGCATTTTACGACCTCCGGTCTCGATCCCGGCTGGGTCCGAAGTCGGGTTCTGCGAACGTCTTCTTTTCTTTGCGACTCTTGACCACGTATTGTGCGTAGAGGGCCAGATGATCGCTAGGATAATGCCAATTGGGGAATCCGGGGACACGCTGGAGGTATTCCTTGTCCACGTCGCCCAGCAAGCCCGTGACCTGAAGAGTGTTGGTCGAGTACCAGATATAATCCAGCACGCCGACGAAGTTGGGCGTATAGTTGGTAAAGGACAACTCATTTATCGAAGAGTAACTCGACTTTAGACTGAAAGGATGCGAGATACCATCCCGCGTGAAGTTCCCGTACTTGTGTTCGCCAAGATCCGCATGCGTGTTCAAAATGCTCCCTTGGACCAGGAGATCGTAGATACCGATGCCCTGGTGGGGGAGTGTGTTGAAGTCACCACACAAGATCAGAGGAATCTGTGCGCCGTCCGAGTATTCCTGTGAGGGTCCTGGTACTTGAGGAGCCACCTCGGTGCCGTCTTTGCCCTCTTCGTCATCCACGTTCGTGAAGCGATACATCACCTTATCGGTGCAAGCAGGGAATTTCGCCCATTTGGCTGCAAGCTTGGTGATTTGTTCCATCATGATGGCTACCTGAACAAGTTTCACGTCAGTAAAGGCCGGATTCCAGAAAACGTGGACATTGCCGACGATCATCCTGGTTCCCGTCGCGCGGTTCTCGAGGAAGGCGACCACTGCAATATCATCTCTAGGCATTACTCGGTTGAAGATGTCGTGTTCGCCCTTCATGTCTGGCCGGTTGATCGCCGTATTTGCGATGTCGATGAGTTGCTTGTCCAGCAGGATATACCTGGCATTGTTAGCGTCCCGCTCGTCAGTCAGAATTTGGAGTAACGTACTTGCTGTTCTTGTAGAATATAGCACATCCATCAACGAGTTTCGCATCTTTCTCAGCCATGGTTCGAGCCCTTGACTTGGGCCAGAACACTCCCTTGTAATCGTTATGAGCCAGAGATCCCCGGAAGTAGTCGTTAAAGCTTTCCTGGTCGATTTCTTGGAGACACACAATGTCGGCATTGCGTTCTCGAAGCTCTCCGAGAATGGTTTCTTTGCGATGATCCCATGCGAGGGCAGCGCTTGGCGTGTACCCATACAGCGATGTCGTGCAGTACTTGTCGCAAAGGATGTTGTAGCTGAGTGCGGTGAAGGTCTCTTGGGAGCTATCCGTCAATTCATCGAGAACAATCCAGTCCCGCTCATGCGGTGGATCAGGAGCTATTCACTACGTTAGTATATTGGATTGAAGGATATTATGGCAGAATCACTCACGCTGGGCATTCTCGCGGAAATACCTGATCAATTCCGTAGTCCCCTGGTCCACGATAATTGATTTTAGATCCTCCGGTATTGGGTTGCCTTCTATTCCAAGCATCTTGAGCTGATGTAGTGCGCCTAGCTCGAAGGGGAGCGTGTCAAGGTGATTGTCGAAGAGGAGGAGCTGTTCAAGGTTCACTAGCATGCCTATTTCTGGGGGAAGATAGCGCAGTTCGTTCAAGGACACATCCAGATGCGTGAGGCCCCTCAACCGTCCAACCTCAGGAGGGAGGTAGGTGAGTTTGTTGCAGTTCAGATACAGCTTTGTCAGGAAAGTATATTGGAACAGCGAGGGCGTCATGACCTTCAAATTCTGGCCGCCGAAATCGAGGATGGTCCAGATGTGGTTCTTTTTGCCGTCATCTGCCGGAGTGCCCGCGGGCCTATTGCGTTCCTCCTTGTCTGTCTCTTTCGAATGGCCGTTTGCCGTTCCAGCAACTACATTCTTGTTCACGCTCGGGTGGTTTCGCGCGTGAGAGTGCGATTGCGTCATCTCGCGCGCTCGTTGTGCTAACTGCAGCTGTTCGGCCCAATGCTCGTTCGGCGGCTTCGTGAGCCCGCTGTTCACGCTGTTGGGTGTGCCATTTTGAAGGTGGTTGGGCGCGAAATGTGGTTGTGCGTTGGTCATGCCGCCGCTCGAGATGGTGTGCTGGTGGTTGTACTGCCCGCCATGCCCCGCGCCCGAGTGGTCCTGGTGCTGCTGGTGGGTTTGCGCGTGGTGCTGGTGGCCCTGGTTGTGCTGGAAGGGCTTGCCCAGGTTCATCTGCATCGCATACCGCTGCCCGCCATTCATCATGACGTTGTGGCTCTGGTGGCCGTGGCCCTGCTGGAACATGCCGTACTGCTGCGGGGATTGCGGCCCGGGGGATCGTGAGGGGCTGTTGTTGTCGGTGTTGAAGGGTATGCGGCCACTAGCAGTGGGTGACCGCACGCGGTTGGGAAGATTTCGGTTGTGGAGCGCAGGCTGGGCGTGTTGCGGGTAGAAGGTTTGGCCGGCTCCCCGTGGATACGAAGAGTAGTCGGCCATCTAATGCCCTGGTGTCGCGAGGCTCAGATGGACTCCAGGCCGGTGAGGTTGGGAGCAGCAGAGACCCGGGGGGGTGTTCGGAGTATTGTGGAGTGTTGGTGGGGATATGTGGCCGGCCCTTTCTTCGATCTAACATGGGCAAGCGTGAAACTATCTGTGTGCTTCCTTCACAGTCGGGCTCGGCCAACAAATCTGTTCACGCGCGGTGATGGGTGAATGTGAGGGGACGGGCGGCCAGCGAGTGTGTCGAGGGCGTTCGAGGGCGCAAGCAAGGAGCGTGTCGGGGGGTGGAGAGGAGGGCGGGCGGGTCGGGCTGGTGTTGATGCCACGGCGTCTGCTTTGCTGCGGTCGGTCGCGGTGTTGGTGTGTCGGTGGGGGCTGCGCGGAGGCTCTCGACGAAGCTGGGATGGGCAGAGGGCCGTGGGCGCGCCGGCGACAGACGCACGCTGCGGAAGACGGAGAGGACGGTGTCGCGAGGCAGGCAGTCTCAATTGTGCCAGACCGACGAGGTGCTGTCCCGGGCAGAGGGCGCAGAAAGAATAGAGAGCGGTATGGATGCTGTTGCAGAGTGCACTGCGTCCGATCTTCAAGCGCGCCCTTGGCAGGATCCTCAGGCGCACGTGACCCTCGCGTCGCAGGCGTTTCGGGCAGCCCTGGCGATCACCACGGGACACGACATCACTATTGACGCACAGCGCGGGCTCGCACGGCACCCGGACTCGCCCTCTGCGCGCCAGCTGTCTCTCACGGCGGCGCGCCGCGAGCAGTCTCGTCTTGGGGCCTCTGGGACCCCGCCCCCCAACAGGACACAGCGAGGGGCGTCCTGCCATACACACACAGACACACACATAGCGAGCTATGGTAGCGACGTGTTGACGCTGGGCCGCGAGGCTGGCCGCCCGCCGTCGTGATTGGAGGCGGGCCTGAAGAATGCTACCTGGGCCAGAATCGGCCATAAGGTTCTCCTCGGCTGAAGGTTCGACCGCAACGAGGCGTGGGAGCTCACCTGAGGGCTCTCCACACCGAGCTGCTGCCTCGTTCCCCAATCCAGCCCCCTTTGCACGCCCGCGGCCGCCGCTCCCCACTCTCCCGCCATGTCGTGCCTGCACATCTCCATCGCTATCTGCACTCCGCCCGCCGTCCGCTGAGCCGCACGATCCTCCCCGCCCTCGTCCCGCGCTCGCTCCGCTGCGCCCTCCCCTCGTTCAGGCCACGGCTCACGCTGCCCCCCGGACACACGTGCTTATCGGACGACTTAGGGTTCAATCTCGAGCACACGCTAAAATAAACAGTGGGGCAAGGGTGAACCATGGCGGACTGGTTGATGGTCTGCACCTCCTGAACGACTGCATTGTGGAAGACATGCCCCTCTAATCTGACCGTAGTATCGCTATGCCTACAGCGCCGGCAATGGCAACGGGCCCGCCCCTCTAAGACCCAAGACCGCCGACACCAAGCAATGGGACCTGCCCTCGACTGATGCCCTCGGCAGAACCGTATCAGGAACCTCCAGCATCGGCTCGCCCGCACCGTCCACCCCGGGTCCAATGGACGTCACGCGTGGCTCCGTCTCCAGCGTCTCGACGCAGAGCACCAAAGAAGACAGCACCATCTTGACTAATCCATACACTCTCCGCCATGGCCGCCGCTACCTTCGAGAACTCAACTACCCGCTCCCCTGCGATCTCCCCGAGCTCCATCGGCAGAACCTGCATACGCTTCTGGCTACCTCGGTTTTTGGCCGAGCGCTTGGATCGACGCCCTCCCCTAAGAGACCGCCGGGCAAAGTACTGGAAATTGCATGTGGGAGCGCATATTGGTCGTCGCTGTGCCACGACCATCTCAGCAGGCAGGGGTACAATGATGTGTCGTTCACAGGGCTGGATATCGTCCCGCTGGCTGGGGATCTACGCCGGCAGGGAATAGACTGGAAGTTCGTGCAGCACGATCTGCGCAAAGTTCCGCTCCCATTTGACGATGGCGAGTTCGACATTGTGGTGATGAAGGACTTGAGTTTGGTGGTCCCGCTTGGCGGACCTTCGCAGAGAATTCTTGACGACGCGGCAAGAATTCTGAAATCCGGGGGGACACTGGAGATCTGGGAGACCGATCATGTAATACGCTCAATAATGCCACATCCGCCACCCCCTCCTGGGAAGCATCCGGAGCAATATGCTTGCGCAGTGGCCACCGGAACCTTTCTTATTTCGCCAATCACACCATTTGGCGAGGTCCAAAACAAATTCCTCCAAGATTCGAATGCTTGGATCCAGGAAGCCTTGGATGCTCGGAGGTTGACGCCCACGCCGTGTGCCCGTATATCCCAGATGCTGGTTCAGGAGGTCGAAACTTTGTGCAATGTCGAGAACAGAAGGGTAGCCATTCCACTGGGCGAATTACGGTGGGAGAGGGAAGCAGCAGCAGAGAGGGACCTGTCGAAGCGCCGGGCAAGCAAGAAGGGAAGCCCTGCATTTGGTAGTTCTACGTTGACCGAGGAGCAAGCAGCTTTGAGGTACACGGCGCTTTTAGTAGTCATCCAAATGATAGAGAGTTTGGAGCCGCTCCTAAAAGAAGTCAGCGGCAAGAACCAAGAAGAATGGCAACGCTGGTGGGGCTGGATGATGGCCAGTTTACTAGAGCAAAAGGGCGCTTCGAGTGGAGAGTGTCTGGAGATAGGGGTGTGGTGGTGTAAAAAGATGTGAGGTTTTGACGTGGCAACCTTGATCCGACTGGCTGCGCGCGCAAACTCGGCCATTGGACAAGCGGGTTCCACAAGAGTGCAGAAACATTGAGCCCATGGACCCTAACGAAATAAACGTAACAGGAAGGGCGAAGAAGCTCATCAGGCGTTCAAGGGATGCAGTGAAGGGGCAGAAAAGGCCCCCAGGCGTACCTTATGTTTTCAAATATCCTCGCGTAACGGCCGATACCCAGGAGGAGGAGCATTGCATGGAGTCGAATTTCCTTAGCTCTGATTGTAGCGCTTGCGCAGGGTGCGGTACCGCTTCAGGAAATACCTAGCTACGATCAATATCAAATGGACAGCTGCATTGCAGTACGTGAACATACAAGGCCTCTATTTCTAGACTGCTGTGTTAGTTTTGCTTCAGATAATCGAAAGACATGAGACTTACCTTTCTTAACAAATTCAGCTCTCTTGATACCCGCCTTGATCTTCTCAGGGTCATCAATGCCCCTCTGAGAAAAGACTTGGCACATCAGAGGTTGTTGAAACAAGAGGAGTGACAACTTACAGGCTTTGTGAAGGCGAGTCCGGTAGTACTCGTATCCCAAAGGATAGTCTCTTCCCATAAATAGCAATTCTATGCAGTGTTATTCCAAATCCGGTCTCTCGATTCGCGTGCAGCTTTTGCCGGCCTGCCTACCTTTGTATATCCGGAGAACTTGGTAGCGGAGTGCGGGATTGGTCGAGGCCATCTTCCTGGAATTACTCTAGCGGTAAATGGTGACAGTTACAGCAGATTGAACAAAGTGATGAATTGTTGTTGTGCGAAGGCTGAACAGACAGCGGGGACATTCCCGTCCGAGGTCCAAATGAAGCTTGGGCCTTCCTGACGTCGAAGACCTGTTTTGGCGAGCAACACCGACGGTTGAATTGCGCCATCTGAACTGCCCTCTTTGACAGCAACTTTACTGTCCTGTCTTTTCACATTTTATGAATGCTGTGAGATCGTCAATTGGTAACCATCAGCTCACCATGCGGCGGCAATTCCTCCGGCAACTGTTCTCGCCCCCCACATCCACAACATACGGCCCCGGCTTCCAGCGCATAACTCGCCACGCGCGATATGCTTCAACACACAAAGGCAAGAATGAGCCTGTTACGGCCTCGCTAAACCCACGATGGCTCTCAAATCTGCGGACGCGAATTGGGAAGTGCATCATGTTTGGTCTAACAACAGAGCAAGCGCAAGAAGCGGGCACAATATTACAAGAGATAGCTGCCGATTGGCGGGGTCTTGTTGCTGGCAGTGAGGGCTTTCTTACAGAAGAGAACAGGCGAGGTCTTTACCGCCAGGGAGTTGTATGGGGAGAAATGGTACAGTTCTTCCTTGGTCTAAAGGCTGCAGAGGCAACACTGCTAACGCATCTCTCTCTGAGCAAAGGATAGCATGGTGAGACGACCTCAGTCCAATGCATGGTGCCAACAAATCAAGGCTAAACAGTTTCCAGGGTATACACGCCAGCATTCTAGGCGCTAAAGAAATATTGACTGTGCAACGCAGGTCACGTGAACAATGTCACATATGTTCGATACGCCGAATCCGCGAGATGCAATTGGGCACTCAACTATGCCAATGTGCTTGATCCAGCGCACAAGGCGAACTGGAAAGCTCTCTTAACATCCAAAGATATCGGCCTCATCCTGAGAAGTATTAAAGTCGACTACAAATTCGTACGTCCAACGTCAACCTCGTAGGGTGTCACTGACTGACGGATCCGCCTGCAAAGCCAATGACCTGGCCCGACCGCGTAACAGTGCTACACAAACTCCGCTCTCGGCCGCAGCAAGACACCGACCACTTCATCCTGGACGTGCTCATACTTTCCGAACTGCATCGACGGCCTGCAGCTCGATGCGTAGAAGATATTGTAGTCTACGATTACAAGGCTGGACGCAAAGCGCCACTGAAACCCTTCATGGTCGACAAGTTTAGGGAGACGTGGGAACTGCAAGAGCAGGCGAAGAAAGCGTACGGAGAGCGAGTCCGCGAATTGCATAGGCAGGTTGAGGGGCTGGAGAAGGAGAGCTGGGATAGGGTTGATGCCAAGGAGGACTTTGGTAGTGCAACGAATCCGTAGAGAAATTGTTTGATCTACACTCTCGCACTCAATCTGGCGTGACATGGTCCCACGAGGTCGGGCATGCATAGGTATTTTGTCAGCATGTCCATTGTCCGCGTGACCCCATCTCCCCCAATTGTCGATCATTGGCTGGCAAAATGCCAAACTTGGATGTGGGACCGAGGGTTCTGTGGGAGCGGCGGGAGAAGACCACGGCAGATTTGATTAGAGAAATGCTCCGACGCAGATAAGAGTAAGACTATCTGCTTGGGTACCCGGATTGCGTGCATTGCTGGATATTATGGTTGCTGCAGGGTTCGTGGGAATGCTTGGACGTTGATGGTCGTACTGATTGACTTCCTAACAGCCGTGATTGAACTCTCCTTATCTGAGTGACGGAATAGCTTATAGAAGGTGCAGTCTCTAAAGCTGGAGAGAAGCAAGAATACCATGTGTTTGCATAACTATATAAAATGAACATGAATCGAACTATTGCAGAAGGAGTTATGTAGCCTCCTGGCCATACAGAATCTTGCACCATTTCCAACACATGGCGTTATCAATCTCCACAAGACATCGCCAAAGACCCAAACATCGACCTCATAATCTGCGGGAGTAGTCTCGCACGTGGGAAGTTGCGGTTGAGAGGTATATTCTCATTGAGGAGTTGTATAGACAAAATGGGTATACTGAGCCGTGAGGGGAATGGAAGACTTATTTAGCTAAATACACGTCTATCTTGTTACAAGAACATTGAGGCGAGTTTGGCTTTACTCCTCGATATCGACGTCCATGACCCGGCAAGAGCAGAATTATTAGAAGTAGGTATGTTGGGAGCGGAGGGTATAAGTACAATCTATTCGTCTGAATGAAAACGTTTCTATTCTATAGTCTATCCCAATATGCACACCACCAGGAAACCCCTTACTTAGAACCCCAAAGATTACTCTCCAGCGTGCACTCAAACGCATCAATCTGCACCACCGGATCGAAATCCACAACCGTCATATTCCACGTATTACACTGACCAACTCGAGACAGATAGGGGTCACCCTCGGCTTGGGTCTTCAGTGTCAAGAGACTGCACTGAACGCCAAATTGCGTGGCTGGATCGGTCGGTTTATCGGAGCTGCACTGAGCCTTGCTCACGCCCTTGTGGTCGACAATTGCACCCGTACCCACCCCGGTAGATCCCATAATGCTCTTGCCATCGGGGAAAGAGAAGGTGACTTGTCCCTTGATATCTGCATCTTGGCGTTTTGCGGGCTGAGCGGGTACATCCTCGATCCTGCAAAAGACCGAGTTGGACAAGGTTTTGCTGGCCGATCCATCCCAGACCAGGGGTGTATTGGGCCCAGGCTGCGAAGACACACACATCCCTTTGATACCCATCTCATACGATATTTCGCAAACAGCGCGCTGGGTGGGCGCTAGATCGCTAGCAACAGAGCCACAGTCTACTGACAGATAGCGAACTCCATCTGAAAAGGTCGTGTTACTATTGAAAGGCGCCTTCTCCGACTGTGTGACGCCGTCTTCAAAGATCCCCTTTATCGGCACTTTTATCTCTGGGATCGGCTCGATGCGGCATACAACTTCGTTTGTGTAGGAATCGGCGCTGGCTCCATCCCAGATGATGGGGAGGCTTCCTCCGTCTGCCGTTTTGCCTCGCTTGGATACACAGGTTCCCATGATAGCTCCGTGGTTGAAGATGTCGCAGACGGCTTGCTTATCCTGGGCTTCTAGTTCTTTGGGTGCCCATGAGCAGTCTACGACTAATTTGGAGTCCCCTCCGAACTTTGCTGGGGTACCGGTCAGAGAGACCCATTGCTGTTGCAGAGAGCCGCCTTGGTTATAGCCCCAGGCGCGGATGGTGTTGAGGTCGAAGCGTGGGGCAGGTTCCGGGGTCGGATGCCACTCTGGTTGGCGTTTTCGGTCGTCTAGAAATGTAGCAGCCTTGTGAGTCCTCCTCGGCATCAACTGAGCTGTGCGGGTAACAAGATTGCGAATCTCCTCCCTTCGACCATAATTCTGGCGTTTCCGCGAAGCAACCTTCTCCGTACGACACAGAACCCGGTTTGCACTATACCCGTCCCACACTGTTGGAAGTTCTTGTCCGCTCTTAGATACACAAGTTCCCACCATCGACTCATTGAGGAAAACATCACAGACAGCCTGATAACCATCTGGTAGAAGATCCGCAATACCACAATCCACCCTCAGGTGCCTTGCCGATTCAAACTTTTCCTCGAGACCCATGGCAACCCACTTCCACTCTCCAGCCGCGGTAGACGCATACACAGCTGTATATGGTGGAGGCATCGACGTCGGGGGCCCTGGTGGTTGGCCCTCGGTGGGAGATTCGGGGACGAATTCAACACGGCATTTGACTCCGTTCGAAGGTGTTTGACTCGAGAATCCATTCCAGACTTGGGGAAGCTCTGCTCCGTTTAGCCATCCCTTTTTAGACACGCATGTCCCCATCATGTCCCCATCATGGTAGATGTCACAGATGGCTTGTTCTCTTTCCGATACGTTGGGATTGGCTGCAGTGCAGTCTACTGACAAGAACGCTGCGTTGGCCGGTCTAACAATATTACACGGCGCATGAGCCGGTGCTTCTGTTGTTCCTACAGTCTTGCCGTCTTTGTCGATGATGTCCACTGTGGCGACTGCATATGTCCCTGTTGGAATCTCGGTCGCACAGGGCATGACTACCGGGGTTTCTGATTGAACTTGGCGTCTTGGAATGGAAATAGCTCTTGAAGGTATATTCGAATGGGGGGTGGCTGTAACAGTGGAGGAGAGGATAGCGATGCTGGACCCAAGAAGGAACCTCCTCATATTGACGGTAGGGAGGAGAAAGGAATGGAAAGCGAGACTGTAGCTTGAAGTTTGAAGAGAACCTCTTATCTTGATGTTTTCCTGCAGCCCTACGGTGGTTGTGATTGAATGGTTTGGTACGCTTTGCTAGTGGTGGGACTTTTCATCACTGACGCCGCATGGTCTTTATACATTCTCCATCCTATTTCTGACGGTACTCACGGACATGTGTTCAAGGATTAGACACATGCCTACCCTACAGTCCCTCATGTCCTTACCATAGTTAATCAGTTACGCCTGGCGACTCTGCTCAATATGGTATGTAAATGTAGATTTTAATTGTCTATTTTCATCTCGCGCTTCATGAAACTCGCAACAGGTTGCACTTATTCCTGCAATATGTCAACTTCAACTGCAACGAGAGTGGCAACCGCGCGTGAGGATTCTGTCGGGCGACTGCTCAGGGCGCTGCGCCTGTCTCAAGGCTGTGTGGCCAAAAGTCCAAGCGGTGTCACGTACGAGAAATGCGACAGCGGCTATGAAGCGCTGTGCATCAACGGACTAAGACGAATCCTTGAATATTGCGATTCTGTCCTCCACTATGTTTGCCGCGAAATCGCTCCTCAAAAAGAGGGGTATTCGTCGCTATATTCCAAGCATCTTGCGCTCGGTAAGGCCTGATGTCAGTCGCCCTGCACCACCTAGTGGACGGCAGCCTCCGATCTCTATCGGACAACCCGCCCGGTTGGAAACGAGATGAATGCAAATATACTTTTTTCGGATCGAGACATGACCCCGCGTGTTTTGTTTGCGCCTCCCCATTGCTTTTCCTCTGGAACTTAAACCTTCTTTGTACCATGACACCGCAATGTATCCATTTCCTGGTCCCCGCCCGAAACCGTAAACCTGTCGCCGGGGGGACACTTCATAACCACGCTCTTCCTCCTCAACAATTCACAAAAAACCCTTCCGTCATGTCTGACGTTTCTTTCTCTGCACACTCCACCTGGTGGATACCTCTGCGGCGAGCGCTTTCCGCCCATTTCGACGAAGAGCTCAGTGTGGAACTTTGAAATAGCCGCCCCTCTGTGGAGAGTAAGAAAATAGTGAGTGCTATACTTTCAGTGGTCATGTGCCTATGTGGGCTCCTTGCAATGCTCCATAGTTGATGTGCACCGACGCATCAGAGAACCGTCTTCCAGAGCATACCAAAGTTGCGAAACGATAGATGTAGCAATTGGTTTGCCTTCAATACATACCATCCAGGTCACATGGTCTATGGCTGGGCTCTCAGTTGAGATGTAGATGGTCCTTTGGGCATGTGCCACACCAATCTGGTGCTTGACGAAAACGCGTTGTACGTAGTTTGTGAATATGCGTTTAGTGGCTTAACTATACTTTCGCCGACTCAATAATGCAAGTTGAGATTGACGGCAGTTCACTGACAAGTTGATGCCCTCACACAACAGCATTTGTGCAACTTGAAGAAGTGCAGGACTTGGGAAGATTCTCACAGCGTTTGGTGAATGTAACCTAATGTTCTCGAGGTCTGTCGTGCTAGGATCAACCTCGGATGATGATGGTGAGGCGAAGAGTTATTCCATGTGACGTGGGCCAAAGACCATGGCAGCAAGTCTGGCAAAAGCAGGCTGCGGGTAGCTTACCTTGTCGCGCGCATCTGACAAACACGCTGCCCTGCGGATGGCTCGTGAGTAATATACCGCGGGGACATGCAGCGTTCTGCTCATTGCGGCGGATGCGGTGAGCTGTTGATGCTCCGACAACATCCCTATTCGCTGCAGATCCCTAGTTAAACGGCGCCAGGGTATTCCCGGCGCAGCCAAATGAATAAGATGGGCTAAAGGGGTCCTGGCTTCGTATCATTGGCTCTTTTGGGACGGTTTGTTTGCGCATGTTTGTGCAATCGTGGCGGCGCAGCGTGAGGGCCCGCTGGCGGAGGGTGATGGCAGCACACAGAGACAATGTGGGGACGACGCCGGGTCAAGCAGAGGGCACGCAGAGGGCACGCAGAGGGCAAGCAGAGGGTCGCGAGGGCGGCCGAAGCCGGGCTGATTATGGCATCTTGGACGGGCCGTTTTGGCCAGGGACCGCTGGATAGGCTTTATTTGGACATGCAGCTGGCGATCGTCGACGTTGATTTTGCGTGGATCGACGGTGATGTGCCCGCATGAGAATGCTTCTCTGCGGCCGGAAGACCAGAACAGCAAGAGCCGGCGTGTGCGGTTGGCCGCGGCGGGCGCTCGTGTGCGCTGTCCGCATTCAAGCCTTTCCGGCTGCATACTATTATGTATGTATGTATGCAGCGGGCAGCGAGCAGCGGAGGGGGTGCGGAGCGCAGAGGGCAGTGGGCAGTGGGCTAGTCAGCACGCGGCGAGGGGGATGATGTGATGGCGGCCGGGGGCCAGATAGGAAGGGAGATGAAACGATCCGGAGAAAAGTGTCCAGCACCAGCTGCCTGCCCATGTGCGCGCACTGTCCGGACTGCTGCTGAGGGTGCTGTTGCGACTGGCAGGCGGACAGGCGGGCGCCGGTAGCGTGGCGGCAGACGCTGCAGACTCTGCGCGATCCATGGTTTTCCTGGCTGTGGCACGCTCTGGCACGCTCTGGCATGCTCTGGCACGCTCTGGCACACTGGCCGCCAACTAGTTAGCATCTTTGACCACTTTGACAGCCGGGCCTTGGCGCGACACAGGCCGTTCCTTTTTGTGAGGTCGCTTGATGCCTTCTGCCGCTGCACTCGACTGCACCTCCACCACCCACCTCGCCCTCGCACACGACCCCCCCCGCCAAACCTCCTCCAGCGAGCAGCGGCTCCCGTTTTTCCAGTCTGGCTCGTCCCGGAGTCGACTTGGGGAGACCGCCGCAGTTCTCCGCGCCCTAGATGAAAGGGAAGCGGACTTCGAACCAGCACGAGAGACGACATGAGAACGGGCTGGCGGCGCCAGGGAAGCGCATCACCAAGCAGAAGAGCAACCCGACCCTCAACGGCAGCGCCAATGGGCAGTCCCACCCGCCGTCGCCGCCCATTGCCCGCGACCTAGCCGTCCCGCCGGTGACGCAGCTGCAGCCGCACAACACCACCCCCGAGCAGCCCGCCGCCCATGGCCCGCGACCAACAGGCACCACCGGCACCACCGCCCGCGACGTGGGCGCCATGTCCATGGACGAGCGCGCCCGCGCCAGCTCCGACGTCTCGCTCGACGGCCTCGAGGCCTGCCGCTCGCACCACGTCGCCCACAACGGCACCACCGGTCCCCAGGCTGCCCCCCTCGCCCCACGACGTGTCGTCGATGCCAATGGCGCAACCAAGATGGCCACGGCGCTCGTGGGCCACCCGCTGACCGTCGTCGCCACCATTCTCTCGTCCTGTCCTCTGCGGGACGTCCTCGCCATCCTCATCCTGCTGCTCCAGCTGCCGCCGACCGTTCTCACCATCGTGCAGTTTCTCTTTGCAACCCTCACCTTTGTCCCCCCCCAGGCCGGAACGCCCCTCTCCGCCCTCTCCGCCTTTCCCTCCTTCACCGACATCTTCCAGGGCTCCGGGGGCACGCCCTCGCTCTTCACCATCGTCTTCGCCGACGCCCTCATCCTCGTGCTGTGGCTGGTGCTCTGGGTGCCTGTCCAGAACTTCTTCCTGGACCTGGCCCAGGCTGTCATTGCCATCGCACTCGGGGGCGCCGCTGCTGGGCGGAACGGCACGACGAACAGCATATTCATATGTTTCGTCATCATACTGTCCAATCACCTCTTCCGTTTCAGGCCTCTCCGGCAACACATTGTCCATTTTCTGTGGACCGGGCTCGCCCGGGGAGGCCTAGATTTTTTAGCGAGCCCACCCAGTACACCTTCTTTTCACGAGAGCTTCACGACTCCGCACGGTTGGGCGCGGAGTCTTTTGGGTATTCATATTTTAGCACAAGGAGTCGTTCGCATTATTCGCCGCTCTCTCTCTCGACGCGAGGCCGCCCAGTCGCTGCCCACCGGCAAGAAGACTGACCCCGAAGCTGGCGTCCAGCTTCCTCGCACCACCACCGCCAATCTCGATCCGAACGCGGACGTCCCGAATTCGTCGAGTACAGATGGCCGTCCCCCGGGGCCGTCGCCCGCACCGCATTCACAAAAGGACAAGGCGATGAGTAGCAGGAAAAAGAGGAAGCAGGCAACGCATGTTAGGAGCCAGCAGCCGTTTTGGGCTGCGCTGGCGAGTACAAAAGTCACCGTTTTAAAAGAGATGGAAAGTAGCCGAGCTGCGAACGACGCTGGCGAGGCTAACGCCAAAGATGCAAATCACATTGGAAATGCTGTTTGGAGATCGGAGGAGGACCGTGTTTGGATTTCGGAAGTCGGTCATTCAGATGTTTCATTTCGGGCCAGTTTCTATGATGGAGGCGACGTGGAGGAGGCGCGGGAGGAGAATGGAAGTGCGGGATCGGGAATTGACAAGTCAAAGCCTTTCTACATCCGTGTAAACGGTGCAGACTGGAGCTCCACCCGCATTCGACAGAGCACGTCGTTGGGCTACACGGCTGAAGAGGGGACAAGTTTCTGGGTGGGAGAGATTTTTGGTTTGACGGCTCTTTCGAACTACCATTGTGAGTTTGTTCGAACCGCAGATCACGAAGTTTTCTACTCTGCAAGCTTGATCACCTCGACGGGCCCTGTCGACGAGCAAGGTAAGCAATTCGTGATGACCTGCAACGTCCCCTGCTCACCATCTCAGCTTCTGTCACTTCTCCTCCCCCACACCAAGCCTTACGGCCTTCATCACCTACCACGACACTCAAGAACTCGATTGCTGCCGCAGACCAGAAGCTTCAAGAGCACCGCAACCGCTTGAAGCGCAATCGCAAGGACCACAAGGCCGCCGTCACGGCTATTAAGAAAGAGGTGGACACACTTACTAACCGTCTTGCCAATGCCGGAGGCAGCGACGAGCGCCAACGCCAGAGAGTGCTCCAATTCAATCAGAGCATTCGCCAGGCTGACGATGCTACCGCTGATCTCGCCATCCAGATCGATGGACTCGGAGAGCTGCCAAGCGACGATGCTGAGGAGGCTGCTATCAACAAACGTGCCTGGAAGAAGGAACGTGACCACAAGAATGCTGTCGAAAGCGAACTGGAGAATGCAAAGCTCGAGATCGAACGTCAAGCCAACAGCGTTGAGTCCGATATCGCCACTGCTCTGCAAAAGAGGGAGCGCCTCCAACAGCGCCAGACGAGGCTCAACGAACAACATGAACGTCTTGTCACTGCCAATCGAGAAGGCTTCTCTGCCAAGCAACGAAAGCAGCAAGAACGCCAAGCACTCTTGCAAGAACGAATGAACATTGAGAACCAATACCGCAGTAATATCAACAGCTACGAGCGCCGTACAAACGAGTTTCACGGCTCGACCACTCATCTCATTCAGACGATCCAGCATTACGAAGCCCTCCTTCTCCAGCAGGCCCAGCAGCAGCCAGTTCCCTCAACCCCTGATGGTCCCCTCCCTGGCACGACCACAAGCATGTCTCCCCACGCCAATGCCTTCACCAGCTTTACCTTCCCCTCCCTCACGGCCCACATCAACAGCACCCCCGGATCCCTCCGCGGTGGTCGTGGCCGCTCCTCCTCAATGCTCTCCAACATCTCCGGCTTCACTGACGGCTTTGATGAATTTGCCTCCCCAATTGGTCCCCCACCTCCGGGTCTGGGGTATCCGTTCATGGCGCAGGGAATGTTGAATGGCAATGGGAGCGCGCGGAAAGGAAGCAATGGCAGTGGCAGTTTAAGCTCGGGAACGTCAAGTCAGAGCAGTAGTCAGCGGGACCCGATGAGTCCGGTGCCCAAGGTTAAGCCCATGATGGTCAGGAGTCCGACGCAAGGGAGTGGTGGTGCGAGTACGGGTTTGGCTAGTCCGATTGGGGGTAGATAGAGAGCTTTCCAATGTGATCCTTTGCTTTCTTTTGGTGGGTTATATGCTTTTTTTGATGTGATGTGATGTGAACTGTGATGCGTGATATGATTTATGCTTTGTAGTTGGCATTCTGGTGTTAGTGGGAACGGTGAGGTGATAAAGGCTGAGATACACGAAGGGCTAGCGATTACATCAAAACGGCATCGTCCTTCACTGCAACGGAGATGAGGTTAAAACTATCTTGGACAAGTACGGCAGAGAAAGATACGTGGTTGTGGAAACTGTTCTTGGGAAATAGTCATTAGATTGATTATCTAGGACTCTTCTGCTGGGTTATTTACCCTATCTTTATCAGTTGTGATATCCTGCGGGTAGAATAATCTAAGGGTAGGTCGTGACGCCCAATGGTATCATAACGCCTCACCACAAGCTATGTAGCTCAGCCATCCGCCAATAGATCAGTCCCTACTGGCAAAGCTCTTAGGGCCTTGGGCTACATCTGGGATGTCGTTGTGGATCATGGTCCTCTGCGGTGTAAATATGACCTTGTCTACATCCAGCGTTAGTTATATCGGGCGTAGCAATTGCCAGAACTGGCATCGTTGAACGCACTCATGGTCTCTCGCATGCGGCAGGTGAGTTTTTCAAGAATTGAGCGTAATTGCTCAGATGGGCCTAAGTACTCGTGGTCCCCAAACTCAGAAGTATCCAGTAGGACCTTCCACTGGGTAAAGGTACCGGGAGGTGAAGTGTAGGCGATCAGAGCTACTGAGTGATACATACGAAAATCGGACATCACTCCCATGGGGAGGATGGCAATTTCGGAGGCACTGCGGGCGCCATAGATGGCAGTTGCAAGAGCTGATTGTGTTAGTGGACATGTTCACGCATATCTATCAAGATGAGGGTGAAGGAGGAAGAGGCATTCTAGGTCGTCACTTACTTAGAATTTGGGACTTCAATGACGACTGAAGCTGGGCCTCTGCCAACTGAAGCTGCGCCTGTGCCAAATGGGTCTGAAGGGCGGAGTCTGACATGATGTTGGTGGAGGGTTTGTTGTGATGGGTTGATGATGGACAGTTGGTGGAGGTAGGAGAGGATTTATACTATTTATATATATGGTGGGGATCAGCCACATCAGTGGCACAGCACAACTCATCGACGTTTCGCAAGTCAATCAAACAAATAACAGAGTATCTGATTTGTTCTCATCTCTGCGTGTTTCTGGACATATGAGCATGGATAGACTTCCCACCTGCAGTGCGTACGCAGTGCTAATTACCCTATCCCACATGTCCTTCGCCACCTCATCCATAAAAGCCGACGTCTAGGGTATAATTGCGCTGGATAACCAAACCTTACCGTCTCTCACATGATAGTACAAACAATGTCACCCAACATCCCCTTTTGCAACCCCTCCACAAACTCAACGTCTGGAATCTGCTTGTGCTCGACAACCAATCTCTCTTTTGTGCTCTTGGTGACTATGCATGATCAGAAATTGTCAACATCAGGGACTATATGAAGATGAGAAATGTCATACCGAGTGTGAATTCCATCATAGCACGGAGCTGGTGAAGCAGTTGGTACATAGCTTCATTGACACTGTCGCAGCCGCAGCTCTTGTCCAGAAGCTCCCATTTGGTGAAGGTGCCCGGATGAGAAGTATAGGCGATAAGGCAAACGCAGAACCAGCCTTGGTTGAGCTTGTTCTTCTTGTCCTTGTCGGAGATGGACTGTATATCGACCCAGTCTGTGGAGGGGAAGACGTTGAGAGTGCCTGTGGAGTGTGCACCATACAACGCCGTGGCCAAACCTTCACGTCGGATTAGTATGAATGACCCGTTCGAGTGGAGGTGGAGGGGGCGTACTGAGTATCTGCGCTTTGAGGCCCTCGAAGATTTGGATCTCGTTGAGATCTATGGGTGGAGCCATGGTGGCACGAGGGGAGTTGTTGCTGAAGTGGAAAAATTTAGAAAATACGTGTGGGGTGTGCTCGTTTCCCACAGTGTAGTAGATTTGAGATAGATGTTTAGGTAAGCAATTTGCAAAACTGCTTGCCACTGCTTGGCCATAGGCGGGAAAGGGCTTCTCGGCTTAGAGCAAGGGTCGAGCAGGTGGGGGTAAACCGTGGTTTGCGATATAGGCGTCCTCTTAAAGGCAGACTAGAGTTAGAGAACATCTAAACGGTTATCTAGAGTCCAATCTGCTGCAGGAACGGGTGCGTTAAGTGTGGAAATAAGCCTGGAAGGTCACATCCACGTTTAGGTATCCGAAGACTGTTGTTCAATTCATGCGCGAAAAAGTCTTCATGTGTCCAAGAGTGAGCAATCAGATAAGAGGACATTACAGTGGAGAAAGCTACTTTTCAGGCTGCGTATGAAGTGTGCGTACTGGAGAGCAAACAATGATGAGAAGAAGACACTGAAGAACCCCAAGGAATCAGTCACAGTCAGCAGAGAATGGTCGGTTTATTCACCAACCTACCGACTACGCAACGATACTTGCACTTCGAGAGCTTACTTCACTAATATTTTGGGAATTCAGTCCATCGAATTGCTCCAAGATTGGTTAGGCATTACTGCACCGCTAATTGTTCCCGCAGATACATCGCCATGATCACATCTCGAATCCACCCGATCTATAGCAAACTTTAGTCCTTAATCGAGTTTTCTCCCCGGATCGCCGTGATAAACAATATCCATGTATGCTGTAATCGGCACCAGCTATTTAGAGTCTAATCACACGTAAGATATGACCAGAAGGCGTACTCGCACGAGAAGAACCGCCCCAGAGTGCCTCAAAGTAGCCCAAGCCTACCTATGTGATTGGGCATGACCACACTGCCAAGCGAGCAGTTTTGAACACCAAAGGAACATTGTGTTCTTCGCCCTTTCCCATGTAGCACGAATGACGAGTTCCGCTAATCCCAAAAGAAGTCATTGGAGAAGCCAGCTGGAGCAGCTATAGTGGTAGCTATGAGATAACTATAGAAGCCAGCTCCAATGTAAATTAACCGAATATTTTGTAGAAGCCTACGCAGTCTAGATACTACATGAATAGATCGAGAGACGACATGTTTGTCTGGGCTAGAAGAGGATTCTACCATACCAACTGGTTCTCGAAGAGTATTGCCGTGCCGTTCTCTTACCCAAAGCATGATCAACATCAAGGTATTGATAGGTCAACCCTATGTCCGGCAGTAACTCTTAAAAACCGCCGGACGAGACGATATTAGAGCTAGCCTGTTTTATGCATACAGAATAGGTAAAACCCGAAAATATGGAAGGGTTGTTTCAGGCATCGCCAATCTGCACAGACCCTTTGGGGCCACTTTCAGGGAGCTTGTCTTGACTTTGTCGCCGGGCAAAGGAGCACATCAAAGCTCTCCTCCCTCTCGATGAGTTAAGATCTTTTTATAAACAGCTTCTCTCTTTCCACACAGGCGTTTTGTTACGCAGGCCCGTCACGCTTAGGCTTAGGCTCAGTTTTCACGCACACGCTCGCTTCTCGCACACGTAGGCTCGCACAACAAGGCAGATTGGGGGCGATCAAGTGGGTCCGTTCACCTTGCCATAAGCACCAATTTAGAAGCAGAAATTATCGCAAGGCTTATAAGCCCCTCGTACCACTGCATTAAAGTGCATGTAGTTTTCCAGCGCCCGGTGGACAAATCTTTGCTATCATGGCACCATTTTCTCTCAGAAAACGTCCGGCTCCCAACGACCATGCCCTTGGACCACTTGTCAACAACAACAACAATAACTCCGGTGAACATGGCAGTTCATCATCGGAAAATCATCTCGGGAATTCTCTTCATCATATGAAGACAGCAGAGCACAATGCCAGAACTGGTGGTTCGCGATCGGTCACAAATCTCTGGAGTCTTTGGATGTGGGAGTTCCTTTGCTGGCTTTTTGGTACTGGATGCATTTTTGGCATGGTCGGCATCCTCCTGTATTTTCGGAACCATCCTCTCGAAGACTGGCATTCCCAAATACAGATTTCCACCATCATATCTGGACTGTCCCAAGGCGCCCAGTCGTCTTTGATGGTTGGCGTCTCTGCCTGCATTGGGCAGCTGAAATGGCCGTATCTGAAGAAGAACCGTCGGACTATAGATATCAGGAAATTTGAAGAAGCAACGCGCGGTCCGGAAGGTAGCTTGAAATTGCTTACGACAATCGCCTTCAGGCCTGGAGGGTGAGTTTCCCAAACATTCATCGCAATAAGCACTAATGAACCCAGCCTGCTCGCTGCTGTGGGCGCATTGATAACTATCACGATGCTCATGCTTTCCACATTCTCTCAGCAAACAGTACGCATTGACATCAAAGAAGTCAGAGCTCCTTTCGCTCCAGGCGGACTGTCCTATGCGACAAGCTACGCTCAACAGCGTAGTAGTGCTGCGTTTTTTACCGATGACAGGCAATATGGTGAGTTTAATGTTTGTGGAAGCCAGAAGTATCAGCACTGATCGTACTCCTAAGCCGATCTCTATCTTAGTCGATCAATTATCTCGGGTCTCAGTACAGACGGCAATGATCCCTCAGATGTGGCCAGCGAATGCCTCGCTGACCATTGCACATGGCCACAAAGCGACACTCTCGCGATGTGCTTGTCATCTGAGGACCTGTCCTCTAAGATCGTTGATCAAACGAATGGAACCCGCAGGACTTTCTCTGTGGAAGGGCTCGAACTTGAGGTCCCGCAAATGGGACTTGGTCAAGGTGACTCGACGTTCTGGGTCGGAGCTGCTAATTTTGGGTCTGAGGACCTCCCGGCACCTCACTCGTTTGAGGCAAGCAAGCTCAACAGCATCGCAGACGTTTACGTACTTCACTACAATCCTTGCGATGACCAAAACACCACACGTCCGGACGGCAGCCCTTCCCCAAAAGACCTTGTCAAGAACTGGAAAGCCTTTAAAGCATCATTCCAACTGTGCGTCCAGACAATGAAATCTGACTACAACACTACTTTGAATACCACGATTGTTAAAAACAACGTCGACATAAATTGGGATATATCGGAAGCTTCAGTCCCAAATTCAACAGTAAAATATATTAATTGGTGTGCTCCGCAATCACTGGGAAATGTTGACACCAAGTTCTGTATGAACAACGAGACTTTAAAAAGTGTCGGAGAAGAATTTGTTCCCATATTCACGGGCGCAGCAAGTCTATCAAGTGGTGGTGACAACTATGTCAATGGCACATGGACACAGTTTCTCATCACAGATATCCTCGGATATAATCCCACACAATGCAACGCAGAAGCGTACGACACTACACTTGGCTTCAATGGCTTCAAGAACCGAATGCAATATGTCGCTACCGCAATCACAAACTCCATGCGCACAGCAAATGGTACGTCCGCGACGATCCCAGGCGTAGCATGGCAGAACCAAGCCTTCATCACAGTCGAGTTTACCTGGTTTGCGCTTCCTGCTGCTATTTGGGTTATGGCCACGTTATTCTTCTTTCTGGCGGTGGCGGGTTCAAGGCGAGAGGATACGCCGATATGGAAGAGTGATCCTTTGGTGTTATTGGATGCTAAGAAGTCGAAGAATCAGATGGGAAGCTACAAGGATGTCGCTCAAGAGGCGAAGAGTACGAGCGTCGAACTGATCGATCAGGCGGATGGATGGTACTTGAAAGAGACGACCGGGCCGGGATATGAAATACGGCATGGGGAGGTGGAACACATCGACCACACTGAATCGCTTCAGCTTCGCAACGACCAGAAGTCCCCGGAAATAGGCAGATGAGGCATCGACGCAATGGCCTGAATGCGGAAAGAACCAGTACTTATGAATGAAAGACACTATTCTTGTCAATCAGAAAATCACTTTTTCTGGTGGAGACGGATATTGGATCATGATGTTAGGCTTTGGACGTTTAAGCTTGTCGCTTCCCAAGGACAGTTCCATTAGATTTGCTTCGCCCACCACTCTTACCAATCCTTCCCATGCGGATAGTTCAAGAGAGAGGGCAGCGCATTTGTTGGGTTTGGGAATACCCTCGAACAAAACAATGCTTTTATGAGAGTTGGATTAGCCAACATATGATGAGCGACCTGTCACCATTTCACGCGGGGTAGAGAGGTATTCAAACATCCATCAATTCGGAAATGAAGACAATTTTTGAGTCAGAATCCAATATGAAGCTGAAGAGCTGATGATAGCTTTTCTTCAACCGATTTCTTCAACCAACTCTTTACGTCTCGCAAATACGAAATTCCATGACGGTGTGATAACAGCCTCCGGCGCCCTCAAACCTTCCTGGTGACAATAGCCCCTTGGCAGTGAGCAATATTGAGGATATTGTGGCGCGAATATGGAAATGTTTACAATGCAGCAGGCACAGCCAATGTCAAGAGTGAGGCATTGAGTGTCCCAAGCTTATCGATGGGTGCCGTGAGTATATCCATAGTAGAAATACGATTGAAGGGATGGGGAATGGAAGAATGTGCATTCGTTGAACAAGGTTCAGGATGAGGGCTGAAGCTGAGGCGGTGGCTGAAGGTCAGGGGCGTGCTAGGATGCATTGAGGTGTAGGTCTAATGCGTCTGATTCGTTGTGATGAATCTTCACAACATTGGGATGTTCCGATACAGCTAGGAGCCTACGAGAACAGCTTAACATTAATCTTTAGGTTGTCGGTAGAGATCGGGGAAGGGCGTTAGATCAGCCGGAAGCGAGAAGTTTCTTTTGCATGGCAAACCTTCATTCACCATCAACTAGAGATCGCATAAGGCTGCATCATTCCTTTTATCTGATGGACACGCACTTCTGTAGTCTTGTTTTTAATCGCGCCACTATGTTCCTTTGTTCCACTCTGCCGGAAATTCTATGAGGTGCCTGAGTTCGAGATAAGGTGGATAATGGCCTCCGGGTACGACAGCGCGACTCGATGGAAGATCGAACACTCTGGAAGAGCAAGCCTCCCAGTAGCTGAGGTCAGTGAAGTTCTGATCTGAATCAATCGCAAAGGACTAACAACTTTCGCCATGCAGACTGTCTCAGGGGTCTTCTTCGCACTGGCCGTAGTAACAGTGGTCTTCCGGCTCTGCATACGGCTGACACTTCAGCGACGGCTGGCACTTGACGACTATATCCTCATTATTGCGCTACTATCCCTTGTGGGAAGTACTGTTGTATTTCACCAATTCCATTGGCTGACTTACGCTCTGAACGCTCTCAAGTACGATCCTTCCATCGTTCTGACACAAAAGGATATCGCAGACCTGGAACTCGACAAGGGATCAAGCCACGCATTTTTGATCATGACATGGTCGAGTATATGCTTGGTCAAGATTTGTTTCCTGGTTTCGTTCAAGGCACTCATTCGGGACGTGTCGAAGGCTGTCACTATCTGGTACTGGATCACTGCCGCCTCGATCGTTGTCTCTTGGGGGATATTGATTGGTCTCTACTGGGTTCAATGTCCTTATGAGAGTCCAGATGCCTGTGAGTCACTGCAAAGCGGTCATGATGGAGTTACTTGCTAAGACTAAGTAGTGAGTCACTGTACACCAGAGCCACCAAGAAATATCTATATTACTGGAATATGGGTTATGTTTGTTGTTGACGCTATTCCTGATGCCATGAGTAAGGGAGAAGGGAGATGATTCTGTTATCAAACTTCCTCTGGGCTAACATCTCCTTAGTCATTGCGATACCTATATGGATACTCCGACACGTACGGATCAAACTGATACAGAAGCTATCAATCGCCGCTTTCCTTTGCCTCTCCATGGTTATTATCATCTTGGCTCTAGTCCGTGCCTGTTTGACCCGCTATCGAGGCAGGGGAGACCTGGCAACACAAGACTTGCTTACCCATGTAGAAGGGTCGGTAGCCGTCACTATGGCGGCTGCAAGTGCGTATCGAGCAGTGTTTGTCGAACGAGCTAGGCGCCAAGAGTTAGCGAATCCAAGAATAGATCCAGGCCCATCAGAATCAATTCTTGCTATGATTGCAAATATGGAAAGGGTGAGGACTGAGCATTCTCTACAAGAGAGAATCCCATGAGAAGCTCGGGCTAGTATTCAAGAGCATCCCGTGAGATACCACAATGCTGAAAAGATTTGTTCAACACGGGAAGGGAATCATCCTAAAGAATGTCTGGAGAATACAACTTGATCAGCCCGTACGAATATTCTGGCCAGCCTGGATGGAGAACAGAGCCCAAGTTCTGAAACGACTTTGTCAATACCTTCAAAGAATACGCCTATCCCTATGCGATTCGTACCTCTAATATGTACATATCATATCATATCCATAGCTTCGACGGATACTACCTTTGAAAGAACTGTTTTGGCGCTTTCCATATGCTCGCCAAACTCACCAGGCCTCTGTCGGCGGCTTAACACCAAAACGACCTCAGCAGTGCTTTTGGGCCGCAATCAAGGAGTCCGTACGGATCAGTCAGACTATGAAAAAGGGGTGATTGCACGATTCATGAATAAATGTCCATATCATGAACATGCCCATGGATATTGCTGGCGTGGTAGAGAAGCTGAACATGGGGGTACTGGGCATTCCAATCGTCTTCCAGATCTTGAACTCGATGGACTGGTTTCCCCTGTTTGCTGTACTCGTAAAAGGGTTGCTCTATTGGCGGGGGAATCTCAATGACCTCACCAACGGCGATGGTGCACTTGTACTGTCTTGTATGTTTTCACACTTGATAGAAGCACTGGAACACATATTCTCACGAGAGATCAATTCAAGCGACACTCCTCAGAATTTACGTCGCCATCACCCGCTTTACCTGAAACTGATGCGTTACACGTCCAGTGACTACTCCGGCCGTATTGATGATAGCCGGATGCCAAAATCTGTCCAGCTGCTGTCGTATCTCCATTGCTCCAATATCAAGCAGATGCAGAATCTGCACAACAGCTGAGTAGACCATGTCAAGATTCCCATCTTCAACCTTAACTGCTATGCCAATCGCCTGACCTAAGGAACTTGCTGCAGCTCGGACAGAAACTCCGTAGCAAGCGTCCGCCCCTATCTTTCCAACGACTGCACCATCAAATGCTTCCATCAGGAGTGTGCAAAACCGCCCTTCGCCACCAACCAGATCGGGATGAGACGACATGGACTCATGGATGCGAGCTAGGTGCTCCTCCCTCTTGCTTGGTATATCTTTCGTGTCGCGGGCTTCCGCAAGGCGGGCGTACATCATGGCCGCCTTTTTCAAAGAGAGTGCCGGAGTCGGCAAATTACACCCATCCACTGCCCACAAGACCTTATCCTCAGAAAGGTCGCTCATTTCCTCGACCACCCGCCTCACTCGCCGCTGCATGGGATGGCTGAACTCTTGGTACCCGAGGGCCTTCTCACCGAGAGAAATTGCTCCTGCGGCCATGCCAGCATGTTTCCCGGAGCAGTTGTTGCAGATTGCCGTTGGTATGTAGTCCTCTTTAATCCACTCCCTGTTCACAGTCGCGTTCAGCGCCGGATGCCCACCACAAGCCAAAACCCCCTCTGCTACGCCAGCCTTCTTCAATATGTTACGTGCCCGGGATATGTGTTTTGGTTCGCTGCTGTGCGATGCGCATAGGAGGGCAATGTCTTCATTCTCCCAATGGAATTTGTCGGCGGCCCCTGTCTCCAGAATTGCTACCGTTTGGAAGGGCTTTGCAGATGAGCGAATCAGTGTCATTCGGCTTGGGTTTCCGACACTGTATAGGAGGTTTCCTTGCGAGTCCACGATGGCGGCGTGGACAGTGTGCTTGTTTTCGATTATTCCACCGCGGTCAGAAACAATCAAGTCCTCGTCCATTACTCCTGTCATCGCAAACGACACCATGTCGCCCATTGTAAAAATTCGATATTCGGGGGGACGGCTACGATAATGTGGGTATGAAGTTGGGGAAATGTTGTGATGACTGGAAAACATATTACCCAAGAATCCTTTCGTAGTGGGAAGCCTGATGTAAAGTGGATACCTCTCAACAAGCCACTCACACCTTACGGATTCCTTGCTTCAACGGGCAATACACCCTTTGAAGACCCATACATGCCTGAGGCTTATACCCGGCATAAACTCCTTCCTGTTCCTTCCGTTATTGTTGACTCACGGTTCCAGATACGCCAGTCGGCCCGACAATGCACATCATTACTTCTTATCGGAGACTTGTTAGTGAATGTGTCACACTCGCGCATCCAATCCCTTGGCTCTGAATTTGATATCATCCGTGAGAAAAGGTAGCTTACATCTGACCATTCCAGAATTCATATATGGTATTGAATCAGTTAAAGGTCTCATCGATAGTATATGGCAAATTCATCCTGAAATCGCAAGGTCATGCTAGCATCCCAATGGGTTATTCCGCGCTGTGTCCTATATATGTAGGGCAATTATTGTTCCCATTCCATCTAGCAGTACCAACCACGTGTGGGGATGGGGCCAGAGCCAAGCTGAGCTCAATGTATGCTACGTACGCGGGATACTCGTGAGTCTGAAGGGCGGGGGGGAACAACCCGAATATTCTTCCACAGCATAATATATCCTGTTTTGTACTTGTTACTAAACGATCAGTGCTCGTGGCAAGGGAGACGGCGTTGAGCTCCATACATCTGGAAGAAATGCTTGAAGCTAGAAGATTAGGGGCTGTATTGTTTCCACCAGTGGTTGCAATCTTCACGCGGCCGAAGGGTGTTGGAGATGTGGTCGAACGAAGTGTGAGGGGAATGATTGACTCTCTAGATTTGGGGGGCAAGATCGAGGAAGGGCTCCACATCGCCTGGCTTATCATGCAACTGAACCCCTCCAAACAGGTGGCCCAGGTATCACCCATTGGGTCTTACTAGCCGTTGGCTCTTCATAAATGGTCAAATTCAGCGATGGATCTGTTTTAGCTGTCAGAACTCATCCTAGCAGACAAGGAGAAAGCCTACCGTTTGCCTTCCACACTCCTGTTATGTCAACCAGATACTGTTCGCTTGGCTTTTCCTGTCCACTCCCAGAAACATACAAGTGTGCGCATTCCGGATAAAACTCCGGTGTGTAAGGAACATGTAGCGCGATAATCTCATGGCGAATTAGGTAAGCGCCTTCGTGGAGCGAGGTTGGAATAGTTGTAGTCCAGGTATAATTGGAAGTGAGAAGTTCTTTTAGCGCCCATTGCCCATTCCGTATGGTTCCATCCTCGAGGCCAACTTGCCGAATCTTGAACCAGTGTTTCCCTATGCCGTCAAAAGAAAAGCACGCATCGGGCTGGACGCCACAATAAGCCATCCAAACAATGATTGCTCCAATGTCGTGAGGCCATCCGGGATAGTAGGCCTTGATTTCTCCTCCGGCGGGTATATCCGCGTACTTCTCGGCGTTGGATCCGGGGTTATTACAAACTAGGTAAGGGGAAGAGACGTCGTAGATAGGTCGAAAGTCTGCCCAGTGACGCTGAATTGAAGATTGGCCTTCGGCGGGATAGTATGGGAAATACCTCGAATTCGTCAGAATGAAAACTATATGACAGGTTGAGGGAATAATACCCTGGTTGCCATGTACCCGCAATCGAGTAGTTCCATATTCCGCCGTGTGCGCGCACCCGCAAAGAGAGGGCGGAGACAAGAATTGCGAGCAGGTTCGCACGCATTTTGCAGACTGATACCTACTTACAGCGGGTGTGAAGACGATTTTGTCTAACCTCCCAGATTGTCGTTGTTCATATACGTGCCTGGAGGAGACTGCCTGTATGGAGCCATGCAACTGTTAGTCACTTGGCTAAATTGCTAAACTGTGAGCCAATTATGAAGTAGTATCGTCCCGTTAGCGAGTTGTTGAAATTATGTCTTCATCGTATCTCGTGTTTGCAATAAACGCGCGAGGCAAATATACGTACAGAAGTCATCATGTGAGAATCTTCGGCCTCCGATGATACAGATCGCGGTAGACTGTACCAATGGTTCACATACGGGCCGAGGTGGAATGGAAGCATGTCAACCAACTACTCAAGAATTCGATTCAGATGCAACGTATAAGGCTGTTTGAAGTTGTAAACACAAAATGCCAAGATATATAAAGAACTCATGCAGAACTCCAGAATGTCTCGAATCGTAGCACACTTTCGAAATAGAAGCTGCAGTGGACTTACGTCTCGCACTAGGAGGTCATATAAATTATACTAGATTATCCACTAGTTCAGTGTTGGTGGCATGTTCGGCATCATCGTTTGGGGGAAAGTGTGGCTATAGAGCGATTCGCAAGATGTTTTGATGCCCGAATGCAGACAATAGAGAAATCCTTCCGGTCGGCATGTTCCTATTCTATGGGGTCTTCGATAAATTATATCGGGTTTTGCGTATATCAGACGGCGATAGAGGCTTGGAAGGTGGTCTTGGTGTTTAGCTGGACGCTGAAGTTTAGCGGGGCTGCATCTGGAAATGACGTCACAAATCACACGTCCGTCTTGTAAACAGTCAACTTTCTCCACTTCCGAGTAATACTTTCTTTAATTCTTTCTCCTTTGAAAGAATCAAACTTATCCAAATGGCCGCCCAAGAATCAGCCGAAGCACCACCTAAGGGCCTTCCCAATGAAGATCGCCTCAAACAAGCAGCCGACCAAGCCCAAAAGGCTATCGAAGCCCAGGGTATGGCCAACAAGCTCCGCGATGCCGCTTCCTCGATTACAGACCCCAAAAAGCGCGAGAAAATGCTCACAGACGCATACAACAAGGAAATAGAGGCACACGGGAACAGCAAGAAAGCACGAATGTTGTCCAGTGGTGCGTTTCAAGGCGCAATAGGTGGAGGTGGAATTGGTGGCGCAGTGAGCATGGGAGTCGGAACAGTAGTAGGCACGGTAGTGGGGGGCGTGACTGCGATACCGGTTACAGGGCTAGGTGCATTGATTGGGAGTGGGGTTGGCCTGGCTCATGGGCCTTTCATCAAACTCTCAAAGATGGCAACTGGGAAGGGTGGCGAGGAGGCGGGTGACAAGATAGACACGAAAGAGAAAAATGTAGACTCTGGGGAGATAGCAGACGATGACGATGCGGTTCCAAATCCTGAAGTTCTACGACAAGCAGCAAATGCACTAGCTGAGGAGAGGGAGAAAAAGGGTGACAATGAGAGTAAACAACAGTCACCTGGCAAAAAGAGGCCAAGGAAGATTGAGATTCGGTCGCAAAAGAAGGAAGGAGAGAAGAATTAAACGCAGCTGAGAGCACGGGAACGGTTGAAGACTTTTGGCGCATAGATCGGTCAGTCTCCTAACTATATCTTTCACTATCCTCCATTCCCAATACTCAATAAGCGTTATTTAGCATTGCTCAGGTCACCATGGTCTGTACGATGTTGCTAGTTTCGTCTGAATTTTGGGTACGTCATGTATTGTACTTTGCAGACACAAGCATCTTAGCATGGAGTCTTAGGTTGAGCGAACGCGAATACATGGAGATTTCTTAAGCCATGAAAGATGTCTAATTTAATCAGCTATCGACACACTAAATTACAGCATACTTCCATGTCATGCGATGCACTGTTAGAGATGTAAGGCCGCCTTTCTGGCTATAACTTGTGCTTAATTTAGCATAGGCCAGGCGTCCTACTTATCTATAGGTCTCCAACTACCTACAACCAAGGATAGAAAACAAAGCCTTGTTATTCCAAATCAGGATATCCCCTTCCCGGCTTCCTTCATTGATCTGATATACATCCGTATTATCTAATCTATGTGGAAGCTGAAATCAAGAGATTGACATTACTATTTGATAACTTGTATCAGATTCAGGCCAACAGTAGCCCCGAAACCCGCAATTTGTACCCAAGCACCCTGCACATGGCTCGGTTGCGAAGCATCCAAAGGAGTCCATGGCTTCATTTCCATCTCCTCCACATCTTTCCCCCTCAAGCTCTCTTCATCCCCCTTGCTACTCCTCAAGCTCCCTGTATCCCCAAAGTCGTTCTCTTTCACAATTTTGATTTCCGTTTTGTTGATACTCTTGCTCCTCTTCGGCTTGTCCTTGTTAAGCCAGCGAGACGATATAAACTCCGTCACTCCAAGGTCGCCTAGGAACCGACGTTTGAGTGGTGACATGGCCGGCATACAAGCAGCGAGAAAATAGACTCCCGGTTCGACTGCGGTCCACATCATTGTTTCGACGCCGGTGGCTTTGGGGTTGGGGTATATGTCCGCGGTGAAGAAAGCGTAGGTGCGAATGATACTTGTAAGAATACCACTATTCACTGTCAGTATGTCTTTCACACAATCTACCCACTATGGTAGAAAGGAAATGTGGTTCTTACATGCTTCCAGTAGCGAACGTAATGACTAGCCCAATCTTTTTCGCAAGATCAACTTGCAGTTTCATGATTGGCAGAATGGGCAAAACCAGAATTATGACATCCGTGGCAATGTTTGGAAAGGACATGTATCGATAGGCAGCCGTGATATCAATACACTTTCCTCCGGGGATACTGGGGTTCCAAAAGTATGCAAAAGGCTTGCAGGAAATGCTGGACAAGACGAATCCTGAGAGTACCGTTGCAGCTACCAAGGCGAAAGCACAGTAACAACCGATCAGGAAAGGTCGGGCTTTGAAGATACGGACGTAGAGTATTAAGACGGCGATCTTGGGACATGCGACCCCCGCCGTATACGAATATTCGGCAACTTTGCTGATCTTGAGTCCTGAAGGCATTCTTTTCGCATCGGTTTGGAGGATAAAGATGGCATGTCGGCCAGTACTGCCAACTTTGACCGCGACTATGATGGGTGTAAGTGAAGTCCTAAATGGGTCCCAGTATGGACGAAATGAGAACTTACGTATACCAAGGACACACAGTGCCATACAGAAAACATAGGCGGCGGGCATAAAGACCCAAAAGTCCAAACCACGGCAAGTCCTGCTGACATAGCGACCGACTACGAACAAGGAAAAAAAGATGGTCAAGGATACAATGAAAGTACAGCAAACTCCTATCAAAGAAGCGCCAAAGTCTTCTGCCATGAACTCTGGAGAGTATATCGAACTCATGGTCGACATCTTCCAAGATTGATGCTGATCAGCTGCAGCAGGTAGAACCGCATGAGCCCAACACCAACTTCTTGCACGCCCATCCCTCGCTACTTAAACATTATGGATCGCGGGGTTGCTCGCTCAGGGGAGGAATTGCGCGCTTCATGCCACATACTCGGGGTTGAGTATTGCAGCTAGGGTTGAACTTTGCTGTGCATCGATGTGTCAGGCTGCGGTACGGAGGTAGCATTCTCGTGAGCGTCGACGAAAAACGTGAGAGCTAGGGTGCCACAAAACCCCATAGAAAACGACCAATAACACGGGTTCTCTCTCGAAGGCGATGGTTTTTCAGGAAAAATCTCATCCGGAGATTGGAATGTTTGCCTTGAAGGACGAAAACAATGTGTTGATGCCTCACTCTTGATTCGTGATGATTAAGTTTCGTAGCCTCCTCAAACCGCCATTTGTTGAATTTGAGGGATTTCCGGCTAGAGGACGTTCATCGAAGAAGAACAGCTAGGTATCATCAAGGTTCCAAAAGTCCGTGGGCCTTGGTTGGGTGGGGGCGGTGCATGCATAGTTGGGGCACAGAACAGTGAAGTGCTTCACTCCCAGATTAAGCGAAGTCCGTTGACTGGGGTGAACCTCGATTCTCTGGATGTTCCAAGAGAGCGTGTTAGTGTGCTTGAATATTGTATGATGACATCAATTCGAGAAAGGCAAATATTAGAAATGAGCCGAGATCAGTGGTCGCATCAGATATCCGACTTTCGTAGCGGTATGCTGATAGTCCCATATTGCTGTTCGTGGAGAGGAATTTCCTCATCACACAGTCCACACCTTACGACACCCCACTTCAGATCCTCATTGTCCGCTGTCTCGATTGCCCGATATTGAATTGGACTGGGGGCACCAAGTCCACCATGAAACTGCCATAGTCCCAAATGCTTTATCTCGCCTTCATCGGCCGTCTCAGCTCCTTTCGCTCTCATATGCCAGTTTCTAGTAGGGAATGGATTAACAGTACGCCAAAGTCGAAACCCAGCGTCGTCCGCTAACCAGTCTTGAACTGCCCGGTGGCTGCCTCCCACCATCTGCTCCGCTACTTGCTCAAGCTTGCGCTGGATGAACGACGTGCACAAGCTGTACATTTTTAACTGGATCTTAGCGTATCGTATCTGAGTTATGCTGCCCGAATGATATGTGAATATCAGCTGGGGCTCACGAAGCACAAACTCCACACATGAAACCGGAAGCCTGGAATCTTGAAGAACTTTCAGATTCCACCCAAATCTAGGAGGAGTGTATTCAAATGCAGCAGGATACCTCTGTATCAAGACACTTGTGAGAGGACAGAGTTTTATTTCGTTCATCTCAAGTATAAAGCGTTTGGGCACAGGTATTGTCTTGAAGTTGGTGTTGTTCAGCAGAGACAGATGTGTAGTCCATGCCAGTGGGTTTGAAGCCAATCTTGATACATCCGATTATCGGCCCACCGCGATTAGAGGTTACCCTTCGTTCCCTGAATAAGATACCAATCTCCATGCAGTTGGGCACCCATCCTGTGGGTACCAGCTGTATCTGTCGGACCTGGTCCAAGTCAAATACTCCCCGGATGGCCTTGTCTGGGGAGAATTTAAATTGGGCGGGAAAAGCTACAACCACGTGTAGGCCTAGGAAAGAATGGCAGATGGCGTGTGCGTAGAATTGCTCGAGAGCCTCATGCAAGATTTGCTTGCATGCAAACATCTAACGTAGCGCCGGGCTAAGTGGGCTTGCAAAAAGCTCAAGATTGATGGGTTTGGATACTACGTAAGTGAGATTGCAATAGTATTTATTCTCACTGAGAATGAAATGTGAGCCGGAAAGAGTGAAATGGAAGATGCGATCCCGTAGTTCCCTTGGAAGGACAAAAAGGGTGAACATGTTGGTGTTGGAAAGGTTGTTGGCCTCTGGGAAAAGGACTTGAGGACACCCGTAATATTATACAAGAAGTGTCATAAGGAGGGGTGAGAAGTGTGTTTGAGGTAGGACTAGAAGTGTGTTTTGAGGAGGGAAGAATACAGGTAGCCGGCGCTAATTTAGCTTCCTCCTGCCTTTAGCTGGAGGGCACAAAAAACCATAGTATATTTGAGTATAATTTGTAGACTTTCCTAGAATGCAGACTTCCTAAAAGTGGCGAGACAAAGAAAAACAGGAGAAGGGTGTAGTATCTTCGTACGTAGGCTACCTTCATGATTCTTTTTCATAACGACGCCTTGAATCACCCAACCTTCCGGAACAGATATCCATCATGAATCTCTGGTGGTGGCAGTGGCAGATGCCTCCTCGTCTCTCTTGTGGCCAATCTTGCAGCATCTAGAGTGCTCACGTCGACTCCGTTCTCGTATATAATTTCAGTGCTATTTCCAGTATCCCCGACCAGCGTTGAAGCAGAGGAGGAAGGTCTGGACGAGAAAGGGATACAAGAGGTATCTTCCTCATTTGAGCCGATGGAAGGGGCAGTGGTTCGATCTGACGACTCCCATCGCACTGTGTCCCGATGTACGCCGGGCTCGGAGTCCTGCTGATCTTGAAAGGCAGGAAGTGATGAGGCTCGCTCGGACTCTGTGGGTGAGATAGAAGACACCGAGGGGCAGTTTATTTGACTCTGAAGTACGCCAGAAGAGGAGGTGTTAGGGGGGAGGATATAGAAATTCTGTGTGGTATGGCGATTGGAAACCTGTTGCCAATGTTCGATGTAAAATCGATTGCCATGCGGCATATTTGATAAAATTCTTAGAAGAAGGATCTAAAAGAGTGTCTGAGTAGCGCAGGACAAAGGTGGTCTATAAGGATTGGAAGAGGAAAGCACACGATGCGGAGCATTAAGTGAACAACTGGTGCTATGCCACGCCAGTGAACAACACTGCTCCGGTTACATGACGATGAAAACTCATTTTGCAGCTTATATACTCTTCACAGCCGCCCTATGATTCGTATCTCCCGTTCACCGTTCTAGAGTGGTTGCGTCTTGAAAGCATGTTGCGAGATTGACAGGCGCCCTCATGGTGCCTAGTGATTGAAGGCAAGGGCATTGGCGATGTTGAGCTATATCTTTTCACAAGAGGTCGACCGATCAACTAAGACATCCACCCTAGAGGCGCAGCGGTAGTGAATGAAGAGTTGTTTGGAATCTCGTCCAGGCTCATGATGGATGGAGGTACTTCTGAGGTTGAAGGGTGTGCAAAAGTGGAATGGCAGCGCCAAGGCTCGCTAAGCGCTCCACACCACGCCCCTCCAAATTCGTGCAGCCAGCTCGAACTTTTCCCGTTCTTGCTTCCTTCAACCTCCTTCTTTAACTTCAACTTCGGGACCAGAAGAGATTGACTACCTCCCGCACTAGCCATGCGTGAGTATCATCCTTCTCGTCGGCTGCCCTACCAGCCAGGCTAACCACCACCCCAGCTCCCAAATTCGATCCCAGCGAGGTGAAGGTCATTCACCTCCGTGCCACCGGTGGTGAAGTCGGTGCCTCGTCCGCACTTGCGCCCAAGATCGGTCCCCTTGGTCTCTCGCCCAAGAGTATGTTTTTGAAACCAAACAAATACGCTTTACAAGGAAGCAGGAGTGAAACGGCTACTGACAGCATACAGAGGTCGGTGAAGATATCGCCAAAGCCACTGGCGACTGGAAGGGCCTCGTACGTCGCATGAAACTCGCCTTCGAAAGGCCATACTGACCCCCGGCAGCGCGTCACCGTCAAGTTGACCATCCAGAACCGTCAAGCCGCCGTCTCCGTCGTTCCCTCCGCTTCATCGCTCGTCATCAAGGCACTCAAGGAGCCGCCGCGCGACCGCAAGAAGGAGAAGAACATCAAGCACACCAAGAGCGTTCCTCTCGATGAGATCATCAACATTGCCCGGACAATGAGGTTCAAGTCGATGGCCAAGGACCTCAAGGGTACCGTCAAGGAGATTCTCGGAACTGCTTTCAGCACCGGCTGCCAGGTCGATGGCCGCAGCCCCAAGGCCATCTCCGACGACATTGAGTCCGGAGAGATCGAGAGTACGTTTTACCATCGATCTGCTGGGCTTCGAATACTGACTTGTTCTAGTTCCCGAGGAATAGATGTCTGCAATTATTACGGATGTATCTGATGGAACGAATCACGGCATAAAGGGTGCTATATAGCTCAATGAGGATCATATACCCACCCACAGTCATGACGTTTCGGCGTTGGGGACGTTGATACCACAAAAATACCCCAGCAGGGATTTGCATATGCATATGCCAATTGATTTCTGATATGCTCGTGTTCGTGTTTTGTATCAAATGATGTTCGCAATATCGATGCTGGTATTGTTGCGTGAATCTAGTCTGCACGTGATATGCTGCGGCTACTGCGGAGACTAGGATGCCACCTCCGAAGGTACGCCGCATCCCCTGAACCAAGTGAAGCTCTCCCTCCAGGCAGCATGATCCGCCCTCTCCAGCGAACGTTAACATGCGTCGCAGACGCTCCGATGAGCTGCCGCGATTCGTGAAGCCCTCAGAAGGGTCTTCTTTCCGCTGGCCTCGCCGCAATCGCCTCATCGCCGCCGTCGGCGCTCTCTTCCTGTTCTGTCTCTACTGGGGTCGCAGTTCCACCAGCAATGGAGATGCAGCGGCAGCGATCAACTGGATGAACTATGCCTATAGTCTGTATGCGACCGACCAGGCGACGCTCTGCCACGCCGTCATGGTCTTCGACGCGCTCGAGCGGCACGGAAGCAAGGCCGATCGCATACTCTGGTACCCCAAGAAATGGGACCTCGTCGTGTCGAACTCGCGCGACCGCAACAGCCAATTGCTGCAACTGGCATTGAAGCAGTACAGAGTCAAGCTACAGCCGATTGACCTCCTGACGGTTGAGGGTCGGACGGAAGGTACGTAGTCGAGGCTTTCCTCAGTTCCCAGCCTGGAAAGCTCCATCCGCACCGCTGGAAGGCACCTTCCTTGCAGGCGGAGGGTGCATTCCTTGCTTCCCGCTACAAGGCAACTGCTAACGAGCGCTTTCTGCAACCACAGCCTCCTATACCGGGACTTGGGATCGATCAGTCACCAAGTTCATGGCCTGGCAAATGGTGTTCTACACACGCGTCATTGCCCTCGACTCGGACATCACGCTCCTCCAGTCGCTCGACGAGCTGTTTCTGCTCCCGCAGACTGCCATTGCCATGCCGCGCGCATACTGGTACGATACGCGGCCCTGGCCCTTGACCTCGCTGCTCATGGTCATCAAGCCGGACCTCAAGGAACTGAACCATTTCAAAAAGGTCATATCTGGGGGCGGGGACGATGGGCTGGTGCGGACGAGCTTCTTCGACATGGAAATGGTCAACGAGCGTTTCGCGGATAGCGCGATGATCCTGCCACACCGACCATATGCGCTGCTTTCTGGCGAATTCAGGCGGCACAATCACACCGAATATCTAGGCAACCCACAAGAGAAGTGGGATGCCAGAAAGGTCTTCAATGAAGCCAAATTAATTCATTTCAGCGACTGGCCTTTACCCAAACCGTGGATCATGTGGCCGCACGAGGGATTGAGCGAGATGCAGCCTGATTGCGGAGGGTCACATGAGGGCACATGCGAAGAGAGGGTGATTTGGAAGGGCTTGTATGAGGACTTCAGGGCGAGGAGGAAGGACGTGTGTAAGTTGTTGAGCGTGCCTGCACCGGACTGGCACGGAGTCAAGCCAGCCAGCCATGAGGTCGCGGGGAATTCAACTCAGGAGACCGGACATGAAGCGCCGCAAGTCGACGGCAAAGTCGAGGTCGATGAGGCAAAGGTGCATGATCCGTAGATAATATGTTGGCTACGGCAAGGTTGAGGGCGATGAACACAATACGTAATCAATATGAACTCGACGGCGTAGCATGCTAAGAGGCCCGAGATGAATATCACCCGAGATGAATACCACAACGCCTCTATGCCTTGCCTCACCCTCACCGAACCTGAAACAGTTGGCCTTGGACGCCTACATGATATTTACAGGAGTACCAAGTTCAAGGCCAGCAGTTCAGCGGGGGCCCTGTGCGCGTTCCCGATTTATCGACCTCTTCCGTAGATGCTAGCGCGTCTTTGGACTGTCTGACGCTGAACAAAGCGCACGGTCTGCGCCTTCGAAATGAGACCTGGAAATGTTGCGGGTCTAGGACACCAGCTTTCTTTTGGCTAACACGCAGGAAGACAGGAAGTAGGCGCGCGTAAGTCGTTCGATGATGGAAATAGCAGTCAGCTGCAAAGAGGCGTCAAACAATGCCTGCCCCTAGGACAGAAATTGACGACTGCGGCGGAAGGCGTTAACTACGCCACAAATCTCCGAACGAAAACAGGACCGCTCAGCTTTCCGAGATTGTCTCCAACTTCACCGCCATCCAACACCAATACCAACCGACACATGATGTTGTTTGTTTGACGGCTGCCATCGAGACATTGAGTTGGAGGTGAGCAGAGAGCAGAAGCGGTCGCGATAAGCTGTGTAGCATTGCACAAGTCCATCTTGTGTCTTGGGTGACAGCCGTTTGTTTAGCGGCGTTGCGCCTGATCTGCGGGCGGATGGCGGGGGCATGCAGCTGCAGGACAGGCATCCCGATGGATGGTCAGGGACAGGCCAGCAACGCATTGGGGAGGTCGGCGTCAGCTTGGCCTTAGGGGGGTTACATAACATGGCCCGTTAGGCACAATCGAGCATAGAGGAAAGGAGGGGCATGGCAGGTAATGATAGAGAGAGAGACTGTGGTATTCGTATCCACGCCTGGAGAGCTGGTGTTGCATTTTGGGCCAGCCACGGCCGTTCGAGCGGGGAAATGGAGGAGGGAGAGGGAGACGAGCGGTGCTGATGGTTGCAGTGGAAAGACCCGTGGACGTGCCTTGGCTGCTGTCAAGATGAGGAGCTGCAAGGCTGAGCTGCGGGTAGCCAATAACCAACCAGCGTTGGCATTTTGGGTGAATGGCAGATCCCGGTCGGGTGGCTTGTTTCCCAGGCACGCACGCTTGGAGATCCCGGCGCCCGCCTGTCACTCAATTCCCCAACGGGGCATTGTATGGTCTGTGAAGTTTAATAGCTGGGGCGAGTGGCCGTTTGGACCCTAAGTACTTAGATGGTCCCTTGCCCCTCAGCTTTTTCCTACATCAGCTCCCCCACCGCACTTCCAACGCTTCGGAATCCCACTCTCATTCCTTTTCCTATTCTGTTCCATTTCATAGTCGTCATCAGCGGAGAAGAGCAACCATGTACGCCTCCATCCCAGCCATAGCGGCTGTGGCTGCAGCCTTGTTCGTCCAGGGCACTTCTGCCGTCGCCGCCAACCCTCTCCCCAAGCCCGTCGACATCACCTGGGGCACTTCCGGGTCTTTCTCGGTCAAGTCTCTTTCCTACGATGGACCGGCTCACCCTGTTGTGCAAGACGGTTACAACCGCGCAACCAAGAAAATTTGGGACCTCAAATGGTCACCGGCCGCCACAGAAGCACCACCACGGTCATTCGAGCCCTTCCCGACGCCGACTGCCAAGTCCAGGAAGGCGAAGAGGACGACGAGGCATTACGGAAACCTCAATAGTAATAGTACCCTGACCAAGGTCAAGGTGACCGTCGCGGACCTGAAGGCTCCCCTACAGCACGAGGCGGACGAATCCTACACACTGGACATTGGCGAGGGCTCGGAAATTATTGTCATCACCGCCCAGACCATATACGGAGCTTTGCATGCCTTCACCACTCTTAAGCAGATTGTGATCAACGACGGCACCGGCACCTTGATCGTGGAACAGCCTGTGTCTATCAAGGACAAACCGCTGTACCCTGTCCGTGGTATCATGATTGATTCTGGGCGCAACTATCTTTCGGTGCAGAAGATCAAGGAGCAGATTGACGGCATGGAGCTCTCCAAGCTCAATTTCCTCCATTGGCACATGGTAGACTCTCAGTCTTGGGGTGTGGAGATGAATTCATACCCTGACATGACCCTGGACGCCTACTCTGACCGCGAGACCTACTCTCACGAGTGCATCAAGGATATCATCGCCTACGCCGGCGCCCGTGGAATCCGCGTCATTCCCGAAATTGACATGCCCGGCCACGCAAGCGCCGGCTGGAAACAAATCGACACAGAGATGATGTCTTGCATCGATTCCTGGTGGTCCAACGATGTCTGGCCCCTGCACACTGCCGTCGAGCCCAATCCCGGTCAGCTTGATATCCTCAACAACAAGACCTACGAAGTCACCGGCAAAGTGTACAAGGAGATTGCCGAAATTTTTCCCGACAATTGGTTCCACATCGGTGGAGACGAGCTTCACATGAACTGCTACAACTTCAGCTCCCTCATCGCGACATACTTCGAATCCGGCAAAACCATGGGTGACTTGTACCAATACTGGGTCGACAAGGCCATTCCCAACTTCCGTGCCCAGGCTAATAAGACCTTTATTATGTGGGACGATGTTGTCCTCTCTCCCGATGCGGCCGCATCCGGAGTTGTCCCCAAGGACATTGTCATCCAGGCCTGGAACAACGGCCCCGAGAACATCTTCAACCTGACCCGCGACGGATATCGTGTCATTGTTTCCTCCTCAGATTTCATGTACCTTGACTGCGGCTTTGGAGGCTGGGTCGGCAACGATCAGCGCTACGTCGTCCAGGTGAATCCCAACAAAACTGACGGCTCGCCAAACTTCAACTACGGTGCTGGCGGTGGCTCGTGGTGCGCCCCCTACAAGACCTGGCAGCGAATCTACGCCTACGACTTCACACTTGACCTCTCCGCCGAGCAAAAGGCTCTCGTCCAAGGCGCCATTGCACCCCTCTGGTCTGAGCAAGTCGACGACACTGTCATTTCTTCCAAGCTGTGGCCGCGTGCTGCTGCTCTTGCCGAGCTTCTCTGGTCAGGAAACAAGGATGCCGCTGGCAATCTGCGCACGACCGAGTTGACGCAGCGCCTGCTCAACTTCCGCGAATACCTTGTCGCGAACGGCGTCATGGCTTCGCCGCTCATGCCCAAGTATTGTCTGCAGCATCCCCATGAGTGCGATCTTAATCTCGACCAGGAGGCGCTTTGGGTTAAGCCTACACCTGCCGCTTAAGTAATGTGTTTACCTTTTTCACTATTGGCGCTTAGCATGGGGACGGGAGGGCGGGTGAGCCCTTAATTTGTCCGCTTACCATGTGGGATTTAGATTTGAAGGAGGGATTCTTGAGACGGTAATTTTTCACTTCCTGTGTGTGGATATTTATACCCATTCTCTCTTCTCTCTTATGTATTGCATTCCTTTATTGGAACACGGAGTTATCATAGCATATGTTTATTACATTTATCTTTGCGATTGTTGCTTGTCTTTGCGTAACGTGATGAGTGACTTTGACTCTGTCTGTTTGTTGCATTCCATCTAGGTAATAGGGTCACTGCGGTAGACACCAGTTATTCAGGACGAGTGTGGAAAGCTGCCTAGCAACCACTATGTGGAAATCACAGTCCCGTACAGCCATGTGCATTCCGCATGGCCCTGCTATCACTCCTTGGCTATCAACCATTGGCCATCAACCACCCCCACCACCTCCTCCTCCTCCTCCACGACCACCATCATCGCCGCCACCACTGTATGAGAAGACACTACCTCCCCAGCCTCCATCGTATGCACTCTTGTCATTGCTACTTCTTCCATAGTTACCGTATCCACCACTGCCGTATCTACTCCCTCCAAGACTTCTCCCTCTATATCCACCACTTCCAAACGCCCATCCTTTCTCATCCTTCTTCCCCTTTCCGAGCCCCATCTTTTCCCGCAAAACCTCAGTTTCCCTCTTACCCAAAGCCGCCTGCTTCTCACCAAGCTCTTTGAACCCCCTCTCCAACTCATCAATCTTATCCTTGAGTTTGAAATTCACTCCCTCGTCGGGACTATCCACAAGCCATCGTACCCAGATCCCCTTGCATGGTTTGCAACTGGGCTGGCGGTATGAGCACCGTTAGCACCATCGCTTCGACTGCTGAATGGGCGCTGAAATCAGGGCTGTACAGGCTAGAGGGTGCGCGCCTCGAAGGCAGTGTGCGATGTCGAGCTCGAAGCGGAGTGTACACCAGCAGTTTGGGCAATGGAGAACGTAGGTGATGACGGCGTAACTGTATCCGCAGTTGAATTTGAAAAGGCTCCACGTGCAAGGCATGGTGGAGACATTTCAGTGTTCTTAGGCAGCTCTCTTATAGATAAGGGAAGGTTGGGAGGGCGGGGGTGGGATGTGTGGTAGTCAGTTTATAACGATGATTTATATACATGTTGATGAAGATAAGATAATGGTAAGAGAGGTGTGAAGCGAGAGATTCTCGTTTATGGAGTGCGACTAGAAAAGTAACGCTTGCCTATTGTGACTTTGATCAACCTGTTACCATGTGTTGGGCTCTATCTATGTGACATAATCGATCAGGACGATTTAAATACCCGGATTCGAATCGAAATTCATGGTACTCCAACAGGTGGCTTGAAAACTGGCGAACTTACTTCTTCTCTAATGAGCTTTAAACTCGTGAGCCACCTTGAAGGTATAATGCTAAGGATATAGACACCCAGCAAAAGTGTTCGCTTTTCAAATATTTAGTTCCGAGTAGTTACATTGTCTCAAGCTCTTCCTTCCATTCCATTCATATAGCAGCTTGCACCTTTAGCAGCAGCCAGTCATCACCACCACCAAATTCGCCACCTCCCCACCCTCCCCTGTCCGAAGATAACCACGACGAGCCATGGTCATCTGAAAAGTCAAGCAGATCCATCCGCTCCTCCTTCTTATCCCCCTTCTTCTTCGTCCAGTCTTTGAACGACTCGCATAAGCGCCTTGCACGCTCGTGGTCCCTATGTTTGCTGGGGTCACATTGTTGACAGTCCTGTGCTTTGTGCACCACTTTTTTCTGAACAACCAATTTTCATGGTATGTCCCCTGCGACTTTGCTCTTCAAGCGAGAGGTACAAAAGGTGCGGTGATGAAGGTGGGAGGGTGAACCCACATGGGTAGGAAAACTAGATATCGGCACAGCTGGACATGCTCGCTACGCTTTTCTATGTAGATGTTAGAATTAGGGGACGATTGGAGGTTCGGCGGGCCTTTTGTATGAGGGAGATTTGCGGAAAAATTACTACCTCTATCACATCGCCTGGCGTAATGTGAGTACGCACCTCAATATTCAATATCAATATTGAACAAAGAAGAATCGCTCCCTACTTATACCGATCGCCCTCCTCACGATCATATTCATGTCTTCCCAAGCTTATGCAACCTCCTCTCATCATACCGCTCAAACTCTTCAACAATCCCATCCCCCTTGGCTCCTAACCGTTTCTTCAAGCTCTCCCACGACTGAATCCAACGCATTTCCCTCACTTTCTCAACCCAGCCCTTCTCAATCTTGTACATGCAGTTAATGTGGTCGCATTTGTACTTCTCCATCCTGAGCTGTTGTTTGAGGATAATCTCGCAGGCAACCCCATCGCCTTCAACGTTGTCGATCTGGGTGATTGCTGCACTAGGGCACAAGGGATGGTGATGCATTTGAAAGACTAGGTGGCCGCATGAGTGGGAGTGGGGTAACAGATGGCAAGGCATTTTCGGTGTGGACATTCTTTCTCCTGGTACTGAGCAGGAACGTTATTGCGGACCCTTGTATAGCAACTAGGAATAAAACGAAGCTCAGTAGATTATGGAAATGCTGACGAGGGACAACTTTAAATGCACGCGAGGTTGTCGGTTGACGTAAACAGTGCCTATTCGAGGCGTGAAGTTACGTAAACCGAACGTAACAGCATCATTGTGCTTTCAGGGGACATTCAAGAAGAGTGTTTCGTTGCGAATTATTCGGCTGGTCACGCATGCTGTAGAGGTTACGATCTGTATTCCATTTGGGTTGATGCTTGTTCTCATCTATCTACAAATGCTCGGCAATGAGGCATATATGAGATCTCGCTTGTCAGCCCTACGGACCACTACTATCAAATTGCATGGACAACAGCATGGTTTGTTCAAAGAAGTCGTTTAGAGTCTAGCAGTAATTGATAAACACAATCTATAACCAGTTACCAAAGCCCACCATTGTGTATATCCACCAGATGCAAAAACTTTCATATCTCCCTTCCTTTTCAAAATCACAACTAAACCCATAATCAAGTGACTTTAGCTGTGTCGATATCTTTGAAGAACCCTTTCCACTTCCCGAACTTCTTCTTGACCCTTTTTCGCATGGTCTTCATTGTTTCGCTTAATATTGCCCCTTCCTCCGTCGGCTTCGTTTTCGTCTTCGCCCAAGTATGAAATGAACCCACCTCAGACCTCTCTATCTCATTCCCTGCAGCTTTATCGTGGCCTAAGCAAGCAGGGCTCATTGAACCCGAGTGCACAAAAACGTCTTTGCATGCCAACGAGCAGAATATATCATGATTGAGAATACCCGTGTACCGAATGAAAGCGCTCGGTCAATGTTCGACATGGGAGAGGTCGTACGTAGCGTAACCGCATCGGTAGCTGAGTGGCTGGCTTTGGCATTTAATTGCGGGATTGACCATTTTCGAAGGGTCAGTCGAAGGATAGTGTTTTGGCTAAATGATCGAAGAGGACGGTTGAGTATAAGAATCGAAGATCACATAACCTCTCGCGTACCCACCGGCGTCTTGCACCAATAAGTTGGGAGCCGTGAATGGGCTAAGAAGTAGTCTCTAGAGTCATTGAAATAGTCAAAAAGCACAGTGAAGAGGAGTTGAAGTGAAGTAGTTTTGTTTGCTCTGGATCATCTTCACAAGTAAAACGTCTCTTGAGTAACGTTCCGAGTTCATGCTCGCATTCACACATCTCAGTTTAAATATATAAGCGTCTTCTATTTCTATACATCTTTACATCAACAAACTCCACTCGATACAATGTGCGAACGCGAGCACAGCCCCAATCCCTGCAAGCACCTCCAGCCAACTAAACTTGACAAATGCCAAAACCCAAACTGCGAAACTGTGATGGGGATTCAGGACAGCCCACCGACGCGATGTCTAAGCTGTAGGTTCACAGAATATTTGAGATGGCGAAGTTTTGGGGAGGGAAGACTGCCGTCTAGGAAGCGGAGTGATACCAGCGAGGGTTCAACGAACGAGGGGAACGAAGGTGGTGCGTGTAATAATGAGAGATTGATGGAGGACTGAGGGGAGTGTACATATGGGGAGAGAGCTGTCGTGACATAGAAATGTAACGAGAACAGTACGTTCAATCAAGTTTTAATGCAGCCATGACGTGAAAGCCCCCCGCGTTGTCTGTTGGGTGTTAGATGCTACATGGTTTTGACTATTACCACTAAGTGGGTAAAGATTGCCTGTGTAATCAACTTTTGGTCGATTGGTGTGATGCAGTGTATCACCATCGTAAGATAACTTCTCCGGTGGACTCAAGGCATGGCTGCAACTTCTTTCTGGAATGCTCCACCTGAGGCAATGTGGAGTCATAATGCCAAGCTCAAGTGTCTATCTCTTCGTTCTTGGCCGAGGACTGGAGATTGAGATATGTTTGGTCAAACTGATGGTATCTGCTTCGTTTAAAGGCTTCATCTCTAGTCGGAGTCCATTCAAAAGTATTCTCATAGAAATATCGGAGTTCGTGAGATGGCTTCCCATAATCTTAAAATGAAAGTCGCCGAGTTTTCCCGTCGTTAAAGTCTTTGCTGGTCCGTATGAGGAAATTCCTGGTGTCGTCATAATACCCTCGAAGATAGACACTCAAAGCATCGTCTCTGAACATCCTGCCGCTTCTCTTTCACTTGCCGCTGCATGGTATTGCAGTAATCAAGATTCTAGTTCATGAACACCCGTGTCAGATTAATCCAGTCATGTGCCAGCTTGTTGATGAACAGGGTTTGAGTAATCTCTGTCCAGGGACTCCAGCTTCGGACTCAGTGGAAGCCCTCACTCTGCATGAGATGAAGCCCAGCTTTGACTAAATCAAATGAGTGTATACTTCCGCATCTTGCTGATACCATCATGTAGCGGGCCATTGGGATCATTGACCCCTGCAACATACGCTGGACCGATGACCGCGTGATTCTCTTCGGTTTGCCTGAGTACGATGGGCTCCCGTGTTCCTTTGAAGAGTACCAATACATCGCCCGCTTGTACGGTATGGAAGCATGTACCCATGCGACCATCCTCAGTAATGAAGAAAGCCCTGTCCAGACAACATTCGTAAAGTCTGGCATGTAACTTTTCTACTGCTGCTGCGTGTGGCAATGCTCTACCCTTGTGTCCAGAAGTCTCTGGGGCGCCCATAGCTCGTGCTACGATCAGAGCCTCCCGGATCTCTTTAGTCCAGTAGGCCTTGTTTTGCTGGTCTTTGGCCTCTTCTGCATAGGCGTATTGAATAGCACCACCGAGGTCGTACTTGCAATTGCGTGGATATTGGATTATCGATAACCAAATTTCGAACGCCTTTCGCTCTTCCGAGGTGACAGCGGACCGCAGTAAGAGCGTCTGGAGGAATAGAAAGATGCGAGGGTAATCGTTGCCATCCAATGCAAAGTTTTTCGACAGTTGGAGCCACTCATTTAATGTTTGGATGAGAGGAATGTGTGCCCGATACCATCCACGATTGCCCGAAGAAAGTACCTTTATGTCTTTCTCGGCCTTGAGCACCCTTCCTTCCATACGGCAGTCACTTACAGCGCGTAGCCGCACTTCCCCAACCTTTTCGCCATAAATTGCGATTTTACCCTCCTCCAAATATGTCACTGGCGACGAGTCCCCATACGCAGTTTCGAACGACAGCTCTCCAAAATTCAAATGGTTCTCGTCTTGCCAATCAGGAACCCAAGATCGGAGATTTGGTTTGCGGGTACAAGTACATACGAAGCGAAGTTGTTCCAGACTTTGCGTCGCAATCATAATCGAACGCGCCATTTCTTCGTATATCGTTTCGACTGGTTTGAGGTAATCTGGGTCTGGGAGACTGACGCCGAAAGATTCGAGTATAGGATAAATTGCGTATACCATGTCGCGGCTCTCGGTGGCTTGCATGTGATGAAGTAATTCCAGGATATCGAGGACCCTCCGAGCATCCCTTAGTACTTGGCCTTTCCCAGGTATGAGGCTGCTGATTTCTCGCCTCAGGAGCTCCTTCAGCGCTAATCCTGCAGCCCAAATCGCTGTCTCCACGTCTATTACTGGCACAAGTCGTGACATTGCACGACTAAACTCGCCCCATGACAACAAGTAGTAGCCCGATTTGTACCCAAAGGCTACTCCACAACACTGCGCAAAAGCCACCTCTTGTACGGTCCATATACGGAGTGTCCAGGGACTTCGAAGAATTGGCAGCAGAGGCGAATTCCCGTCACTGTCGAAATTCTTGTCTACGATCTGTGAGATATGTGATCCACTTGAAGGTTACAATCAACCAGAAATGCTCACCGGAGAATTCCCACATTTGTTTGATACATCGTCTCAGCATCAGCTTTGCGTAGAACCGCTGGAGGTAGTTACCATTGTACTCCATAGCATCGTACTTGGCAACCCTCTCGACATGCTCCATGCCGAGCGCTCTTGTAGGATCGCTGTCCCCTAGCCACACAATGACACCCACTGCATTCCGATAGATCTCACCCATAAGCTTTATTTGGTGACTTCTTTCCTGAATGCCCTTGGATTCCATCGTCTGATCGATACATATTGCGTCTACCCAAAAACGTTCAGTCGCGGTTTTGTCGCGAAGTGTCCTCAAGGCTTTCTCGCAATTTCTGGTCACAAGCAAAGTTTCGCCGTCACATATGATTTCTTGATCACCCTTCTTGTAGCCCCATACATAAGATAATGCCGTGTAACCATAGTCGCTCTCATCGATCGTGTCAAGGGTAACTTCCACAAGTGAACATCGAATCGTAGAATCATAAGTTGGCGCGGGTTCAAGCATCAAGACACGAATGGATCGGGCATCTCTTAGTCGCTTGTGCTGGTACAAACCCGGCACGATTGAAGAAGACATCGGATTAATCAAGTGCATGCGTACCCTTGAAACAAGGAAGTGGAAGCGACTCTTAAATACCCCGCAAAAGGACCCCCCAAAAGTCACGCCATCCCAACTTCCCATTGGTTCGCTACAATGTTTTGAATAGGTAACTCTTTCCTTACAAACTCCAAAGGGTGAGTTTCCTAAGCCTGTGCAATTCAATCTGCTGCATCTGAATCTACAATGGAGCTGATGGGCACGAGTACAGCGGGGTGTGTCTCTGGAAACAAGTAGAAGGAGGTGAAATATCCTACAGCTGCGCCTTGAGACTCACTGGCCTGAATATGCGCATGACTCGATCCTCCCAGCATATCGAACACAGGTACTGGCTGAAAGAACGACTAAGAATATGCCATCCAAAAAGCCCGGTATCCAATCCACTTGCTGGTTATTATCCATGTTCAGGATATGTGACAGGGACAGTGAATCCATATTTGACCTCCCCTCAGATCCACGAATGGATATTGAATGGCCACGATTATAAGGTGATGGCGTGTATTGAATAATGAAGAGTGTAAAGTGTGCCTGACGAAACTTCAATTCTCTGTACTGGATATTGACTACATAAGTTGGAGTTCAGAAATACTTCCTCATACCTACCCAGCTGCAACCAATTGCTCTCTTATCACTCTCTGAAGGAACGCCAGCAATCTCATTAGCAAACCTTCGCAATGTGCAACATTATCATCCACTATTGGCTCTGTAATCACAGCGACACCATTTCCATTCAGCTCTGCGAGTCCGAGGACTGTTCCAACAATGAATGGTTATACCTAGCGGAGACCAGTTACTGCGAGGCATGCAGCGATGAATAAAAAGGCGCGACGTCCCAGGAGGTACCTATGATAGGCTTAGGAAGTTGGAGAGTGAAAACCCCTTTGTACGACGATGAGGAAGATGACGAGAGTGATGGTTTAAAGTTTTTTGAGGGAGGCTAGGAGAGGTCTCTTATGCAAAGAGGGTTTCTCAATATCATCATTCTGTTCTTTGATAGATTCATGCTTGTTTCAGGAGAATACTTTAGATGAATGGTGAACCACACATTTTTCTATTAATACGCCATTGAGGCTTCTCTGATATACTATCATTTGATGTAGAATGCTACAAAAGTCCGCAACTCGCTCTAGGCAAAGGCGGGCGCCCAGAATCGTGTTCAATATGTCCATTTGTCATACAGCTGCGCTGCTCTTTTGCAGTTCCTGCACTCATCCTGGCATCGTACTTTATCTGGGAACGTTCTGAAGCATGGACCGGGCTGTTCCTGGACTTTCATGGAGAGGCAACGTTTGATAACCTCTACATAGCCGTGTTTACAGCCTTCAAAGAGATATACCCTTGCCTCGCACATTGGCTTTAGACCCCCGGTTTTGCTCAAAATATCGATTAGGTGATCTGGAAAGTTTTGGTGGATCGGCGTATATTACTTGGTGGGGTTCGAGGGTGAGAATGGTTGTGGTTGATTTAACCCCGACGGTTATAAGAACTCCGAATCATATATGAAGTACAGCATTCAATTTATCCACTCTATGAAGCCACCCATCGTGCAGACTCATCACCTATTTGAAGAATTGGGGTGGTGGTTTTTAGGTGCTAATTCACCAGGATTCATGTTGTCATATTCCTAGTCAGCATGTAGCTCGATTCTGGGATATATCGCTGACTCTTCGAAACTGTGACCCTGAAGTCTTCTTACACTGGAGGACACGAACCAGAAGATGGATAACCCTTTTTATATTGGCAAACTACTAGCGAGCAGTTCCTAACCAGATCAATTGCTGCCTCTGTCAGCTATTCATACATGCCAAGGAATTGCTCCCTTTACTTTCGTTCTAGTTGCGCGATCCTTCTGCATTTGTTGCAAGCGACTGTATATTCTACTTTGCCTCTGGTTGTGCTAACACATGGGCCTGGCTGACCTCGTAGTAGGTAATTTCCGTAACTTGGCACATTGTACGGAGTAATATTGTTGGTATAGTAATTCCTTGTAGAAAGGCTAAGAATATCTGCGGGGACTGAAGCTGATCGGTTGTTTAAGTACTGGGCGAACGATCGCTTGATTCACGTCAAGTCTGAAAAGTGATTGCATGCCTAGTCACTACCTAGGTATGTCATCTGCGAAGAGCTTTCAGTGGTACGTGATCTCTCTGTACGAATTCTGCATTGATTCTCCAAACCGCTACAGTGTCTGTGTGTTTAACATTCCAGTCCCCACGCATTCAATGCGCCAGCGCTACTAAAATATAAAAGGCGAACAACTCTCAAAGTTTCCTACATATCAACCACTTCCGGCAAGTGTCAGAATCTACTATTACCAAAAGCTTACCACGCCTACCTTACTCCATCTATTCAACGACCACTGGACTATTGCACACTCGAAATGTGTTTGTTCTGGAGAAACTCTTACGTTTGTGGACATTTTGACACAGACTGGAGGATACAGTATTGCCTTACCAGATGCCATCAAATTCTACGCCGCCAAACCGTTTATTGCGAATACCCTTGTCAGAACTGTAGGTGACACGTAATCTGCAGCCCAGTGTCGCCAGGTTACTCCAAGTACGATATGCCTACAAGGATGGCATATTTTATTTGGTAATCTTATAACTATACATAGTCAATCGAAGTATTTTACTTGAATCTGATCAATTGGGTTTCATGGAGTGGTTACCTGTCTTTGTATCAGTTGAAGTAAAACTACAAAGCACAAAATCTTTTCTATTCCTATTTAGAATCTATAGAAGTGGGGGAAGATCTCAGCAACAGCATCCGTTGATTGACTGTCCTAGTGCCCATGTCGGCAACGATGTTGGTCAGCTCGAATTGGCATACCAACGTCAAGTGTTGTTTCTGATTACACATGACCAGCTGCGTGGTCGCAAGAGTGAACAGTGACCCTCAATCTTAAAAAGTCTGCCACAGATTTGACTTCACCCTTTGCCACCTCTCTCACATTCACCCATAATCCTCGGCGTTGGACGTAAACTCTGCAATCAAAAGAACAGGCATCATCCCCAGCATCTCCACACCTCAGACACTACGATGTGCCACCTACTCAGATATACCTACATTTGCGGTCACCAAGAGTCTACATACCACATCGACTACTGCCGAAACGAAACATGTACTCTTACACGGCCGCAGATTGAATTCGAGACATTCCAATGTTCTAAATGTCGCATGCGTGAGAAGGAGAGGGTAGAAGAGCTGTATTGGGGGTTCGGGATGGTGTTGGAAGGCGATAGTAAGTGGAGTGGGGTTCATAGATAGGAGTAATTAATCATATTATAACGATGCAAGCATCTATGCTAAAAGTATCAAATCGATGGGAGCTCTGTGAAATATAGTATATGTGTTGAATGGACTTCCTTCCACAAGGCGTGATAGGCGTACGATAAGGTACGCAAGCGCAAAGGTGGAAATCCGTCTTCTATACACGTGTATTGGTACAGGCTCAATGGGGGCGATGCTCAATCAGATTGTAGTATTGTTCATGTCTATCTAGATATGGCTGGGATGGAGGTTTTGTACGCGACCCCCTGCCAAGCCTTCGCACGGGCGTCACATGATAAGATCATGTGACTCCGCGCGAGGGCAACGCATCACCCCTTTGTTATCTACGTATAGACACTGGCAACTTTTTATTTTTAGGTTGCTTGCTTAATAGTCCCAGCTGTACAATTCCCCTATATCCTAATATTTGCTTATATAATTACAGCATTAACTTTTAACTCCCCTTCTTAGGATCCTCATTGCTGTATAATCCTAAGATACCACTAGTATTATATATTTCCCTACCCCTTCTAGTATTATTATATATAATAGGTATTCCTATTAGGGCCTTCTCTATTAGTCTATACAGGTCTTCTCTATAGGTAGTTAGGTACTAATCTTGTAGTAATAAGGCTATTAATATATAGTATTTATACTAAGGGATTCTACAGGTACTATTAGCTAGTATCTATTAGTTAATTAAGAGTAATGTTATACAATAGTAGTATTTACTAGGGGTTTATTATAATAATACTAGGGCTGTATCTTATAGTGTTATAATACTTATATAAATAGAAGATACTAATAGAGAGTAGTTTTTAGGCTACTCTAGTATATAGAGATATAGGTAGAGTAGTAAGGTGTAAATAGAGGTATACTCTATATATAATCCCCTCTAAGACCTCTCTTATTCTTCTTTCCTTTATCCTTATTTTAAAATCCTTAATATACAATTATAGGCCTTTTCCTTTCTAAGTTTTTATATAATATACTAACCCCTAGTAGAACTTTAAAATCTCTTATAATAGCTCTTGTTCCTACCAACTAGTAGCTCCCTACTAACTCTTATAATCTACCTTCTTAATAAAAATATTTGCTCCTATAAAAATATATATATATATATATAAATAAGTAACTTTAGTAAGTATTATAGTCTGAAATAAATAAAAGATACGCATAAAATAACTATAAATATAAGAAATATGTGTAGTATATACTATAGGTAGAGCTATAAGCTCTATACGGGGCCAGTTCAGTCCACTAATACTTTAACCTTAATATTTAGCTTATTAGTTAAAACAAGGGTCTCTAGGGTAGAGTTTAGACTCTTCTTTATGTATATATTAGTAGGATTATCCTTTCTATTAATCCAGTAGATCTTAGTAATCTCCCTTTTCTTATATAATTCTTAAAGGGATATAATATTAATTATAAGCCTCTTCTTATTAGTTGTACTAAGTTTAATAAGGCAATTATTGTCAGGGACATTTCCACATGGGCTCCAACGGAGATCCTACGGATCTCCCTCGGAGGTGCCCCGGGCCAAGACCGGCCCTAATCACCTGACCTATCCTATATATTCTCGGACGTATCCTTGAGGGCTCCTCAAGGATTTGTCTTAATACATACATTTTGCCCTGAACCGAATTGCCTGCCCTAACGTGCCTCACAATTATACAGAGATTTCAAATCTATATATATTACAACTAGAATAGGGGGTAGATCTAGAGTTTATGCGATCTGGAGAAGTATAGAACTTAAGGTAATAGTATTATTAAAACCACTAACTATACTATATAGTTCACTAGCAAGTACACTTTATATAACTCTTTTACACTTAATAGAGTTCTAATATATAATATTCCTATAGATTTGGAAGTTATATAAGTTCCCAGTATTATATTCTTTAGCTAGAATAATAAGAAATCTGAGCTAAGAGCTAAGATCTTTGTTATTAGCAAATAAACTATTAGTGAAAATGAATAGCTTTGCACGACGTAGATCTAGGGGAATAAACATTAAGCTATAATTATAGTGCTTAATTTACTATAGGATTTATATATTTAAGGCTTTAATATCTTTATCCTTTAGTAGGACTATCTAGGCTGCAATAGAGAGGTTGAATAAAGCCTCTAGTTAATACACTAAAGTAATGTATACTCCTCTTACTCTCTAGGCAATATACTACTATATTATATCTAGAGATAAGGGGTTAATTACGCGAAGGTTCTTAGATTACCCTTTTTAGGTTAGTATAACCTTGCCGTTAACCAGTGTAATCTTCCTGCTATTGAACTTAATAGGCTATTTACTTAATAGGATAGTTTTAGGCTTTGCATAGAAGTTTACCTTTACTAGTTCTTCTTCTTCCCTTTATATAAAAGCTAGTATAACAACACTTAATATATTATTAGTCTATAGGCCTGTAATACTAAAAATTATTATTCCCTTATTAGTAATTAAGAGACATAGATTATATAAGGAGTTGAACATTCATAGTTTATCCCTATAATAATTATAGTAGGTTTTAAACTAGTATAGGCCTGATTTAGCTGCTCTATATAAAGGTTGTATAATTTGAAAAATTGTGTTAGGGGGAAGGTTATCCCTTATCTCTACTAGGGGTTTTATATATAGTATATAAAGTAGCTTATCTATAGCCTAGATATATACTTATATAATATCCCTAAGCTTAAAGTATATTCTGTGTGAGGCTATTAGTAATAGTCCTACTACTAGGATAAGTCTCTAGCTTATCTACTGGATTGTGGGTAACTAAGTAAGAATCTCTTCTTTCTCCTTATCTGAATAACTAGCAAGGACTAATCTAGACTTCTTATACAGCTATATACTCTTCCCTTTTACTTCCCTAACTATATAGAGGTTAAAGATGCAGCCTTTATAAATAGCAGGGTTATATTATAGGATCTTAAAGGTACTATTTATAATAAGAGCCTCTATCTCTATATAATCTAATTCTTTAAATAGTTATCTAGGGGTTATAATAACTCTATCTATGTGAAGCTTTATAGCTAGGGTATAGTTATCCTACTCCTTCTACGTGAGGAACGCTTTATCTATATATTTATCTTCTTTATCTTTATATAGGGGTTGCACTTTCTATAGGTATCCTCTTGTCCTTCTTAGGATAGTTAGTTCCCCTAGCAGCTTTTCAGAATTTTTAGCTTCTTTAGGCTCTTTATATAGTGCTTTAATAACAGGGTTCTTCCTTAGGCATCTATACTTCCTAGGTTTTAGAGCTTTAATTCGTGTAGGTGCTAGGGGATTAGGGTCCTTAATATCTAGTTCTTCTTTAGGTGCTATATAATAGTATAGCTTAACTTATATATACTATAGTTTAATAGGTCTATTTTCTAGGTTAATAGTAATATCTTAGCTATTAATGCTCTTAATTTTATATAGTCCTTCCTATCCTCTATATTCCCTCTAGATTATTACTTTAGAACTAAGTAGTAGTAATAGGATATTGTATAAGCTTAGCCCATTGTGGGTATTTAATATATAATTAATATTCACTTTTGCCCTCTCTGTATACAGTATCTTTATAGCCTTCTTAACTGCTTCAGCTTATATAGTAATGTCTAGGGATAGTAGTAATATGTTACTAATCCTTAGATATGCTCTAAATACTAGCAGTATTAGTACTAGGCTATTTAGGCCTATAGTATTGTTTAAGGCCTTCACTGCCATCTATAGGATAGCTTTATTATCTATATTATATCCTAGTTTAGTATATAGGATATTGTACATATAACACAGTAGGGTATATATACGTTCAACCTTTCCAACTACCTAGTAAGCTTCTACTAGTATCTGCTTATATTCTACTCCTACAATCTTTGCATAATTATAGAATTTATTAGAATTAAAGTTGGTTCCTAGGTCATGTATAATATAGTCTAGTAGGCCTTAATATATATTAATCTAACACCTATAGAGTATATCCTAGGTATCTTATATAGATATAGATTTAAGGAAGATTACAGCTTAGAATAATGTATCTATATTAATAACATAGAGAATATCCTTTCTACTAATTTATACAACGTCTATAACAATCTTATAGTTGAAGTTAATATTATCCTTAATACTAAATTTAAATCAGCGTAGTACTAGGTTATACAATTAGTAGTAATAGCAGAATTTCTGGATTTCTTCTAAGGTAATATAGTTAACCTTATAGCTAGTATAGGTAAGTATTCTATAAAGCCTCTCTATATAAGGGTATCTAAAGTATTAGTATAGACATTAAAGTTGTATCTCTATAAAGAATAATATAGTCTTAATCTTACTAATATTAAAGAATAGGTATCCCTACTTTTGTATAATAGGGATAGTACTATTATCTTTGCATATAATTATATCTAGGGTATTATTATAGTATACTCCTAGTCTATCTACGTCTATAAGGTATAGGAGGAATAGGGTTAGTATATCTAGGATATAGTATATAACTATTCTA
>ML977589.1:0-166343 GCA_010015725.1 Amniculicola lignicola CBS 123094 | reverse complement strand
ATATAAGGATAGTTGGATATTTAATAGGTTATTATCTATATTAATATAATCTGTCCAGTATTATAGTTATATAGCACCTCTTAACATCTTCTTAGTAATATTAAGGCTTTCTACTATATCTTTATATATATTAATATACTTAGACTCTTCCTTAGGTATATCCTTCTTATTATTATTATTAGAGGTAGGCTGTAGGGTAGTTATATTAGGGCTTATATCAGGGCTTGCTATTATAGTAATAGCATTATTATTATTTTGTGCTATTAGCTTGTTTATATAGCAAGGTTTTTCATTTCATGCAATTTATACTATCTTCCTGCATACTAGTTTAGTATACAATCTAATCTCTCTATTATATATACTAGTTCAGCAGGCTTAATAGGTAACAAAATAAAGGTCCTTGTTAATTCACTAGGATAAGACTCTGTCTTTACTCTTGCTAATTTGCAGTTAAAGTTAATTAACCACTAATTAGTGTTGAATAGACTTCCTTCTACAAGGCGTAATAGGCGTATAATAAGGTACGCAAGCGCAAAGGTGGAAATCCGTCTTCTATACACGTGTATTGGTACAGGCTCAATGGGGGCGATGCTCAATCAGATTGTAGTATTGTTCATGTCTATCTAGATATGGCTGGGGTGGAGGTTTTGTACGCGACCCCCTGCCAAGCCTTCGCACGGGCGTCACATGATAAGATCATGTGACTCCGCGCGAGGGCAATGCATCACCCCTTTGTTATCTACGTACGGACAATATGGGTATTTGCAACAACGTAAAGAACAGACTGGAACACACTCCCGAGATATTAGATTATCTACCCTGCCCGGTGTCTTCCATTGCCTCTTTCGCGACATTTCAATCCCTCCTAGCAAACCAACTCAAACCCTCACAGCCACCTAAACCCTCCCCGCCATGCATACCACATGCAGCCGATTGATATGTACACCTGGGCGATCGTGTCCTGCACCATCTCCGTAGGCGAAATTTGCATTCGACTGTTTGAGTGGCTGTGCAGCCACACATGAATCTAATAACTTCTGTGTATTGCATTAGTCCAGCGGTCTAAGCCTGGGAAGGTAGAGCAGGGCTAGACTCGTAATTTGTACTGGTGCGCCGGCGCGAAAATGTGCTAAGATGTGTAGCTCGAGAGTGTAGATCGGGGGTAATGGGTGGGAGAATTTGAAAAAAAAACCTTGTCTACTAAAAAGAAGTGGTGGTTTTGGGAACGTGATGAGGGAGTTTGAAGTGGGTCGTGATTTTTACACATGGGAAATGTGAGTCGCAGACTCGTGAGCAACACGCAGGAGTACACGTCACAACCGCGTGCTTCAAAGCCTCTTCGATGTTCCATACAACCCGTGACTCTTCACATATGACATCAAAGAATATGTCAAGATTCCTTCCCATCAGGCTTGTTGAAAAAACGAACTCGGGAGACAGCAAAAGTGTTCAGTAGATATGGTAAGTAACATCCAAATAAATTGATAAATAAGCTACAGCGTGGATCACGTCTAATTCATCTCAAATACAACAATACTCCCTATTGACCCAGCCCTCCAGACTCCTTCTCAAGTGCAGACCTCTGTCAAACGATGGCGTTTTCCCCGGCCAGCCAGGGAAAACCATTCTCCGAAAGACCATCTCAGCATGTAGCCAACATTCAACAGTCAAAACATGCTGCAAAGGGTTCTACCTAACTCCAACCCCCTCTCACTGTCTCCCTAAATCAGCCAATGTTGGTCGGCCCATCCTCATCCGTATCGTAGTCATCCCTTCCTTTGCCTTTTCAGCCTCTTCCATCAATTCTCTCTGCCCAATAGCATACTCCTCTTGCACCTTCGTACACTTCGCACACTTCCGAGGCCAATCTTCCCTCGGTTTGTAGATCGGACTTTGGTCCAACTCTTCCAACTTCCCCTCGCACCGCGTATCTAACTTCTTATGAACTGTGCATTTCTTGATTCTCGTATGCTCATGTGTCGGCATCTCTGTGTTCTCGTTCCTTTTTGTTGGCTTGTAGGCTGGTGAGTGGATTGGAGATAGGCAGCCGCACCGGTAGACGTAAGGTTCTAGCTCGCATTTTCTCTCCATTTCTTCGTGATATCTGTGGTTTGGAACTCGTGCTAGTGGTGTTGGGGTTTTTGAGGTTGGAGAGTCAAGGCTTGCAGGTTTCGGGAGCCGGTTGACTTCAATAGTGTGAATGGCCAGCTTTTGGTGGACAGGAATGCTCCTGTGATTGTAAATTGGGGGTGCAGATGTAGAGGTGAATAGGGACATGTAGTGAATGCGAGGAAAATCAATGACCAAATCTCAATGATGACTCTGAAGGAATCAAGAATGATCCAGTAGACTTCCGGCAATTGAAACAGAACAATTGTCAATGAATACAAAGAAGAATCCCAACATGTTTACGTAAAGCTCCGGAAGGCAGCTCCATGTCACCACGTGTACAAAATCAAAATCCAATGAGCCATCTACGTAACCCTGTTTCGTGGTGGAATGAACCCTGGATATATGCTCAGCCAACCCTACCTTGTTCCTTCTGTCTCGGCTGTTCTTTGTCGTTCCATCACCAATTCCATTTCTCGTTTCCATATCGCCCTTGTCATTCTCTCTCTCATTCCGCTGGTTCTCCATCGTTTCTTGTTCAGCTTCCTCGATACGATCCTCGTATGGCTCGTCCTTCCGAGTACGTGATAACTTGATAATTTCTAGGGATTGTCACATTCTAAAGGTTGTGACGTTCTATGCCGAAGTTGGAGGATTAGTGTGCAGTTCCTCGCCTATGGTGTATGAATGTAGTAGGACTCTGCTCCTAATGCGTCAGAGTTGAGAAACATTCAACAGGATAGCAGAACAAAATCAGGTGAATCAAGCTGGAACAATGGATCTTTATATATTGATGCATAATAATATATACCCAACATGCGTCGACAGGGAACGCCTCGTAGAAAAACGGCTCTAGATCGTGTACTGGTATCTAGAAGTCAAACCGACAATGCAAGGCTCCAAATGAAGATCTAGCATGCAAATATACATGAATGGGAAGACGCCAAATCTTTACGCAGACCCAGACTATAAAACAGGGGGTGGCAAACGTTGAATCTACTTGGTGAGCAGTGGTCCAGCGTGTCTGGCCTTCTCGGCTGCCATGTCGGCGAGTTTCTGGAGCTTCTCGGCGCGGATTTGGCGGAAATATCGGAAGAGGAGGATGAAGGACAGTTCAATACTAATATTGAGTTAGTCATGGATGAGGAAGACCCGTCAACTGATACATACCGTTCCTTGGTCATCATTAAGAAGCCCTGCACCAACAGCCCCTTCAAGATCTGTGGACCGATGCCTTTGAACAAGCCCAAGAGTCCCTCATGCTCAACAATGTACGACATAACTTCGCCGAATGTCTTGAAAGGCTTGCCATTCCTTGATGGCGGGGGTTTTGACTGTAATCCGACCTTGGCGACGATGAGAGGCTGCGTTGCGATGGTTGCAAGTGCTTTGGACATGGCACCAAGTGCGAAGGCCTCCCACAGCTTCAGGTTCTTCTTCTCGGGGAAGAGTCCCTCTCGCAGCCGCTGGTACGCGCCATATGTGATTGCAGGGTTCACCACCAGCACCAAACTGGCCTTTAACCCCCTCCAAAGTCCTGTTACGCCGTCTTCACTGTCTACGACCTCCTTGCCCGTCGCAATCAATCCCTTTCGCTCATGCTTGCTGGTCGTCTGCTGCCGTGTGGTGACCACGGCCACGGGGATCGTGAACAGCTGTGCGACAGCTCCGGCAACGGCGCCCAGCGAGAGCTCGACGGCGGTGCCTGGCGAGGCCGATGACTTGCGGGATGAGAAGTAGAGCGTGCGGATGACCGTGTACCAGTAGAAGTAGGCGAAGTTGGTGGATGCGACACCAAGCAGCGCGCCTGTCATGCCTGCGTACAGGCCGGAGAAACCATCCGCCTTGACGATCTTGGAAATGGCGTCCATTGTGGAGTTGTAGTGCTCGCCGTCGGCGGGGTTCGCCGCCCCGTCGGAGGAGGAGCGCTTCATCTGGACCTGAAGACGCGTCTTGACGCTGGAGAACAGTCAGTATCTGATGCATGGAGCAATTTGCGACGGCGCACGCACATGTCCAGCGGGTACACCAGCGCATTCGCCAGGACAGCGCCTGCGGACCCGGCAATTGCATTGCCCCAGGGCGGCAGCGCCTCTACTTTTGACTGTGCGGCCATCGCGCGTCCTGAAGAAGGAGGAAGTTGGGTGGTTCGAAGGGGGTATGACGAAGTGTGCGATCACGGCCGACGGGGGCTGTTGTGGGGCGTGGGAATGGAATAGATTGCGCTGCAGAATGCTATCTCATAGCAACGCCGATTTCAAACTATTATCACAAAGGGAGACGAGAGCCAGAAGCAAAGTTCGAGGTTATCCTCTGTATATCGAGGAAGAAGGACAGACGGCCGGGACGCAGCATTCCCATACCGATAGAGGAGCATGGCTGACGAGACCCGAATCAGGCCGAGGTTCAAAGGACCGTCATGCCAAGACTTTGCGCCATCCAGACGGGTGCTCGTGAAGTGCAGTTCATGTTTCTCGCATCCCAGTTCGACATTCTCAAGATGGAACTGTCATACGTGTCAGCGTGTCCATGCTCCCTCGCAAACAGCCCCGCTGCCACATGTGCGTTTGGGTATGAAAATGTGCTGCCCAGCTAGAATCGTTGACCTGAGGGGCAGTGGGCACGTGCTTGGGAGGTATCGGCGATGCCTCAATATCTATTGGACGAAGGAGACTGCAACCACTGGACGTGTACGTGCTGCTCATATGTTCTCAGATTGAGGGCTATGAAGAAGGCTTTTCGTATACCCCCAATGGCATTTTCCCCTCAAAGGTTCTGTGTTTCTTCTGCCTTCAATACTTCACCACCTGCAGATAGATAGATGCTCTTATGTATCGTGGCCTCCCCTCTAGAGTTCACACACCTTGACAATGGACAGTATCTTTTGGGCTCCAATAGACCACACAGAGACATCGGCCCTTGTGAATCAGGCTAATGGTAAGTACAATGTTCTCACTCCACAGATCTTTTCCTTATCATTCATCCATTCAAAGCAAAGATGCTGTGTGGCGATAGCGACTGCAAGATGACGGCCTTACAACGACATCCTTCAAACTTCCGGGTCCAGTACAACGCGGATACTTGACTTGACGTGGTCTCACGTAGGAATGTGCACAGTCCAAAAGCGCACGGCAGTTCAACAATCATCGACCAGCCTTGTATAGGATTTATCAACAAACCAGTTCTAGCGGCCTAGTCTGCATTGGGCTTAGCCGAGAGCGCTATACCGCTCTTGCCAGCCTGCGCCTGCAACACCATATCTGGTACCTCTTCCCTCTCAGGACTCCCATTCACTTCGTTGAGCAGCCTCGATCAAAGTTGCTATGGCCTCTGCGCCTTGAGCAGTTATTTCCTCCCCGTCCGCTTCTCCGAATGCACTTTGAGGCTCCGCGCAACCTCCACAATGGCGGATGTACGCCAACAGCTCGAGGCGTACAAAGCCGCCGCCAAAGTGAGTGAGGCTAATCCTGCTACTACTACCAAGCGTGCTAAATACGCCCGCAGAGTTACCAGCTGCAGATTCATAATGCAAAAACTAAGGATGAGGCCCTCGACTTCGCCATTGGCGTCGCCGAAAACTTGATGAAGGCGCTGAAGCTTTCCAAGGACCCAGAGGAGAAAAGGGCACTCAAATCACAGTGTGATACCGTTCTTGATGTTGCGGCTCGCATCAAGAGAGCAGAGCAGTGGACGCCTCCAAAGAGATCGAAGAGTGACGAGATCAATAAGTGGGCTTCCGACGTTGCTTTCTCTTCCGTCGAGTCGAACTTGCCACTACTGGATCTTTCCCACGACACGAATCCTGGTATGAGCGCTACGACGACACGCGTTACGTCTTCCATGTCCTCCATAACAGCAGTCGAAACTCGCGAGACTGTCGGGTCTGCACGTGACAAGTCAAAGAGCAGTTCCACACCTGTCGAGGGACTGAATCTTCCATTTACCAATATGTTTCAAGGCGTAACCCCTTCCAACAACACGTTACTACCTACTACGAAGATCCAGAGCGATGCCTTTTCAGCCATTACAGGAGCCCCTTCCAAGCTAGGCTCCCAGGACGCCAAAACTCGGCCTGGAATCAATTCCACAAAAGCGCCATCTATAGCTCCACCAGTACGTAAGCTGAACGAGCCGGTGTCGACACGGAAACGCACCAACAAGGAGGAGATCCTCCTTTTGAAATCTTCTAGGGTAAATGGTTATGTGTGTCCTCCCTGGAAATTCAACCCGTCGTCGTCAGATTTCACAGATGGATCAACGCTGTTCAAAGACATTCGGGACCTGAGCTTGTCATCCTATCAACATCAGTTCTTCGCCGGGTGGGTTCGCGCCAGTGAGGCCATCCCGCCCCCTTCAATGTTTCCTGATAATAGGACTGGGCTGGGACCTATGATGGTCTCTTCACGATCCATTGACCTTGTCCAAGACGCGGCGACTGATTGTTCTGTCGTCGCAAGCCTATGTGCAGGGATTGCACGAGGTGAACGTGGCCATCACCAAATGCTCGCAAGTTCCATCTGGCCGTTTGATGAGATGCGTGGCAAGCCTGTCATATCCCCCAACGGAAAGTACATTGTCCGCCTCAACTTCAACGGCTGTTGGAGAAAGGTTGAGATCGACGACCGACTACCACTTTCTTCCGGACATCGCCTTCTTCACGTCTTTGACAGACGGAATCCATGTCTCCTGTGGCCAATCCTGCTTGAAAAGGCGTACCTCAAAGTGCGTGGTGGCTATGACTTCCCCGGCAGCAACTCTTGCAGTGATCTGTGGATCATGACCGGTTGGATTCCTGAGCAGGTGTACCTTCAAGAAGTGGACACGGTTCCTGAAAAGCTATGGTCTCGTATCTACAAGGCATTTCTTTACGGCGACGTGCTCATCACAGTGGGCACGGGCAAAATGGAGAGAAGACAAGAGCGGGAGATCGGCCTCGAAGGTCAGCACAGCTATGTCGTGCTTGATGTGAGAGAGACGGACCATGAGAAACTGATGTTGGTCAAAAATCCCTGGGCTGAAGGCAAAGGATGGCGCGGGCCTCGACCAGCAACAGCGCCGCTCCCAGCACAAGATTCGTCGTCAAGGAGTAGTGACATGGCCATCAACACGGATGGTCTCTATCGAAACAGCATCCCGATCAAAGATCAGCCTCATCCTACAACTTTCTGGATCAGCTTCGACCAGGTCGTGCAGAACTTCGAGAGTCTCTACCTCAACTGGAATCCGGGACTGTTCCGACATCGCCAAGACATACATTTTGAATGGCTGGTGGATGACCTTCCAGGGGCTGGGTATTGCATTGTGAAGCACCCGCAGTTCGCCTTGACTACGAAGAAGAGCGAAACTGTTTGGGTTCTTTTGTCTCGCCACTTCCGCGACAGCTGTGATGATACCAAGATGGGTGACTCTGATACATTTAACAACGGCAGCATTAGGGAAGATGCACATATTCCTTCCTCTGGAGAGATACTCAAGGGTTTTATGAGCATCTACATCTGTGACGGGAACGGACAACGAATCTACGTCAAGGAGAGCTATCTCGAAAGCACTCCGTATGTAAATACACCCCAGTGCCTTCTTCGGTTGGATAGCGATGCGGGCGCGCCGTACACTGTCGTCATCGATCAAGAAGAACTCCCACCGTCCAATTATACCTTCTCCCTTTCCGCCTTCTCCAACTCGACAATTTCCTTGGAACCCGTAACTGAAAGGTATCCAATACAAAAGACACAAGAGGGAGAATGGACCAAACAAACAGCCGGTGGAAACGCCAGCTTACCGAGATATTACGAAAATCCCCAATACACTCTTCAGGTGAAACAGAAATGTTCTTTGGCAATTCTACTTTCGAGTGCTGAATTGTCAAATCCGCTCCATGTCAAATTGGCGATCGGACATGGTAAACGCATATATCAGCTCCACACTCGAGACGTCGTCACAGACTCGGGTGATCATCGTGGAGGATGTGTTTTTGCCGAAGCCAAGGACCTTCAGGCAGGCCAATACACAATCGTCTGTTCGCTCTTCGAAGCTGGATTGACGGGTGATTACACGTTACGGATCGACAGCACTCACGAAGTGGGACTCAAGCAGATTCCACGGGATGGGGCTGGGCTGATCTTGATGAGACTTGCTCCGGCGGTGTTCGCGCCGACGATCAATAAGATAGCTGCACCACTCTCGATGTATCGGCAGGCATCCATCACTGTTGTGGCTCGGTTCAGTAAAACTACGAGTCCCCGCTCAAGCGAGGTGGGCAGAATAGCACGCAGTCCTCTTCGACTGAGTGTCGAGTTTGGACGGGGGCCCGAGCGGAAGATACTCATAGCGAGCGAGCACGGGGAGTATACCGATCGGCCTATTGTGCGTACGGAAAGCCTCAGTCTGGAACCAGTCATTTCAAGAGGCCCTGAGGGCCTCTGGCTGGTGCTGGACCGACTCTCTGGTCCTGGCGGGCCTATCGAGGAGTGGTATGAGGTTGAGGTGTTCATTGATATGCCGAATGCCTGTCAGATTGGGGTGTGGAGGGAATGGAGCGACTAAGCGATACAAGGGCTTGAGGAGCGTTCGCCCATTGGGAGCAGGCACCGATTCAGATATGGTTTGAGGAGGAGGGAGCACGTGGATATGCACAACACTGGCTCAGCGCATTCTGCCAGTGCAGCGCTCAAGTCAAGCAATAAATGAATATTGAATTCCGCAGACATCCATGGATGCAATGCCACCGAGTGCAAAGAATGGACACGAGCGTGTGATCGGTAAGGCGTGACGACTACCCTCACGTGGAGCTGGCTGTCCCATAGTGAGAGCGTCACGAGGAGGACTGCCAGGGCGCATGGCAGGCACGCTGTATCGTGAGCCAGCGCCGTGGTTTGGTTCTTCCACGCCCAGTCTCGGAACATGCAATGAGAGGTGCCCTGACGCATTGTGTCGCAGTGATTGGACACAGTTTGACGTGCATCCCTACCGCGTTTCAACGACGTGCAGCTCTCGATATCGCTTGATAAGTGCACATGCCGCTGCAAGGGAAGAAGCAGCATTTCCCATCCCGACTCGAACAAACACACCTTTGGAGTGGTGACGGCGCAGCAGTTCACATCGGAGCCTCACCCCGCTAAACAGCGATAAGGTTGAGTCCGCCGGTCGACGACGTCAGAGTCCTTGCGTGTGCCAAGCCACCGGCAGCTCCATCCGCCGCCCTGACACCGACTCCAGGCGGGAGACGACGACGACAACCACCAGCAAGATACAACAGCCCGCGCCCTGCCGTCGCCGCTCGCCGTCGCGCCCCACACCTCTCCTCCATCTCCCAGGAAATCCCGCCCGCGGCCTGCATCCTACACAGCACCAAATGGCGGAGAACGCCACCCCTTCGTCCCTCGGGACGGCACCGTCTGCTCCTGGCTCCGCCTCGACAGAGCCCTCGAGGGCCCCTACGCCCGCAAATGCGCCGGCCGAGAAGCCGCCGGACGACAGCTCCAAGCTCAAGACATTTATCGGCGTGCTCAGAAGGTAACGTTCCACCGCACATGCACAAACTTTCCGCGTGGTCCTGGAGAACGTTGAGGGGAAGTTGCGGTGGTGCGAAGGGCTCGGCTGACTGGGTGATTGCTGCGATGTAGGTTCATCGGCGTCTCTGACCTCGCCGCCGTGAGGTTCTCGCTGCCGGCCCAGCTGCTGGAGCCCACGCCAAACTTGGGTATGTCCAAACGGCAGTCCCCGCGCTACACCCACAGCAGAGGCTAACGGGGAGCAGAGTACTGGAACTATCTGGATAGGCCGGAGACGTTCATCAGGTCAGCAACCGCGTGCTCCCTCTCCGCAGAACGCGGCGGCTAACCGGCGCAGCATCGGCGACTCAGACGAGGCACTCGGGCGGATGCTGGGCACATTGCGCTTCTGGTTTACAAAGGACTTGGTACGCTACAGCACACTCGCCACAGGGCAGGACACTGATCTGGGGGCAGAAATACGTCAAGGGCAAGCCGTGCAAGCCCTACAATTCAACTCTCGGCGAGTTCTTCAGGGTGCGTCTCCCCTGCACCGCTTTTACGTCCTGCCGCTGACTCATACAGTGTAACTGGCAAGTTGAAGACACGACCCCGCCCCTGAAGCATGCCCACGATTCCACGCCCTCCTCCAGCGCTGCCAGCGCTTCGGGCGACACCAAGCTCGTCAAGATCTCGTACCTCACAGAGCAGACATCGCACCACCCGCCCGTCTCGGCCTTCTACATCGACTGCCCCGAGAAGGGCATTGCCGCGAAGGGCTTCGACCAGCTGAGTGCCAAGTTCACGGGTACGAGCATTCGGGTGGTGGCTGGCGCGCACAACCTGGGCATCTTCATTACGCTGAAGAGCCGAGATCATGAAGAATACCAGCTGACACATCCGGCTGCGTACCTTGGGGGGCTTCTGAGGGGTAGGCCACTCGAACCTATTTGATGTCTTGTCCAGGGCTAACAGATACATCAGGCTCCCTCTCTGTCTCGGTCGCAGACTCCTGCTTCGTCACCTGCCCCAAGACGAAGATGAAGGTCATTCTTGAGTACCTGGAGGAGGGGTGGCTCGGACGAACACAGAACAAGGTCGTGGGCATCATCTTCACATATGACCCAGACAACGATACGAAGACACGGATCAAGGATGTGTCGGATAAAGATGTGCTGGCCAGGATAGACGGCTGCTGGCAGGACAAGGTGTACTATACCCTGGGGAATGGCCCCTTTGCCAAGGCATCTGTAAGTGTTGCGCTTTCGTGACTGCATATAACATGCAAGGGACATAATCACAGGTCAAGGGCCCATGCTCACACATACCGCAGGAAAAACTCCTGCTCCTCGACCTTAACCCGCTCTACCCCATCCCCAAGATCATCCCTCCCATGGAAGTCCAGCTCCCGAACGAGTCCCGCAAATTCTGGGACGGCGTCACCAGCGCCATTGTCAACAAGCAGTACTCGCTCGCCACCACCCTAAAACAGGAGATTGAAGAGAAGCAGCGCGCAAAGGTCATTGAGAGAAAAGAGGCAGGCAAGGAATGGCAGCCGAGATTCTTCACTGGGTCCGTCACTCCCGTGGGGAAACCGGACTTGACTGAGGATGGCAGGCAAGCGCTCAAGGGGCTGCAGGAGGAGAGGTATGAGCTGGCGGAGAATAAGGAGTACGGTGCTTAGGCGCGGACGGTTTCACCAAGAACAGAGATGGGACCCAGATCGGATCATGTATAGGAGTTGGATTTGACGAGTACACTCGCTTGGGAGCATCACATTATGGGAGCGATTGGGTTGAGTTTGCACTATTTTCTCTTCGCTTTTCTTTTTCTCTTGAGCAGCATGCCAGTTCCTTGCAGTGGCCGGTGGCGTTTTATGCGTTGGATTGAATTAGATTTCGAGGGGGGGTGCCTTGGGTGGGTTGCTAGGGTATGGATGGTACAGCACATGTTGGATTGTCAAGTTTTCTTCTCCGACTTAAATTTGTTTTTGGGTATACCTGCTGGCATAAGATGGTAATAGATTTGAGATGAACTTTGCAGATCTATGCCAGATGCGCCTTGTGAGAGACGGAGAGAGGAGGTGATCTCGGGAGAGGAATGGGTCTGGGGGTAGGGGAAGATGGGTGGGGTGGAGGGGTGTTTGACCTTTGTAAAGATGTAATTTTACAGCATGGAGCCGTGTATGGCTTGGTTTGCTGTGTATCTGTTTTGCCGATTTCCCCTTTGATCCGAATAGGAACATGTACTGGTTGGAGTGTGGAGACACGGTGGTTTGGATTTCACCGTTTGCTACAAGACTGGGTCTGGGTGGAGTGAAATGGCATATGTCGGTTTAGACGTGAAAGTGCTCCGTGTTAAAGATCACCCGCAGGTCCTTCGTCGCTTTCCTTCCAAACAGTTATATCATCCACCACCAACCTCACCTCACCCATAACCAAACAAACACGCCCTCACTCGCGTTAAGCAATTTCTTACTCCGTCCACACCCCACGCTTTCTAACACCACCTGCACAATGTCCAACCCTCGCCCTGGGGAGGTTTCGACAACTTCGCTATTACCACTCCTCGACTTTGCCGACGAGGTCCTGTTGGAAGTCCTGTCACATATCGGTGATCGGAGAGACATTGCGAGTCTGTATCAGACTTGTCGTCGGCTGCACAATGTTTCATATGGGTTTTTTTGGGGCGAGATTTGTACTGGGCTTGATGGGAAGTGGCTGGTAAAGATAATGTCAAATCGAGATTTAAAGGGGATGGTGAAGAAGGTTGCGGTCATGTTGGAGCAGAAGAAGGGATGTATAGATGGAAGTGATGACGAGGTGGCATAACATTGCTAAATGGCTGCCTATCATCACCAATCTCCGAAAAGCCGTCACTCTAGCTAACATGCTATGCAGCCCTGGCACCCGCGGCAGAGGTCCCAACTAATTGACACATGGCGGAAAATCTGCACATTCCCCGCCATTCAATGTGTATCCATCTGTTTCCCAGCAGGAGCCTGGCCTCGATCGAAATTCGACTCATACGTCAATACGTCGCCGGTGACGTACTCTTTGATACAGACGCTGTGCGATTCAACCGAAATGATATTCCCCCAGACTCTGGAACTCAAACGCGTGCCGACAACCACGCAAGGTCTGGTCGCCTACAGGGCACTTCATCCCGAACAAATCCATCCCTCTGTCAATAAGGCGATGCTCAATCTGGACATTGAGTTTGATCACTGGCACACGCATAATGGTGACAGGATTACACTTGACCAGCCCATGGTATCCGGCATCGACTTCCCTTACGATACCGACGCGCATAGCTTCTGTCAAGAAATGCCACAAATCTGGTTAAACTGGAATTGTGCCGGGCTGCAAGAGCTTACTCTCCGATTCATGGACGTTGTGGGTCTGCGTCCTAAACTGGACCTTCGCCATCTCGAATTCCCATCTCTGCGTGTCCTGAAGCTGTACAATGTGGCTCTTTCACATAGCTGGATTGTCACGTGGATCACAGACATGGGCAATACGTTGCAGACGCTGCATCTCGTCAATTGTCCCATCGTCGTGGAAATGGTGACCAACCACGGCCTGGATCCGGAGAACTATCCCGTGGGCTACGGCAACGGTGCAACTGTCCAGTTTCATCTTCGCTGGTATGACCTCTTTGACACCTTTGCAAAGGATCTTCCACACCTGAAGGATTTCTTCTTCGCGCATACTCGCCTCGACGGCGGGCGACTGGGGCCTAGGCACTATGAATGGGACGGCATGGAGAATATCTGGCACCGGGAACTCGTCTCGGGGGTTACGAAGAGTCGGTATAAGAAGTATGTTCGAGGCCACTTGGTGAGGTGTGATGAGGGTGTGCATGTTAGCACGCTGGAGCTGGATTTCGATGCGTATACGACACTGCTGAGGAAGACGGGGGTGGTGAATGTACCGAGTGGTAAGTTGAGGATTGAGAGATTGAGCGTTGAGAATGTGTTGACGAGAATGAAACAGACCCTATGGCGAATTTGTATATTTCGAGCTAGAGTCGGGGGGTATATGATGCCATCACCAGTAGCACGGTTCTTGGTGGTTGCATCTTTGCAAGCCAGCTGATGAAAGGTTTGGAACTTTGCGAGTGGAAGCGAGGAGTGTACCGTTTAGGTTACAGGATACCAGTGGATGGCATTTAGGTGGTCCTGAACACGTCTTGTAACTTCTGTACACTGTTTCCTTGGATGTGGCAACTTGAACAAGGTAGCTAGATCTCTTCAGATGGCGGCTCTGAGCCTGCATAATGATTTGACAATTCAATGCAAAGACATCAAGCTCTCTTCTCCTATCCTACATATTCTCCACTGTCCTAGTCACGCCTCCATCCGCAGTGACCCTCTTCCTCGTCATGAATCTAACAAACCTATCCTCCATTGTCCTCACCGTTCCATCCGTGACCGCAATCGCAGCGGTTGGACAAAACAAGAGACTCTCCCCCAACTTCAACTGGACAATTCGTTGGAATACTGCCTTGTCTCCACTTTCCATTAACCCCTCCCCTCCATCGCTCTCCCCCTTCAGCATGAAGCTTCCGTCAAGAAACAGCCCCGCAACATGCTTCTTCAACACCACGAACCAGGCGGGACTCGTGCACCGATGAATCATAGTAATGCTACAAAGATCAAGCAACTTGGTGTTGAGCGTCGGCTCCTGAGTTGCAATGACGACCCTCGTACCCAGATGGCGTTGCTCTCGAATCGTCTTCAACAGCTTCCCAGTGAATGCAGAGACGGCCGCGCTCTCATCACTCATGTAATTGTGCGCTTCATCCAACGCTACAATTTTCGCGCACGGTGTCTGAGCCACGAACACGGATAGACAAATGTCGAACAGGACACAAGCAAGTTCGGTATCAACCACGGGATCTGTCAAATCGATAATGGTGAGATGTCCCGGGCGTCCTACAAGTGCATCCTTACCCTCTTGGGCGCGGATAAACGATTCTAGAAGCTCGATCCGCATGTTCAAAGGCCCGTTCTGCTTGTCGGTGAACAGTTGAGCCTTCACGTTCTGCTTGAATTTACTGTACGTGAATGGCGACGTCGTCTTACTATTCACGGCATCATATCCGTTCTCGGCAAGAGCCATGTCGCGCAAGATCTTGATTAGGACTTGCATGTATAGGGGCATATTGTCGTCTTTTCCTACGGCCATGAGCGTCTTGACGCGCTCCGTATTGAGATGTCGGGGCAGAAGTGCGAGCTCGAGAACTTCGATGTTGGATTTTGTTTTCTTGGCCATCTTGCGGTATTTTTCTCTCAGAGGGCCGTAGTTGCTCGGGCTGACGAGAACCGTAGTGGGAATGTGTGAGCAAAGATAGGCTGCTTCGCAGACACCGCTGCCCTGGGTGCTGTCATAATGGAATACTAGGCCAGCGAGTGGGTTCGGATTCTTCCCAATGCTGGGCTTGTCTAGGAGGCAATTCTCCAGCATGCAAGATAGTGTGTGCGATTTTCCGGAGCCTTGCGAACCACAGAGGAAGGCGGACCATGGCGATGCGGTATTTAATAAGACTGGGTTGCGATGGGAATGCTGGGTCTCTTCTGGCACATGTCCCAAGACTGCGTATTGCTGTAAAGTGGCCTTGGGAGGCGGCGAGACAGAGAGGCGTGACATGCCACACTCGATATCCTCGTTGTCCTGTGCAGCTTGCTGCTCATCCAACTGCTTCTTCACGTCCCACCATATCAAGGGTGCAATTCGAAGGCCTTCTCCGCGACCCTCCTCGCTGGTCTGGTTATCCGCAGGAATGAGGAGATTTTGGTAGCCCTGCAGCTCGGTATTTGCTGGATCGGTTGAATCCATGATGTAGGTGATCGATCCAGCGTTCTGTGCCGACGAGCTATCTGTCAAGGTCTGTATGGCCCTTTAAATACCCATTCACCCAAATAGTTTTCATTGAAGAACAAGGAGGATTGGGGCAGAAGAGACATTGTCTCATGTCTCGGTTTATTTGTGCGTGAGTAAACCCAGAACCAAACACAAACACGGCTCTGGCAACGAGATGTCAAACAATGTGCCGGATTCCGGAACAGTCTTGTGAAGAACTAGTTACTGACTCGTACATTCCTGCACGTTCTTCACATGGCGTTGGCATAATGGAACCCTTGGTATCTGAATTTCTCGTAGATGTTTCTAGCAATCTGATACACTTTTTACCTACAATTCCCCGCTCTGGAACGCCGCAGTCTCTTTCTCTAAAGCCTTGCTCACCTGTTCCTCCAAAGTCTCCGTCGTCGGCTCTCCAATTTTCCCGTTATCCCGCTCCTCGTATAAAGTTCCACCTTCAGTCCAGATCCTCCGAAGAGTGTACACCGTCGCAATAGGGCTCTGTTTTGCCCACGCCTCCTTCTCCAAAATCTTCAATGTGTCCAGAGCCGTGTAGCTCACATCCCACTTCGCTCCTGATTGTTTCTTAAACTCCGCGAGGATCTCATTGGGAGTCGTCGTGAACGAATTGACTTTGAGAATGCGCGGGGATGTGGAAGTGGGTGTTTTAAGCGCAGCGACTAGCAGTTTTCCTACGTCCGCCATGGTCGTGAAGCTCACCTTGTCATCACCCGATCCTAAAAGGATGGCCTTCTTCGCTTTGACATCAAAGGTGCCTGCCTCTGCCGCATCACCACTCATCTTGCCAATATACAGATCAGAGTATGGACCAGTGACAAGCAGCGTGGCTTTGAGGCGTTTGATGTTGTCGCGTATGTGCTTTCGTACTTGAAGCTTCTTCTGGTGCGGCGGCTCGGTCGCTGAGGAGGGGCCATACTCGATGTCGGTGCCGTATTCGGATGGGTAGAAGGTGTGGATCGAGGGGGTGGATTCAGCGATGGTGAGGAGGGGGATCTGGGCTGTTATTACGTTGCGGCCAAGGGCGGAAACAACAGTATCGTAGTCTATGTCAGGGTTAGTTTGTTATCAATTATTGAAATGGCTTCAACTTTGAAGGCTTCCACAACGTTTTCCGTTCACAATGGATAAAGTGCTGAGTCTCAGCCCTGCACGCTAGGCTCACCTTGGAATGCCTTCCGCACATCATCTTCTTTGCTCACATCTCCAACCACCACCTGAATGCCCTTTGCTTTCAATTCCGCCAGCGCCCCTGCTTTCTTCTCCGCTGTGCCTGGCGATGTAAAGATGCCGATCTTCTCGAAGGACGCCTTGTCATCAACGAGTGCATTCAAGATGTCTTTGCCGATGACACCCGTTGCTCCGAAGAGCAACACCTTCTTTGGAACTGGAGCTTCGTTCGCCATTGTTCAATTGATGCCGGGTAGATCACACCACTGCAGCGAGCCCAATTACTGATATTCTCAAGCTCCCAGATTGGTTTATGGAGACGCGTTGTTGATGTGCCTCGAGGCCGACGTGCGGAGAAGTCCCTAAGTTGGCGGGGCAGGTCAGGAGCGGGCAAGTCCGAATTCGTAGAATCCACACTCGTGGAAGGGTCCACCGCCTTCACTAGGCGGTATCGACGGTTTGATAGCTAGAGTGCACGAAGTATCCGGCGAGTCGGCCTAGTTGCGGGTGACAATGGGGGAGATGTTTGGTTTAAGTATTCATCGGTTGCTCTCTCTCCTTTCACATCTATTTTACTCAAACCAATCGTCATTACTCTCCTGAATTGTACAATCCACCCTTTGCATACCTGACCCACAAATCAATTCGCAAAAAGCGCAGATAACAAAAGGTCACCAAAATGGGCAAAATTGTAGCCGGAATCGCCCTTTCCCATGCCCCAGGTATGTCGTCCGTTTACCCGACATGTCACTCGCACGCCCTACGCGCCCTACATATGTACATACTAACGGCCATTCCCAGGTGCAATAGGCTTTCCCGAGACCGCGCCTCCCCATCAGCGTGAGAGCACCGAAAGAGCAACCCGTGACCTCGGCATCACCTTGGAGAAGGCCAAGCCCGATGTCATCTTCGCCTTCCTAGACGACCACTTCGAGAACTTCTACAGGAACCACATGCCCACGATCGCCGTCTCAGTCGCTGATGTTCATGAAGGTCCAGCAGACCAATGGATGGAACCCCTACGACTTCCCAAGAAAACTCAATTCCCTGGCAACCCCAAAGTCGCTGAGCACCTGATCTGCTCCTTGGTAGACCAGGGATTCGACGTTAGCAGGACCGGCCCCATAGAGTATGGCAACAACTTGCTCATGCCATGGGTGCTTATGAAAGCCGATTTGCCAAATGTATCCATCGTCCCCATTTTCCTCAACGTCTTCACGCCCCCTCTCATGAAATACTCCCGAGCCTACGCACTTGGGGAAGCGTGTCGAACGGCCGTGGCATCCCTGCCAGACGAGACAAGAGTTGCTTTTCTATCCACCGGCGGTCTTTCTCACTGGCCGCCTTACTGGTCCCCTACCCAGGCCGGTGACCCACCAGCAGACCCCTTCCTCGCGCTCATGAAGGAGTACCAGACCGTAGGCAAGAGTGTGTTGGAGAGGGTTCCCGATCTCTTTGTCCAATTCGACGACTATGAAGTCGAGATGGCGAAGAAGAATGAATATCCGCTGAACAGTAAACACCCATTGGTGAACGCAGAGTGGGATAAAAAGTTCCTTGACTATCTGTGCAAAGGAGACACAGAGTGGCTAAAGAGCCTCACTTATGAGGAGGTGGAAGAGGAGGCTGGACATGGTGGACACGAGGTCCTGAACTGGGTTGCCCTTTCGGGCGCTATGGGCGGGAGTAAAGCGAAGTTGCTGCTTTATGAGCCGGTTATTGAGTGGATCTGCGGAATGAGCTATGTTGATTATGAAGTTGAGAAGGGTACTAATGGTACCAATGGGCATACTAATGGTTCTAATGGGGCATCGAATGGTGCATACTGAGTAGTCTGCAAGCTGCCTGTTTAGTTTGTCGAAGGCAGGAGAGCCTTTTGTGTATATTAAGACAGTCTGACACGCAATGCCACAATGAACCGAATATTTTGAGCACATAGGAACACAGCTCAAATTTTGTGAGTTGCGAGCAAGTGTCTTCGGGGCCACTGATGTCTGCGAGATAAAATGTCCCTCGCATCATCTAGTCAACTCTCAATTCAGACAGTGTCCTCCGCATCTATTCGCGTAGTTTTTCTCAGCAAGATGAAGGTTATTTATGGAAAGAGAATTAAAATCTTATTCGGCCGAAGTTTGACTCCGGCAAGGGGAATGAATAAAATAAAAGTATTTACACAAGGTCGGGACACCTTCGCCTCCCGGGTGCTAGCTGACATTGAATACGACCGCCGGGATCCCGAACAACCCTAGCAGCACCAAAAAGTACCAATCTATGAAAACTGCGTTCACCCAGGTGTCTTCGTTACACCCATTTTCCCTTCTCCGCATCACTAACAACTCACTACTCATCTTGCTTGGGAAACAATTCGTCCTACTGAAACCAAGTTAGTACAATCCTCATATCTCACAGAATTCCAGGATTGTGAACTCACATTCTTCGCATCATAATCCTGGGTAACATATGCATGATAGGTGACCTCTGGCCAGGCAAGCTTAAAGGTCCCGCCCCGTGTATTCTTGCCATCCTTATCCCGACAGTTTAGTACGTCCGTACGGGTGATGTTGTTGATATACTCGATGCATAAATGCTCGGTGACGACATGGACATGGTGATTTTCCTTGTTGTTAATTTCGACCAATAGAATGTTAGTGAAACAAATACGTATATAGCCCCTGAGGACATAACGGGCTCGCTGGTCCACCGCCACCAAGCCCATGATTTACTACAGACATATCAAAGCAATAGGTAAATATCTTACACTCGATTTCTCCCGGATTCCCATCTGGCAAGTACACTCTTGGTCCCGATTCCAAATTATTCTTGTCCTGGCGTTTCAGGATGAGGGTTAGTTTCCTCTCCATGGCTACCCTTGCCCGAGCATTGCGGTCACCCATATGTGTAACCCTGTGACAGAGCTCTTTGGTTGCGTCTATAAAGCCAAAATAGTTCATATTCTTGTCCTTGTCTTCGCGAGGATCGATGGGCATCGGCTGAACAATTTTGGTAGCGCAGGATCCGGAATTCTCTCGTCGATTGGAAAATGTTGAGAGGGGAGCCTGGAGCGTGAGGGAGGAGAGGAAAAAGATGGAAAGAAGAATAGAATAGCGGAGATACATGATGAGGGCTTTCGTGGGAGGGTCTGTTTGCATGATCCTTAGTTGGGGTTTCGAGGGGGACTATCACTGCCAAAGGATTGGGTGTAGTCTAAGAGAAAGAACGGTGGAATGGAAGATAGTTGAATATGGAGAGGATAGCGGTAAGAGAGGCTGGACATTGAAGGATCTTTATAGCTTTGACTGAACTGCAAGTCTGGCATCGAGAGGAAACCATAGCGGGACGAAATTGAACACATTAACACGGCTTGCGGAACTCATACATTCCAGTGCTAAGAAGGATATTATTGAAGCTGTTATATTGAGGCAGCGGAGTTCATTCTCGATTACTCCGAGAGTGCTCTTGCGTATCGAAGGAGCACCGTTTGAATATCCGAACTCTCTTCGCCCCTGTGAAGGGATCGGGCTGATTAATTACAAGGCCCTGAAACTCAATCTGAGTTATGATTAACTGGATTCTAGAAATGTGTATAATGTAATGGTCAAGACCTCCCCATTTAATGACCTGAAAGTATCGCCCTATGAGTGTGAGATCACATATTACAGAATCTCACATCATTCATTTAGAGTTGCAAAGGCACCATCACAACGAATTGTGTGTTCAAGTATATATTTGAATAGTGATAATATGTGATGGGGTGGCCTCGTTACATTCCGTTACATCTTGGCATGGCTTCGTCGTATGTAGTCGTCATATCGCAGATATGCGCGGAGCAACGTCTCCGCTCCTGCAGCGCAGTCTTCCTCGCGAGAGAACTCCGCGGGATGATGGCTGACTCCGTCCTTGCATCTTACAAAGATCATGGCAGTCGGAACTTTTCGAGAGGTATAAACAGAATCGTGGCCCGCACCGCTGACAATCTCGATATCGCATCCAAGCTCTGCGGCAGATTGTTTCACACAGCTGACCATGGTAGGATCGAAGTTGAGTGCTGGGCTAACCCAGAAGTTGTCGAAGGACATTTCTAAACCGTGTTGCTTGCAAATTTTCTCGAAGCCTTCGATGCATTGCTTCTCGATAAGTGCTACATCGCTGTCTGCTGGAGCGCGAATATCCAGTCCCAGGTTGACCTTGCCAGCGATGGTATTGATACTCTGGGGCAGAGAGTTGATAACAGCGATGGTGGCACGGCCGCCACGAGGCGCGACCTCGGTCTCCGTAACAATCCTGTTCGTTTCGACTATCATTTTTGCAGCACCAAGAAGTGCATCGCACCGACGGTCCATGGGTGTTGTGCCAGTGTGCGCTTCCCTTCCGGTGATGCCAACATTGCACCATCGAATCGACTGGACGCCACGCACAATTCCTACGGGCTTCTCTGCAACATCAAGAATTGGTCCTTGTTCAATGTGGACCTCAAAATGGGCGAGAAGAGGATTTGCCTCGAATGAGCAGGGCGTGGGTCCCATGTACCCTATTCTTTTCAACTCTGCACCCAATGAATTTCCTTCGGGATCCTGCCTTCCCTGCGCGTACTTGGCAGTGAATTCACCACCCCAGACACCGGAGCACAACATGGCTGGCGGGAACCTGGCCCCTTCTTCGTTTGTCCAGTTCACGACCGCGACAGGCGCATATGTGGTGACATTATTTGCATGCAGAACCTGCAGCACTTCCATACCGCAAATGACGCCAAGTATGCCATCATACTTTCCTCCAGTCGGCTGAGTGTCGAGATGGCTTCCCAAACCAATGGGAGGGAGGTTGTTGTTTTGCCCAGGGCGGATTGCAAAGATGTTGCCCATCTCGTCTACCCTGTGGTGGCAGCCATACTTCTTCGTCTCAGAGATGAACCAGTCGCGGACACTTTTGTCGTCGTTGTTGCAGGTCAAACGGTCCATACCGCCATCGGGAGTGCTGTGGAGATATGTCAGGGGGATTTGGGCGCAATGGGCTGTGGGATACGTACTTGCCCCAAGTGCAAGCAGCTTGGAGTGTAGCATTTGTCCGCGCGGAATCAGCGTGTAGGCTATCATACTTGGCCGAAAGCTGCAGCGAGGGGAGCGCAATGGGATCAGCCGCCATAGAAGCTAAAGCCATAGATATGAATAGGGTAGTATGAGAACTCAGAGAGCGGTCTTGCTGTTGTTGAACGAACGTGAGCTCTGAGGCCTTTGTAGAGCCAAGACAATGGTTATCCGCCTTTTAAAACACGCCACTGGTAGTGGACTACATCTTCATGCGGCAGGTTGTTGCGGGCAGCAGCCGTAATTTCGTTGACCTGGTTCTTTGCGGACTTCTGCGCGCCGAAGCATGGCTGCTCCGGGAGCTGCCAATGGCTATTGACAGCCGTTACTAGCCATTGGCGTGGACAGGGTGCCAATTAACTACCTGCAGGCTAGCTTTATATAACGGTTCGAATTCTGCTACAGGCTGAAGGTGGTGCGGGACAGACCTTTTGAGTTCTCATCGAGTGAGATGTTGAACTGTGAACATGCTGAATAAGCGGTTCAATGCTGACGTCCAATCCAACCTCCACCAAACATCGTGGATCAAAGGGAGTCGCTTTGTATCGGTTTATTCGATTTGAATCCCTCTTTGTCTACTACAGACTGCAATGATCCGATCGGATATGAGCGCTCCTCTCCCCGTCCGAGAACCGGGCGAGTGATAAGGCACCCGACCCTTCCCTGGGCTTACCATGTGGGCCGCTTATTTCCACCCGACATCGCTGTCCTGGCGACAAAGGAGGATCCAAGTCCGCGGATTTTCCTTTTCATCACGAAGCTCTCCTATCGATGTTTCTCCGGCGCAAATGTCCGAGTTTCCAGTGCCATGAGCGCCGAATGTCAGCGAAGCGTCCTGAGCTGTAAGCGATGCCGCAAAAGAAAGACCAAAGCGAGTACCCTGAATTCATCCACGTGACTGACGCGTACTCCACGCGATAACTCTAAGACTCCAATGTTCCCGCGCTGACATTTTCAGTGTGACCGCAAACTGCCATCATGTAGCCAATGCTGCGCCGCCAAGGCCGAGTGTACTGGCTTCAGTTTGTCGGAGTCATCCTCAGAAGTTCCTCGATCAGTCGTACGGCATCTAGAATATGAGATTGCTCGTTTGGAGACAGAACTGGCTCAAGCAGGACACCTGGACGCCATCAATGGAGCCGATATTTTGCTCCGAATGCCTGCCAGCAAGACTCCTCAGGTGATATCTAACTTTAATGGCTCCCACAAACCCGAGCACGAGCACGAGCACACGGATGCAACTGCACATTCACATATCGAACGTAAGTTAAGTCCCAGGAACCATAATCATCATAAACACTTCTCAAGTATAGCTCGTTGTGCCCCATAATACTTGTCCTAGCAGAAATATCTTACTGACCGTCATTGTCCAATGACTATACTGATTGATTCTCTATGCATAACTTTTATATCAATATCTGATCAATGCTAGCTACATCGCCAAACCCATATATCGATCCCTTAACAGAATCTATCACCATTAGCCGCTCTGTGCAATCGATGATGTCTGCTACCCTCCCCCATGGTCCTGGGTTGACAGATCTCGTTTCTAGAGTACGCATGGGACTCACGCCATCATCGGCCTCCGCGGCGGTTCAGTCTGCTATCTCAAACGGTATCCCTCGTAATCTTGGCTTTAAACCGCCTACACTGACCCGGCGGAAAACAATCGAAATCAAAGTGTTGAGAAGTATGCCAAAGGAGATCATACATTCTTTAACGCAAAAGTTTGCCTCCAAAGTTCTTCCACAATACGCGTTTTTCCACGAATCAGCACTGTGGGAAATCATTGACCGAGTGCTTGCGACGGTAGAAACACGCACAGTGACGGATTCGATATCACATGAATATTATCCGTTGCCACCAGATTACGATTTCCTGGTTCTGTATCTCGTCCTGGCAATTTCTGTTACCTTGGGAAGTACCAAAGGTGGCCACGAATCACGATGCATGTCCCTGTCTGCCTCACTGTTCGAAGAAGGCATCAAACACTTCTCAAGCGAGATGGTCATACCCTCCGATCTTGCTGAACTACAACTAAACTTGCTCATGCTGCTTTATGCCACGATCAATCCGCGCTCCGCTAATGTATGGATTCTCACTGGTGCAGTCATGCGATCCTGTCTTGAACTCGGTCTTCATCGCGAGTTCCCTGAAACAAGGCGACTGGACACAGCAACAAGGGAGCTTCGGAGGAAGTTGTTCTGGAGCGCGTACTGCATGGATCGCAGCATATGTTCGGCACTCCAAAGACCGCTTTCAATTCCCGATGCAGCCATCAGCACGCAATTTCCCTCGGTTTTTGTGGAGGCAGAGGCGAAGCTACCGTCCTTAGGCATTATCTATTATCATCAACTACTGTCCGAAATGGTACAAGTTCACTTCCAGGGGGAACCACTAGGGGGTAATGGTATATGGGATGTCTGGATTGCTGGTATGGAAACGAAGCTACGGACATGGTACTCTGACTCTTGCAAAGAAACCGGAAGCAATGAGATGGTGGAATTCGCGTTATCGAGAGGATTGATGATCCTGCATCGGCCATCTCCAAGAACCCCACTGCCTTCACAGCACAGCCTTCTCATTGCATTCGAGGCAGCGGCATCCTCTGCACGCAGCCACAGGGAGCACATCTATACCGGATTCTTTCGCCGCCCTTGGTTATCAGCTCACCACACTCTCGAAGCGGCAGTCATACTACTGTTTTGTTTACGCCACGGCTGTAGTACCATTTCGAGCAAGTTCAATGCCGGACAAATATTTGAGATGTCAAAGTTGTTCACAGCCAACTTCCTTGCTATTGCCTCGCAAGGGTGGTTAGAGGTGTCTAATTATGCCGGAGTCTACGAGCGTTTGCTGGGTTCCTTGCTAGAGGCCGTATTTTCACCCACAAAAGATCCGCAAGAACATTTCGGCCCCGCTCAAGACGCTGAGCTTACCAGGCTTCTCTACCCGGGACCAGCACATCTGGAGAAACTTAGGTTTGGGCGAACTTTGGTGGCCGAGACATCACCATTCGACTTCAGCTTGTTCCATCTCGACGACCAAATTTTGGCTTTTGATGGGATCACTGCCAGCGATTTGGATGCTGGACTGACAGGCAATACCGACTTCTTGGATCATGGGCTTGGATTTGACGATCTGGGCCTTTTGTTCTAGAACTTTGCCGGAACCAGACTGGGAGAGAATCTTCATAATTCTACCTCAGAATTTCAATCGACACCACGAGCTTTCGCGGCCTCGAGAAAAATCATATAGTTGATACGAAGGAGAGTCCCCAGACCAGTCCACGTGATCATTGCCTCCCTTCGACGATCGTTCGGACTTGTCCGCTAACCTTATCACGGCCGAAGCGGGGGTGGAGCCCGTGCGTTGCAACTACTACAGAATGTTCGGAACGGTGAAGTCAATGGAGTCACTGCATTATTCGCTGTTGCCCCCATACCAAATGCTTTCCCCACATGACACAAACTGCTTACCTTCCCGGATTCGCAGCAGACTGTCTTTCATCTCAGACCCGTATTCTGCCTCCCTGTCCCAGTCGTCCTGTCACGATGGCTCCATCAGCAGTCTCTCCGACATTCACACCCTCCACCAAGACTCTAAAAGAGGATCTTGAACATGCATCTGGCGACCCTTCACTGGCATTCATTCAAGATGAAACAACATCACCACCAGTATTTGAAGACAAGTACGAGGAAAGAAAATTTCTAAAGCACCGTCTTGCACTGGCTTTCCGTATCTTCGCCAGATTCGGATTTGCGGAGGGGGTCGCAGGACATATCACAATCCGAGATCCAGTGGACCCAACTTCATTTTGGGTCAACCCATTCGGCATGCACTTCTCCCTCATCAAAGACGAAGACTTGATCAGAATTGATCACAAGGGAAACGTCGTTGATGGCGGAAAGAATCGAAGACTGAATTATGGTAAGACTTTTCCTGTATAATCCAGCTTCTAGCTGCAAGAGTCCATGCTAACATATCTTAGCTGCCTACGCTATCCATGCCCAAATCCACACAGCTCGCCCAGACGTTCTCTGCGCAGCTCACTCCCACACCAAATTTGGACGTGCCATGTGTGCCACAGGTCGCACGCTCCAGCCACTAACACAGGATTCCTGCGTCTTCTACAATGACCACATTCTCTACTCAAACTTTGCCGGCGTTGTCCTCGCTTCTGAAGAAGGCGCCGCTATCGCTTCAACTCTGGGTCCTCGCAAAGCCGCCTTACTGGGTAATCATGGATTGTTAACAGTAGCGCCAACCATTGAGGCTTGTGTCGCGTGGTTTGTGCTGTTAGAGAGCTGTTGTGAGGTGCAGTTACTGGCAGATGCGAGTTCAGCTGGGAGTGGGCAGAAATTGGTAGAAATCGGGGAAGTTGAGGCGATGAATACTTGGAAGGCACTAGGGGGGGCTTCGGGAGGCTACTTCATGGGACTCCCACTTTTTCAGGTAGCAGAGAAGGAATTTGGAGAGAGTACATTTTTGGGACGGGGGTTGGAAGCATTATAGAAAGAAAGCCAGAGAACTAGAATTATAGTGACGTTATACCTTCTCAAGGCTGATAACCGTCACTGGCTTATAGCACTTGGTCCCCTCTGTGAAGCGTAACAACAACTGATACCCGCACATAATCTCATGATTTTGTTCGCCAAAAGCCAACCACACATCTAACAAATTTCAAGGGACCAAAGTTTACATGCGGAGCTTCTCGTTGCACGAGATCTCTCGGCTAAAAACATTTGTTAAGGGCATACTGATTCAGTCTACTATATTTGACTCAATACACAGTCCTCGTCACAGAAGCATCCATCAACAAAGTCTTCGTAAGAATAGAATGACTTTAAAAAGATGACATGTTATCCATATATACATAACAATCAGCGGAACCGACATTGGTGATGCTCTCCTCTATTTCCCGATGAACTTAATCTCCAACCACCTTGCCGGAGGGTACACAATTGCAGTCCAAGCCAACGCAACCGGAAGTCCTAAATCTGCGCCTCCAGCAGCCATTTTGGCAATCGGTCCTGTATAGTATGTCTGGTACATACACATCACTGCTCCGACCCAGCCCACAACAAAAGCGAAGAATGCAGCAAAGCCATGCGGCAGTAGATCTTTTCGATTCCAGATTTCCCAATCAAACTTCCCATGACGGAAAATATACTCGTCTTCCATGGTGGTAACGATCCAGATGATGGTCCAGTAACCAATGATAGAGAGGAAATTGATGAAGATAGAGAACAATTGGTCACGTCCTGCAATAGAGATGATGGTGAATACGATGCAGGCGAACGTGCTCCAGATAGGGCGAGGGATCTTAGCAAATGGGGCACCGAGCTGTTGGAAGTTCAAAGCGGCTGCATATGTTCCAGGGATGTTGTTGGCAGCGATGCACAGCGCGAGGACTACGCAGCAAAACTTTCCAAAACTACCCATGGGGGAATATGCCTCCTCGATGAGAGCCCCCACACCGTGGTCATTGAAGGCAGTGGCCCAGCTGGGGTTAAGTAGGAGGCCTGATCCAAGACCAATGCCGAGGAGCTCAATCATGAGTTTGCCGCATGTTATACCGGCAGTCGTCATGGCGAATGTGCCCCAACCATTTGCGGATTTGGGGTAATAACACACGTAGTCAGCGGCAGCGGATGACCACCCAAGCGGACCAGATGCGACCAAGAAGAAGTAGGAGACACGGTTGGCGTGGAGTGCACCACCAGTGTGTTGGGATGGAGTTTGGGTGTCGAAATGGGGGCCGGCTACACCGATCAAGACGAAGAGAACTAGTACGGTAGGGGCCCAGACATAACTTGTAGGCGTCAGACTGGTTTCAGACCTTAGAGAGTATGAAAACTTACGACTCAAACTTATGAAACCAATGGATACCAAAAGTAGCAACGACCCAGGTAATTAAAGCAACGATGACGATACCAACAATGACGGACATGCCGCCGCCATTGACCGCACTGAGGAGGAGGCCTCCAACAAGACAGTCAATGAGCCCGTAGCCCAACTCAATGACAAGATTGAGCAGAACACAAAGCTTGGATGGCCACCAACCCATGGCATACTTTGCAAAAGAGAGTGTCCGAAGACCAGATCTTGGGCCAAAGGTTGCAATATAGGCGGTGAATAGAGAGCCAAAGATTGTGCCAAACACACAAACAATCATCGAGTCTGTGAGTCCTAGACCGTAGGCCACAGGCCCAAGTACGCCGAGTGTCATCTGATTTGCCGTGCAGTTCATGGAGAACCAGCTATCTTATTATTAGCAACTACCCTTAGGAGGATTCCTACAATGCCTTGCACCACTCACAGGACAAACATATGCACATAGTCCCCAATAGCCATCGGCCGCTCCCGCACCTCCTCAGGGATTCTCTCAATACCTCTCGATTCCACGCCCGCAAGCTTATCGAGTTTGTTCGCCCATCGTTGAAGCTTGTTGGTCGGGGTAGGAATGCCAAGTTCTTCGACTGTACCAACATCGCGGATAGAGTCGCCCGTCGAGTCGACAACCGGATTATGAGCCTTCTCATCCATCGCAGCGTCGAATGTGGTGAAAATGGGATTATTCTTGTAATTTCGGTCTCGGAAATGGCGAGTCGCAAAGATGTAGAGGAAGAATGGACAAGATACAAGCAATTCGATCGACCGGCCCGAGAGCAGAACTATATTCAATAACCCTTAGCAAACTGATCCCACTTTTGAGCCTCGGCGAACAAAAGTTGAAGAAGGATTAACAAAAGGGACTCAAAGTCCTATTGAGGTTCGCTGGTTGCCAACTGTCAGACCTACTTCTTCGTCTCTCCCGTCCCCTTTATTCATTTCTCCATCTCCATCTCACAGTTCCTATCGCGAAGGTAAACCCAGAGAGTGGGACGCAAAAGTCCGGGCCAAGCCCTTTGGCGCTCCAGTATCGGGTCACCAAAATCTTAGCTATCTCTTGTATCTCTCATATCTGGGGTCGGTGGGGATATCCTTGCGAAACAAGGATTGAGTGGAGAAAGGCGTCGGTAGTCGAAAACGGTGCCATGCCCGCGCGCCGTCCAGATACCGATGCGTCGGATGGTGCAAGTTGGGCGAACCTATGCGATGACTGGGCCAGAACGGGCAGAGGGTTTGACCAATAAGAAGAGGATCATTTCATGATTACTTTCCCCACTTTTAGAGACATCGCTATGCGAGAATGGGGTACCAGAGTTATACATGGTGAACGATGTCAGAAATGCATTCTTTGCTATGTAACATCTCTAATTGAGAAGGAGCTACATGTATACCGAATTCTAGAAGAAGCCAACCGAACTCTACACGCTCGCAACTTGCTTTGACTCTTCTTCAGGCACAGCAACATCTTTCTTTGCTTCCTCAGGGAATTGTTCTGCCAACCTGGTGGCCAACTCTCCGAGCAGATCATACTCCATAACCCACCTCATGCGTTCTCTAACAACCGATGGTGAAAACGATGAGGCCCACAACTCTTCGGGGATATCAGCAGAAGCCATCTTCCCTGTCTCAGCACTGGAGCTGGTGATACGATCGGTTCGCGGCTTGCGCAGATCTTGGAAGAACTGGAAAGCATCCGCCAGAGAAGGCGAGGCCCAGTGCTTCAAGACCTGGGCCAGCGCGAAACCAGACTCGATAGCTTGGCATGCGCCTTGCCCTAGAATTGATTGTCTTAGCGCCTAAACCAGCAAGTGATGTCTGGGGTCAAGTAGGGAAGTGGGGAGCAAAGTTCAGCAGACTGAACCGGATCACTTACCCTGATGCGGTAACGTAGAATGAACAGAGTCTCCGATCATGATAATCCCACTTCCATTGGCGTCGTCCTCGATGTTCCACCATCTATCCGTGGGCTCACGCACATAGAGAGTCTGTTTCAGGATCTCCTCATCTGCGTTTGCACCCTTCCGCAAACCGTGGATGATCTCCTGAACTGCCGGACACCAGTCTTTGACATGCTCTTCAAAAGCATCCACCGGCGCAGTTGCGAGCCATGACTCTGACTTCCAATTTTCAAGAGGTTCTGTCATAAATCCGATTATGCCAACCCTAGCAGTCTTGGACTCATCGTTGCCGATGGGGAGGGTAAGGACATGTCGTCTGGGTCCTCGGAAGTTGACCGTCTTGCGGAGCAGAGCCCCAGTTTCAGGCGTGAGATCGGCATAAGAGACGTAACCACGATATACCATCTGCCCACTATAGTTTGGCTGGTCTGAGTATCCAAGATGTGCCCGAACTTGGGACTTGATGCCATCGCATCCAACCACAATATCTGCCAAAGCAGTTGTGCCATCCGCAAACGAAAGATTGTACATGTCTTTCGCGGAGTCGCGCTCCAGCATCACCAATCGCTTTCCTTTCGAGATCTTGGAATCTGGGACCTTCGATTTCAATACGTCCAGAAGATGGGCGCGGTGAATTTGCCTTGATCTTGGTTCCCCAAACTCTTCTATCCGCCCCAGAAAGTCACCTGTCCGGTAATGGTGATACTCCATGTATGATGGTGGATCATGCGAACTCATCCAGAGCATGGAGTCTTTGAGGCCAAAGGCGTCGAGTACCCGATTCGCATTTCGTGTGATGTTAACACCAGCGCCCTGATCTATTAGCATAGCTTCAGACTCGTAAATGCCGAAAACTTACCACTTCGGTGAATTCAGCAGCCGCTTCGTACATGTGTATATTTTCCAAGCCAGCATAGAGCGCGGAATTCATGAAAGCCATGCCTCCGAGGCCTCCACCCACAATAGCGATTCGTTTGTTTGCGAACACCATGTTGTCGTTTATTTGTTCGGGGTTTTTAGAATTCCCTCTCTCAGCAAGAAACAATCAATCTTTTTCAACTGTTGAAGAGAAGTGTCTGCAAAGATGGTTTTGAGGACTTTGACATCGAAGCTCCTCTAGCAGTGGATCCATGTTGTGACAACGGATTGTCCCCGAAGGCATCTTCGCGTCCACAACTCTTGCGCAACTCGCCCTTGTTTTGCGGGTGAGTAGGGAGAAGAGCGTAGAGGCGGACAAATCCGGCCTCGGAAGAAGTTCTTATCGTTCATCGGCCCGTCTTCAAGCTAAGGCAGGGTCCACCACGACGATCAACGGAGTTGCTCACCCGTGGTCGTGCTGAGAAATATGCCATGCTAAATTATACACCACCTGCTGGGACAAGCTTTCCGACAAGATCCATCAAGCAACACAATTGTAGTTCAAAGGGTCCTAGCCACGATAATGGCCTCACGGGATCTGATACAGAAGCTGTTGCCCACGTGTCAACGTTGTCGAAGACTCAGAAGGAAATGTGACACCCAGCTCCCAGACTGTCGGTTGTGTCAAAAGGCCGGAGCCGAGTGCACACTTTTTGACCATGCACTTCAGCAAGCATTACCAAGAGCGTATGTCTGCCCTCATGCTACCGGTAGTGTTGACGTACTAAAGAGCAATTAGCTATGTTCAATCGCTTCTCACTAGACTAGAGCACCTGAAAGCTGTCAAGGAGACACTCGAAACCTCACCCCGTAGTGTACCGCTCCAACAGTCATCACTCGTGGCCCTTCATCATAAGACAGTTTCCATAGCATCAAGAAAGGCCACAGCCTCCCCACAGCATATCATCACGATTCCACAAGATGGTCATTCATTCGACAAGCATTTCCCAATTTCCGCTTCACCGAATCGCTCCCGCTTCTTCGGCTCCTCGTCTGTCTTTGCCCTCAGTGTTGAGGTTCTTCACCATGCTTCAACCAAAGGTATCATATCATCAGAATACGAGCCTCCGTTCTTGAAGCCAAATGACCACCAAGAACCTGAACAATATCTCTCTTACGACAACTATGGCCAACCAGAATCAGTCCGCCACCACTGCGCGACCTTCTTCGCATCTTCCAACATCCTTTATGGAGTTGTGGACGAGAATGTTAGTGACTTGGATCTGTCCGCCTACTTCAATCTCCGCAGCAGCGGAACACTTCCTCTGTCACTCCACGGAGCAGATGCTCACTCTTACTTTCGCATTAGCATGATGTGCGCGATAGCTTGCGCGACACAAGCTAGATACTTTCCAAATCGTGTGGCAGAGAGCATGGCGTACTATCACGATGCCTTACCGTGCGTGGAGGAAGTCACCAGTGACGTGTCGTCGGCGAGTTTACAAGCCCTGCTACTCTTGACTATATTCTGCCTCTTCTATCCCCGAAAGGGGGATATCTGGAAACTGTTGGACTATGCGTGTCGATTGAGCGTTGAGCTGGGATATCACACGGAGAGTGAAGGAAGCGATATCGTGGAAGACGAGGCACAGAGGAAGTTGAGGAGGTCCACGTTTTGGGGCTGTAAGTCTACGGAATCACACTTCTTTCGCATGTTGGAGACTAATAGGCCGCAGTATATGCAATAGAACGTATAACGGGCCAACTCTTTGGTCGCGGCTCTGACCTGCCTGAATCGATCATTACTACAGAGTATCCTTCAATTGTCTCCACAACATCCGACATCGACCAACAGACATTGCAGCCGATGTCCATAGCACATCACTATCGACTTGTCTATCTGCGCTCCGAGCTCTTCAAAGCTCTCTATCTCCCCGCATCCCCACCAATCTATGATTGGACGTGGTATAAAGATCGATGCGCCACCTTGAAAGACTGGAGAAGGGATCTCGACGTCTCTGATGAACTAGCAGGCGTAGCAACAGTGACCTGCGATGTCGGATATAACTCCACCATGTGCTTCATTTTCCAGCCTATCATGCTGAATGCGGTGAAAGCTACCGAGTCCGAAGAATTTAGCATTGAGGAAATGCAAGGCATTAAAGCAGTACCGCAGGATAATTATCACTCTGCCATCGCACTGATAAACACGTACGAGAAGTTAATACGAGCACCGGTAGATTCACCTTTGGGTATCTACCCCATGACCTTCCTCTCGGCACATTACATATACCTAGCTGGGCTGACCTTGATGGCTCATGCTTTGCTTGCTTTGGATGGTCGGATAGGAGTTCTTCAAAAAATGGAGGACCTGAGCATAGAGGAAAATGGACAGGGAATAACAGAGGAGCTGGATTGGAGCGGGTTGTGGGAGGCGAGTAATAGTGGGCTTGTTTTGCTTCAATGGTGTGCGGAGAGGTGGCCGGGCATGGAAGGTATGAGGGACATTTACATGAAATTAGCTGGCAGAGTATTACCTGAGATGGCAAGAAAGAGACTGTTGTAGTGAGGACCTGAACCGTATACTCTTCTCTGAAGAAGCTGGTTGGGAATACGTTGGTAGTGCTCACCCGGAATCCAAGGACTGTTCTGGATCGTAAGGATTTGGGACCCGAATGTGACCATCCGCCGACCCTAAGGCTCACATGGCATGTGTAGTAAGGATCGGGTACACCCCGCGTGCGGGCGAGATTCTCGGATATTAGAGCTGGCGTTGATCGGACAACAGCGTTACGCACTTGATAGCACTACTTTAGCTTGATGGCAAGTGAGGGGCACCACACAAATACCATTGATTTCCATCGGGACTTCTAAAAACCCACTGTTCTCCATACCAGCCTGCAACAATCGAGCAACCAAGAAAGTGTAGAGTACGACTGGCATCTTTCAAGATGACAACCCAAAACGTAACGTCTACCCACCCACTTTTCTCTCTCCTCTAGATGCCAACAATGAACAGATAAATTACACGGGCAAAGGCTTACAGCCTCCGTAGTTCCGCATTCCGCTCGTCGATTTCTCGGCATACCTCAAAGGCACCGAGGCCGAAAAGAAAGCATGTGTTGCCCAGATTATGGGTGGGTTCACCACCTCGGGATTTCTCTACCTCCAAAATTCGGGGCTTTCACCAACCGAAGTGTACAAATGGAGCGAACAATTCTTCAAACTCCCGCTACAGGAAAAGAAGAAGCATCCCAACGACAACAGTGCAGCAAACCGTGGATACTCTGGAATGGGCCTCGAGAAAACAACCAATGTTGATATCGATGGGGGAGCAGAGGCTGTAGAGAAACTCCGTGCCATGCTTCCTGATCTGAAGGAGAGTTTGGAGATTGGAAGTGATGAAGGATCCCGCTATCCGAAGAAACCATGGAAAAACCACTATCCCGAAGAGGCCCTACCTGGGTTTGGAGAAGGGATGACCAAGTTCTATGCCCAATGTGATGATCTGCACCATCAGCTGCTGTGCGCCATCGCAGAGGGGCTGAAGTTGCCCAAGGACTACTTCAAGGAGTATGTTACAGAGGGCGACCACGTATTGCGCCTGCTGCATTATCCTTCGATTCCCAAAGCTGTGTTGGAGAAAGAGGGCGCAGTGCGCGCGGGAAGCCATACCGACTATGGGACCGTCACGCTCTTGTTCCAGGATGGGAGTGGTGGGCTACAGGTCCGAACACCAGAGGGCGAGTGGTGGGATGTTGAGCCGGTCGAGGGTGCAATCGTGATCAATGCAGGTACGTCGTACAAGAAAAACCTGGAAATGTGGAGATGTTGTGATACGAATATTGTTGACGAAGAACAGGTGATATGCTTCAGATTTGGACCAACGATGTAATCAAGTCCACACATCATCGTGTGGTGTCACCCCCGAATGCTGTGACACAGGAGGATGGAAACTACTCTGCCAGATATTCGATCGCGGTAAGGAGTCCCGGTGGCTGAAGCAGTGAATCGAACTAATAAGGAAACAGTATTTTGCCCATCCCGACCATGGGCGAATCATTAATGCCATTGAGAATTGCGTCACTAAGACTCGACCTAATAAGTACGGTCCAGTGAAGCCGGGCGAATGGATGGTGAAGCGTTTGACTGCAACCTACTAACTCTTCTCGTCGTCAGGAGTGACTGAGTGGGAAATTTGGCATTTATTACAATACGGAAATCAATGCCGGTTCTATGCTCGCTCTTAAAACAAAATGCTGATGATGTAAATGCTGTCTGACTAATGATCGTGGATGTGGGTATCATATCTAACTTCTAGCCTTTCCGTCCAGTCTCTCTCTCCATGTCTACACGCTCTTAGGGTATCTTCGATGGATCTTGGGGCCAATTCGCCGCGAATGCCGTCCAAGGCGTTCCTCGCATGACCTTGTGGCCATTTGAGTCTCGTGTGTACAATTCTGGCTCAAAGCCTTGTACAGAGGCCCATGTCCAGAGTATTCGTCGCCAGTAACATGTCACCTGTTCATAAACATTAGAACCATCAGACTGCACAAAAAAGCGTCCACTTACTGCGGCAGGCGTGAGATACCGTCGGGCAAAGGTCTCATAACTGTTTCGGGCAATTTCTTCTGCCTCATTATCATGCTCCTTGTAGTACTCCATGGCTGACTCCAGGTTTCCGAAGTTCTCTGACGCTTCAATGTAGTTGATCTGGGGACCAGCAACTCGCATGAGATGAGTGTGGAATTCCTGCCACTCCAAGGGATGGGTGATCAATGCTGAGCGACACAGTTGTAAATACTTCAGGCGCCCAGAGTAAGACGTTCCTTCTGTCTGCACTGTAAATTTGTATCTGATAAGTTCAAGTTAGCCTAAGCTCTGTGTGGTTTCGTGCATAGGAGGGCCTAGGGAGGATTTAGCTCTTGGCTCAACTTACCCACAAAATTGTCGCAGATTCATGACGTCTTTCGTGTGTTGATCGTTGGGGTTGTTGATTACGACCGGCCTGATATCGCTCCAACTCTTTCCTTCGCTGACCCTCACGAGCTCACTTCTCAATTGGGCCATCTTGATCTTGCCCCTCCAAACCACTCTTGGGTCTTTCTTATACCACGGTAGCTCCGTCTCTGCATCCATAATCTCCCTCCGTATGCTATTCCAGCTAGGAGCATGAGTATAATTCCAACTCCAATATGCATAGTTTGGCATCAGCCATATATCATCGTATTCCACACTGTCGTTGCGCGTATATGCGAAGAAGGCACCGTGGCCTTTCGAACGTCGCGGGAGGTCGTCGAGCGTGAGAGAGAACTCTACATTTGGCATCGCGGGGTCAGAAGAGGGGGCGGTTGAAATGGAACGGTCGATCTGGGCGAGTGTTCCTAGAATTCGCTCGCGCTCATTTCCGTTGGTAACGTAGCATTGCTCGGGTGCACCCGAATCAACTACAAATAGCTGTGTAGTTAATGATTAGCTAGCACTCTACAACTGAAGGACGCCAGGCTTGCCATACCTCACCACCATAGATCAGGACCCGCAGCATGCATCTCCCTTGCTGAATAGATATCTCATCGCGTCCAATTTTACGTCCATTGCGCCTCTTCACCGACGCGTCTAGGCTGTGGTATAGTTTTGGGAATGCGATGTCGCATTGTTCGTTGCTCAATGTATGCACATTTGCATGCACGTCGGCATTGAATTGCCAAGAACTCGGAATATAGGAAAGATACGGGTGTGAAGATTGTGTCCACAAGGACCAAAGTTGAGAAAATATTACAAAAGTAGAGATGTAGAAAGCCAGACTGGTGAACGAATGTCGGAACCCTTTGGGTATCATGATGGCATTAGGATTAGGAAAGGGCTTTGTGAGAAGGAGAACAATGCGGCAATGCAGGCGAAGGTCGCACGATGATGAACGAGAGGGAGCAATTACGACCTTGGGCCGACATCTGAGAGGGAGGCTTCGACTCTTCAAGCCTTTCTAATGTCTTGGATCAGGGCGTCGGCTACCCCCCTAAACAGGCGAATATGGGGGGGATCTAACTGTTCCAGTCATCATGCCGCAATGCGGCAACCAACACCAGCCTTTATTCGACAGTTGCCAAGGCGAGCTGGCGGTTGATAAGGCCGAAATGCAGGTGCCCACGATTGAGAGTCTGATATATGTTCGTGCGTGGTCAGGGGGCGGTCCGTCCACCATCGTGTGTCTAGGCTTACACAGCTCGGTTCGGGCTGCGTGTTCCTCCATTGAGTTAGCTGCCTTATTCGTCGACGCTAAGCCATGTTGTGTATGAACCCCCGCGCAATCCATGCGGTGACAACACCAACACACAATAACAAAAGAAGGCCAGGGTGTCGTGCAGCCGTCATGAGCAATGAAACCCAAGGTACAGTCAATCTACACATTGCTTGTGCGGAAACAAGCACGACGGCTCCGACCCGATCGCTCTTAGCGCGGAAGCTTGTTAGGCTTGTTTCATGCATAGCATGATGCTGTGACAACACGAATGGTCGCGACTTCAGCTCAGGGGGGAACGAGAGCCTCAACACCACGCCAATGACATGCCAGATACGACGGGCGACTATAAATGGGATGGGAACCGAGTTCATCGTACGAGACCCCGTTACAAGTTGGTTGCATCTTCTCATATCCCGCTCACACTCACGCGTTGAACTTTGAAGAGTTGGATCGCCTATCCCAATTTGTTGGGAGCCGAGGCATGAAAAGGTCAATTTTCGGGGCTCAGAAGCTCCTCCTCCGTATTCAGGGCTCCTATCTCGCCATCTCGTCTGTGAAAACGGCATCTACCCCGTATGCATTAGCTTGGGCGCTGCGATTCCTGTCCATCCCTCAGAGCAAGAAATGTCGGTGGTTTCTCCGCGCTCGTCGCTCTAGCGAGCGAACCGCGACACATCCGCCTTCTATACGAAGCACTTATCGCTTTCAACAGCCAAGGCGCTTAGATATTGATTCTACCAGAAATACAAGCGACGAATTAAAGCACGGCAGGTGCACAGACATAGAGGGGGCCGGGGCCTCCTCTGCCGCAAAATAATCAGGTTCTTTCGAGACCACTTCCTCTGCTGGCACACATTGGCTCCATACAACATACATCAGCAATGCAGGCAATGCAACGACAGTCCACGCACTCATTTCTAGACTAGAGTTCGCCTCCGCATCATGAGTTCGCTGCTCGGAATCTTCCATTTATTGATTTTGTACGTCTGAATTATTGCTTGGCAGTTATATACTGCTTGGCAATCCCACGCATTTTGCTCTGCCTCCAGGTGGATTTGCCAAGACATGACGACTTCTATACTTATTAGCGTGTCCTTCGGTGGCGGTGGAGATGGACATTCGTGACAAGTTTCCGCACGAATGAAATTGTTGTTTTTGGATAGCATGACACACCGCAGATGGCGCAGCTCGCAAACTTTGGACCACCGGAACACAACCCTAGACCAAGAGAACAAGAAGGCGATTCCGATATTCGATGAATGATTGCGTGAGGCGGGAAGTATGTGAGTTGTAAATGAGTGTGGGCCTTAGTGGCGGCGGTGGTGGTGGTGCCTCCAGGACTCGGTCAACTGTTCGTTGTCTGTTCATCACACCGCCTGAAATTATTACACTGATCCCTATTATTACACACTCCCTATCATCACCCACTCCCTATTACCACGTTGACTCGCCATGGGGACTAAGAAAAGAAAGGAGCACCTAAAAGACCCTGGGAAGGACTACCCCTTACTACGCACTAACACCCGATGGACTAAGAAAGGAAGGAGCACTAAAAAGGGCAAGACTCGAGCAAACCTTTGCCTCACGTGCTCTCATCCGCCTAGTACAATACTAAGTTTGACATTGAAAGAAGGTTTAGTAGGCTATGTCATCAGCGATATATAACGACGGCACGCCCACAGTTACGATTTCATGACACGGAAGGAGCATATCTTCATGCGACGATCCAACAAGCGTCTCACAGGAGCAGAAGTTATTTAAAGAAGAAAAGTAAGTTGTTTTCGGTGGCTCTCTGTATGCTTCTATCTACGCTCACTCCCACCGGATTTTCCTCAACCCCTTCCAAATCACCAGTCTGGGTACGGTTTCTTCCCCTTGGTCTTCCACCATGACCATGCTTTCCAGTCATGCCAATCCCAGCCTTCTTCATCTTCGGTGTCCTCCTCATCCTCATTGTCGTCATCGTCCCAGTCTTCATCATCGTCGTCATCATCATCATCGTCCGTGGGTGTTGGCCATGGAGGATGCGTCACTGTCTTAGACGGGATGGTCCTGAGGGTCGTTGGCGGAAGCTTGGTCGTTAGTATTGACGGTGAAGGTTTGGCGGTTGGCGTTGGCTGCGGAGTTTTGGTAGGCCGAGGCGGAGTTGGCGTTCGTGTTGGCTTCGGTGTTAGAGTTGGCGTTGGCTTGGCAGACGACGACAGTGTATGTTTCGAAGTAGGAACAGCCAGTGTAGATTTTGATGCAACTGGTGATGTGCGTCTCGTCGATGATACTGGGGCAGTTGATCTCTTTGTCGATACAGGCGGTAGCACCTTAGTCGAAGATTTTGACGGAGTTGGTCTTGACGTTGGTTTGAACGAGGTCGAAGGTCTTAAAGTTGGACCGATAGGCGTCGGCCACGATGACACAGGCGGTGTCCGTTTTGTTGAAGAAATTGGAACTGGTCTCGATGTTGGAATTGTTGGCCTCAATGTCGAAGAACGAACAAGAGGGAGGGGGACTCGTGTCGAGTTTAAAGATGGAATACTTTTGCTTAGTAAAGAGAAGGATGGGAGCGGGGGTTTAGTCGACCTGATAGTCGATCTCGTGATAGACGGAATCGGAGGCCTAGTGGGTCGAGTTGATGGGATAGAGATATTTAGAGAGGGAAGTGGGAGTGACAAGCTGCTTGGGCGAAGAGTAGGTCTCGTGAATGTTGGAATTGGAGGTTTGGTCGGTCGTACTGATGGAAGCGAGGCATCCAACGATGGAACGCTCTTTGATGTAATCGTTGGCCTTATAGTGGGCTTAGTGAGGGTTAGAGGGGGGAGTCCCTTCGATATTGTGATATTGATCGAGCGAGAAACGGAAATTGGAGGGAGAGGAGTTGGGCGAAGAGGTGTCGGAAATGTGAGGCCCGATTTGGAGACACCGAGGGACGGAATTGGTACCGGAATTGGAGGGGGACTGGCTGTAGTGAATGGCACAGCTGGAGGTTTTACCGAAGGAATGGATAGTGACGTTGGAGGAAGCGATATTGGAGTAGATAGTCTTATTGAAGCCGAAGGAGTAGGGAAAGGATGGAGACCTAAGGTAGAGGCCCCCCCACCAAACGAGAGACTGACAGCCGCAGACAGAGAGACCGAACGCTCTGGAACACCAGAAGGAGATAAATGGCTTGTGTTTGCTGCTTCCGAGGATCCGAGGAAGCCCAGGAGAAGAAGCGCAGTTTCCAACATCATCTTGAAGGGGCCTTCGATCTTGTATACCACAGAAGTCAAGTTGGGCTCACAAATCACTCACTTTCAAACAAAGACCATTCGATCAGTCCCTTTATAGAGTAACACAATTTCTGGCGATCGTCATGACATTGTACCAAGTCGAGAAGACATCGTTTCTCGCATTTGTTGAATATTAAGACACTGAGTGGTTTTCGAGTTCCACGACATCTCGCCATAGTCTGTTGCTAGCTAACTCTTGAATCTGCTCGTGTTGGAGGGAAAGGTAACATGGTCTACGTAAAGCATACAATGTTTTACCAAACACCATTGGTGAGAAATGTCTTTTCTTGTAAGGTAGTGATATATGGGTATGCAGATTGTACTACGGCATGCAGCGGTAGATCTTGCGCCGGCAATACCTAGAACTCCCGCTGCAAGGGGAAGTGAACGATCGACATTTCTTGAAGTTGGTATCGAACGAGTGTAGTGATGGATGAAATAGTTGTCCAAGTTCGTAGAATATGCTTCTGACAGTTTTTGTCTGCAGTGAGACAGCCAAGGCTGACCTCTGAAGCCTTTTTTAAAAGAAATTGTTGCTTCAAAATAACACTGCAATTGATACCTCCCAAATCCAACGCCCGAGATGCCACAAAAGAATCGAACACATTGGCCTTCCGTCCACTTCCGTTTATGTTGACCGCAATGAATGCTCCGACGATCGTTCCCATGATGAGATGTGTTTTCTCTCCCCTCATTATCCGGCCCCTGTCGCCAAGGTGTATATAGAAAGTAGTAATAAGGTACCTGCATGTTGTTTTACAAATGGAAGAATGGAATGCGGAGAGGGTGGAATTCCTTTTGTTTGTTCAAAGCTGGAGTAGCGTCTACCAATCGGATTTCTAGTCCATAGACTTGGGATGCATAGATTTAGTTGTACCTCAACCATGGCCTTCACAGCGGAAGAATGGGAGCGAGCCGAGGCTTCCGGCGCTGAATCAATGAGACGGGAATGATGTTGGGAGCTATTCTTCTGCTACTGTACATACCGTCCCACTTTGAATTGAACAGGACTGTGGCCTGAACTACCATGCCTAAAGATTACAATACATAAATCCTGCTTACCATTTTGGTCGGGGCGTAACACCACTGCCCGAGAGTTGGATAGATGCAGCAATCTAATGATATTATTCAACTACCCAGTTAGATATAGAAAGGCACGGCAAATGTCCACAGGTCTACCTAAGACCGACGACACTTGTAAAGTATTACCCAGCCTTGAACAGCAGCTGCTACCACTTCCCGACTTGGATTCTGTTTTGTTCACGAAGCTAAACAATCTCGTTAACATACCACGGCTACCTGGGCACCAATATCTCGTATATAAAACCCCCCTCTCGCTACTCACCACTACCCAAGTTCCCATCGACTGCCTATCCCAAATGAAGTACAACCAAGTTCTCTGCCAGATCCAGGCTCCTTCCAGGAACTTCAATCACAGCATAACAACTTCAGAATCATCATGTTGGAAGACGTTCGCGTACAAGAGGACAAAGCTCACCACCAAATCACCAACCGATGCCCAATCATTCCGGCCCCTTCTGTACACATGTGGCACAGCTGCTATTGAACCGGAGCACTCCCAATCGAGTTGGTGGGGCCAAGCCACACATGTGGGGCATATGTATGTTCACCAATTGAAGGCGTATTATTGAGAATGCAAGTCAGCCATAGAGCTTATGCGAACCACACTCCTCATCTATACGAAGCACAGGAAGCGGCACAGTACAGACAGAACTAAGCGGCGCATTCCCTCCCCCCCAATCCCGCTTCTAACATGTATCTCGCCGAAAACCATCGTTCGATGGTGCTGACACCTACGCCTAGCAGTGGCACTTTCTAAGTGATGTACCTGAAGCTCGGATGTCTGTATCCCAAATCCTTGATCTGCGCGGCCGTGAGCCCATTCAGCCTGTGATCCCTCTTGCCCAAGTCCCTCTGTTTGTTCTCCCATTTACAATACGCGATGCCGCAGAGAGCAAGGATGCAAACTCCGACCTGGCCGGCAAGATTGATCGTGTGGCCGGTGTGATACTTGGGCGCATCTTTCTTGACATATGTCCTATTCAACATTAGTGGTCTGTCAGATGATACATGATTATCGTATTCGGCTTACCAAGTTGCCAAAACGCCTCCAGCGGTACCCAGCGTAACAACATACGCACTAGACACAGCGCGCACAGCAGGCCCAGAAGCATTATTCATAGCCCAAGAAAGGAATCCGGGACCGCCGGGGAAAGCACCGAGTGTGATGAAAAAGACGCCCATGTATCGGATATTGGGGTTGGTGACCCATCGCAGGATAGCGAAGCCGCTGATGGCTAGCATGGTGAAACATGCGAGGTAGATGCCGCGACGGTTCGTTTTGTCGGAAACAAAAGCAACAGCCACTGCTACGGCGCAGGCGCATACATATGGTGGCACGGTGTAAAGTTGGGCCTTTGTGGATGTCCAGCCCAGATCTTTCAGGATGGTTGGCTTTGAAAATGTCAGTATGATTCTGAAGATTATCAAGGCCATGACGTACCATGAACAGAGCAATACCCTGGACGGTGATATTAATCAAAAAGAATCCCAAGGCGCAAATATAGTTGTTGATATTGAAGAACGATCGCGTAACGTGATGGAGTTCCACCTTCTCATTCTCATGTCCAGCGCTCTTGTTGATGAGGCGCTCAAAGGCAATTTTTCGCTCACGTTCATTCAGGAACCAGGTTTCGGCAGGGTGGGTAGGCATTGCTAGCGGCGCAAGCAATCCGCAAATGATGGTTATCAACCCCTCGAAGAAGAAGATGTTGCGCCATGTATGGATGCGCATCGATTCAGTGCCCCATTCAGGAATGCGTGCAAGTCTAGATGAATTGTTAGGTTGCGCAAACTGTGTGTGGTGCTTTTGACATGCCCTGTAGCCAAAAGACCGCCGAATGCACCGGCCAAAGATGCGGCAGAAACATAGATACCAACACGAAGCAGAAGCTCCTGACGCTTGTAGAAACAAGTTATGAAGAAAGCAAGGCCCCTACAAGACTGGATTAGTGTCCGACGAGCACGCTTGATTTTGAAAACTCACGGCATGACACCGCCTTCGAATATACCCAAAAAGGCGCGAGCAGTCAAAAGGCCCTCAAAACTGGTCACAAAAGCGGAACACATCGAAACCACGCCGAACCCAACAACAAGAAATGGAAGGTAGTAGCGAGGCCCAATGATCTTCAGTAAGATGTTGCTAGGGACTTCGACAAACATGTAGATGATGTAGAAAATCGACGTCACCCAGTTGAAGCGGACTCCGATGTCAAGCTGGAGATCTTTTGCCATGCCCTGAATACGAGCGTTGCCTACGTTTGCACTGCGCAGTGTCAGTGGTGAAAATGTGTGACAGCAATCAGCTCAAGGCTTACCGGTCGAGGAAGCACAGCAAGTAGAGACCCGTCGTGAGTGGTACAATGACTTTGTCCAACTTCCGTCGAACGGCGGTCTCTTCCTCTTCAGTCCATGTGAACTCGGGTTCGGAGGACTGATCACTGGGGACATTCTCCTGGTCTGTCACTTTGTTAGCGAATACTCATGGAAGAAATTCAGCCAACTCACACAATATCTTCTCATCCTTCTCGTTCATCATCCGATCTACAGGTACTGCCTCCATAATGGCTGCAACGCGATTATTCTTCGGCGCTCGTAACGTCGTCGATGAATCCTGAGCTACGGAAGAGTAACCAAACTGGGAACTCCGCAAATCTGGGGATTATAAAATCCGGGGAAGCAGCTCCAGATATAAGGCGTTCTACAACAAAAAAGCCCAGCCAAAAACGGCTCCAACCCAACGGAGCTGGTTTTCGGATGTGGTTAAGCAGGCTGGATGCGAGAATCGGCAGTTGAGCAGAGAACTATCTGTGTCTTAGACTCGGACCGTCTCCGCTTTAAAGCCTTGTTCCCCTCGCACATTCCTCTGGTTGGCATATGTAGGGATATAGGATGGCACGGGGCACCCGCATGCCAATCTCTTAGCGAATCCACCCGTAAGGTCTTGCAATAACGGCCCGGGCAAACGGTGTTCGTCTTTGGTTGAATGTGTATGCGGGGCTTTGCTTGGCTGCCAAGGTAAATTGTTTTCGAGCGCACGCGAACGAGCATTTTGGATCGCCAGAACGTGGCAAACGGCACGAACACAATGGCGTTGCTACAACGGGCCGATGTCTTCGGCAGATATGTACGAGTGAGAAAATGGACACCTTCGTCTGCTGTGGGGAGACAGCTTTTGCGCTATCTCCTCAGACTCCTCTCTCATGGTGGTTGTCAGATTGAAGCTCGGATCGTTGACTGGGCGTTTCGGTGATATGGCAGGCGCCTAATGAGACCTTTATCCATGATTCTACTGCATACAAGCAATAAATATTGCGTCGGCTAGAACGTGGTATAAGCGCGCGTCGAAATTGGCTATGTTGCACAGCATGCCGCGGCGTGCAGCCATGGTGGAGGGCAACCTCCCCACAAGGTTTGCTGGACGTGAGGGGCCCAATTACGGTAGGATGAACACTCTTTGGATTTGAACCTGTTGAGGAGGATTCGCCGCCTATTGATTGCTCGTATTATGCCTCGCACGAGTCGTGACTTGTGCTCTGCTGACCGCTCTTTGCCTCCATTCAGAGTGTGAGAGCTCCAACTCAAATTCCCAAGAATGGGAAATGAGGTCAGACGGTTGTTGCCAGATTCATGACACCACAAACGAATTGTGGTGGAGTGAGGATGTTAATTCTTTGTCTTGGGATCAAACGGTTGCTGTCACTTCCCCAAGTGAAACGCAACGCGTCTAACTCGGTATTCCTCCCGGTACTTTGATATGAGACGGGGGCACAATATGAACAGGGCTGAGGCTTGTCAGGATCGGATGCGTTTCGCCATGGTTCTCGAGGACCTGCAATGCGATGTTACTGTTTCCAGGAGCCTGGGGCCTGCCCAGCCTTTTTGTCACTTTCTGCCTTTTCCTCAGCAGGGAGCCGTGCCCATTCGTCCATAGAAGACATGTGGTTTCAATTTGTATATGACGATACTCTGGATGCCAACCTAGGTCGACATCACACCACCTAAACTCCCGCAACGGGAGAGTGGGACTTCTATACTTGCAATATAGATTGGGTTGGGTAGATGTCATGAGTAATCCGATCGCGGGGTCTGATCGGGGATTTTTCGTTTCCATTGAAAGCTGGGAGGGTGCTCGCGGTAGGGCTGAGAGCGAGACTACGCTTGGTGCACACAGTAGCTTGAACAAAACCGGTGTAGGTAGCAGGTGCGAGACTGCCTACAAATCCGGCATGTTTGCGTTTGACTGCGGTCAAGAATCTGCGGGAAAAGGAAGTGAAGAATCTTGGAAATGGGAGAGCGCTAGTACCTGTAGGACTTCCAGCTGACCTGTCTGTAAGTGAATAAGTTTCATCTGACCCAAACACAAAGATATCCATGTTTTCTTCTGGATATCAAATATTAGTCAGCAAAGAATGTCACGTGAAGTTATTGCAGCTGAATAGTAGCACAAAGATTGACTTGTCTCAGATCAGGCAACAAAAAGGTCAATTATACGTTCAATAATACCAAAACTGTATGGGCCTGCGCCTACGTTTCAGCACTCCTAAATATGGAACGTTTGCACCGGGAAAAACTTCCGTTCAGCTCTGCATCCCACACACGCAGCACCGTTCACGCCTACCTGTTGAGGTAGCGTCTCGGAGGGTATGTGCTCAAATGACGCGAAAACTGTACGAGTATCGGACATCCTTCCCGCGGACATGTCGACAGCCACGACGCCCTTGTGAATGGCCCGGAACAAACATCCGCTCGTCTCCGTGACTGGGCGAACATCTCGAACAGCCATCTGCCACACGAACACTGCCTTTGAGAATATCAGCTCTCCAAGCTATCGAGTTGGAATATCTTTTGCCGCTTCAACTTTTTGTTCTGCCTACTTCCCACCATCATGACCCGAGAATCGTCAGAAAGGTCTATATTTCTAGGTTCGACGTTTCTTATCTCAGCATCCAGCACTCCCCTGCTCCAAAATAGCCGCACTTGCATCTGCTAGGGCCATACTAGTGATTCGCCGGGTTTGTTCTGGATCCTGCACGGGGGAGGAAAAAGGTGGTCAAAGTCGATACAGCTTTCTTCTCTCTGGTCGGGCACCTCGGGCACCTCGCGCCCTTTCCAACATAGAAGTCTCTGTGTCAAAATCGAAGTTCGGACATATCGGCCGCCAGTCGACCACTTGGCGGGCGCGTTCAGCTTACCTGACCGCTTCACGGATCACCTTCCCTACATATCAAGGGTTCGATAGACCTCCCATGCTGGCTAACACTCTCGGTCATGCCATCGCCCACACCAAGGCAGGTCATTCCGCGACGCACTCCTCAGCATATGGTCGAGTGAAGCTGTGCGACTTTGCACCCAGATTGAAGCCCTTGGGTGGCTATATGACCACCTGGCCTCTTGATCACGACCGATGAATGCCTTCGCAACCTCGAGGTCCGCTGATACCACCCCTACTGCCGCTTACGAATCCCCATATTATTATAGCGCAAACCAAAACAGCGGTGCGGGCATGTCGCTCGATCTCAAAGTATTTGCTTTGAAGAGTGGGAGTTCGTTGGATCGCATTGACTGCGCTCTTGTGCACTATACACAGCATTCTGCGGACTCGTCCCTGCACACCGAGTTGCTACGTGTAAATTCTCCCAGTTTCTGTATTCTACCACCACAAACTTATCGCAAAATTAGTACCACGAAATTCCCATTCCCCCACTGATACGGAATCCATTTCTGGCACTCCTAGGAATCGGCCGCCCCCCGGATGATGATATATCCCCTGCAGAGATATATCTTGGGAAGATATTCTCCAGCGCTGTCAAATGGTTCTGTAAGACTCACCACTTTTCGACAAACAAAGTCGATCTCGTCAGCCTTGCGAGTGAAACAGCGTCTGTGTCTTCTCTCCGGCTAGCTAGGGTCATCGCCGCCCATACTAGTGTTACAACTGTAACAGACTTTATGATTAGCGGCAAGAGAGTCCGCACAACGGACGATTCCTTCACTACCCTCATCGACAGTATCTTCATTCAACACGAAAGCAAATTCCGCATTTGCATCAACATTGGCGAAACAACACACGCATCTTCCTTGCCTCCGAACGGTGGCCATGGTCATGGCCGTGACGCGGGTATTAGGACCTGGGACTGTGGACCTGCAAGCACAGTTGTGAATACCGCAATGCTCAGTTACACGAATGGAATTTCCGATACTGATACGGACGGCGTATGGGGCGCACGGGGAAACATCAATTACGGGCTCGTAAAGTCATTTCTGCACGACAACCAATATCCTACAACACCATCGCACAAATTTAACGACAACATACCGCCCCAGGATTTAAAGGCCCAAGCTCTCATCGAACACTGCGTATTTGTGGGAATGAACAAATACGACACGATAGCGACACTTACCCGCATAACTTCACAGAACATTATCAATCAATACCGCCAGGTTCTGATTCGATGTATGCCACAAACCCAACATATTGATGAGGTCGTTCTATGCGGGCGCGGCGCAACAAACCCGAACATTCTGTCCCACCTCCAGTCCGAACTCCCAGGCACCCACATCAAGACATTGGAAGATATCGGCGTCCCAACAGTATCAAAACAAACCATCACTCTCGCTTATTTGGGCCTAGAGGCCATCCTCAGGAGATCAGTGCGTATATCAAGCGGCGAAGAGACGAAAATCCACGCCAAAATCGTTCCCGGCGAGGGATGGAGCGCCATGGCTGAGAAGAGCGCGGAATTCGGAGGGGGATCCTCGGCCGTAGTGACGAAGATGATTGTGGGTGGGAAGAGCAAAGAGGGAAGGCAGCTATCAGACGGGAAGTGGATTTCGCTGGAATCTCCTGAAGCCTCAGACAAAATTAGTTTTGGGTGACATTGTGCAATTCTGGGCGTCTAGGTGTTGTGGGGTTACTCAAACGTAGATGTATGCGCAGGCGGACGTTGAGAAAAGGTTATTACTAATGAAAACCCGCGTTGCTTGGCTATGAGTGAGTACCTAGGTAGCTACGTATGTGTAGATGGGAGTAACACTGTGGTGCTTCCATTGCATTGCAGCGTGGGAAGAATTATCTCAATACATCTCAGAATTTCTTTTTACAATTTTGGTAGTGAAGAATTCCATCCTCTTTACCATCAATACCTGCAGCAACTCCCGGCTAATCACTTTGAATCTCCATCTGTCTGGAAGCGACGTGTATGTACAGCGGAAAAGCTCCGAGCCATACCCCAGATTCTGTCCCACATTGTCGACCAACCACCCAACCGCCCTCTTGGAATTACAAGCACAGGTCCCCCTTTTATGTCCTAAGCTCTATATGTCCAAATGTATAACAAATACATGCGTCAGCGCCCATTTCGCATGTTCCTGGACGAATCGCTGGGCATGAATTATCGAGTCGTCATCCATCACGATCCGCGAACACCTCCTCAAGACGGTGCGTCATTCGCATCAGATACCAAACATATGATAGCCAACCATGTATAAATATGACTTCACATCCTTCGCGCCAAGAACATCATGTCTTCAATTCGAACGCTCACACTGAATTCTTCTACCCGCTACGTTTTGAGGACAATCTCTAAATATCAGAGTACACTACCTAGGCTCGCACCAGCAAAGTCATTTACACCAACTCTCCGGTCATTCTCTACATCGCCATTTCTCAAGATGCCCGATAAACTTACGAGCCAGGAGGTCAACTCCAAGACCGATCCCTCAGTAGCCAAGCAATACGATACCGAGACTTCCACCGAGCAGCAGATCAAAGATCTGTTCAAGACGATCGACGCAAACAAAGTTGGCATGTTGAGCACTTATCGGAAAGGCACTGGTATGTTGCCTATTATGATACCTTCCCTTTCTTTTTACCAAGACCCATACCCCAATTGCAACATCTCTCTCCCTCCACAAACGACCCAGCATACTAACCCCCCGCAGGCCCCGTAGGCCGTTCCATGGCCCTCGCCAAACGCTCCGGCCCTGACCTCCTCTTCCTCGCCAACGCGCACTCTCGCAAATTCTCCGACCTCAAAGAAGCCCCCGAATGCCAAGTAACCTTCCAAGACACGAAGACGCAAGACTGGATCTCCGTATCTGGAACCTGTGTCACAAGCTCCAATTCGGATCCGCGCATCAAGGACCTATGGTCCAGAGGCGCTGCGGCCTGGTTCGGGGATCTGGGAGATGGGAAACATGATGGTAGTGCTTCTGATCCGCGAATGTCTTTGATTGAGGTCAAAGCTAAATATGTTGTGTATTGGCTGCATCAAGTCGGCGCCTTGGGATTCGTGAAGGAAGTCGGTATGGCGGCGGTGAAGGGTGAGGTTGCTAACACTGGAGTTCTGCGGGAACTGGGAGAGAAGGAGTTGGAAATGGCGAGGCAAATGGATACAAGCTCATAAGTCACGTTACCTTGCCACCATCTAGCTATAGTTTAGACGCGCGCCATTACATTTAGTAGACGCGATGGGCTGGTGGGGATACGCTGGTATGGCGCGTCAGGGGATGGAGGATTAGGCAAAATGCACATACATCCAAGTCCGGGGTAATATATCATAAATGAACACATATTCATCGTATCCCGCATCCGGTGAAGATGACACGACGTGGTGGATGATGTGCTTTCTGAATTCTTTTCTGTTAGAGGTTAACGCTTTTGGTCAGAGTCCATTTTCCTCTTTGGCTAAAGCTGCAGGACTTTTCATTAACGTATAGCACGAAAATGCTCCGAGGGTCGTATTCAAAGAGAGGATTTAGGAAACTATTGTAGATGAGATCAACATAAGACTCATGAATCCTAATCCTGCACTCGACAAAAAATTGAACACTCACTGATCATGCATTCCGTTCAATTTGTTCCAGCTTTTCTAGTGCTCGCTTCTGTCATCGCCCAGAAACTACCACCCCTCCGCGACCACCTCCTCATTGCCGACACCGGCGTTGGCCACCGCAGCTCTCCAGTCCAAACCTGGCAAACGTCCCTTCGTCGTCTTGAGTCCGACGGCAGCTCCACACGAACTCTCTTCGAATATGGAAACCCAACGCCTCAAAACCAACCAATCGGTTCCACTTCGATTGTCCTAGATCCCGAGACGCTCTCCGTATACGTCGCCACAGGACAAGGCATCATCCGGACCGAGATTGATGGAAGCGGGAATGAGACTGTCATACCCGAAAGTGCCACGAGCGTTGTTCTGGCTGGCGGTAGATTGTACTGGGGGACGATGTACGATGGGTTGATCAAGAGTGCAAATCTGGATGGCACAGACGTGAAAATGGCACGCAACGTCTCTAGCGGAATCAACTACAACATTATTCCCAGCTATACGCCAGCAATCAGTTACCCAGATGGCCTTGCCGTTGTTCCCCGCGACTTCATGTACTGGAGTTCCAGCAACAGTGGTATTGGTCAGGTCGAAAATGGCACCATCAAGCGAATATCCATCTCGCTCAGTAAGGAGATGAAGTACGAGGAGATTCTCGTTACGAGCGTGAATATGCCGGGCCAGCTTCGCGTCGTGGGTCCCTGGCTCTACTTCGTCGAGAAAGGGCGATACTCAAATTCTCCCACGTCGCTCAAGCGTTTCAAAATCCCTCTCGCAAGGAATCGAGATCCAGTCGCAATCGAAACTATTATTTCTGCCTCCCAATTTCCAGAGATTTTCACTGAGAATGACAAGGTTGACAAACTTACACTCTCGATCAAAAGTTTCGCGGTGGATACAGAGAATAAAAGGTTGTGGGTTGCGGCCGAGAGTAATAGCAGGATCATGTTTGCTAAAATAATCGAGATGGGGCTTGACGGTGAAGATGTCAAGGTAATCAACAGTGATCCGAAGCAGATTGGTATCCCGGTTGGTTTGGAGTATGTTCGCTAAGAAGGAGGAATAGGGAGGACAGGCGTAGCAATGTAACTTCAGGTCACTTGTTGATCATGATCGGTCAGATTATAGATCGTGGAGGTTTGTGACATACCAACGCCGCTACTGAACTTTCAAAGTAGTGATATGCCCTCCAGCAAGGCACCCCTAACCCTCTGGCTGAGCTTCAGGACCCAAAATCTGAATTCATTGAGGAGAAATACTTCTCCGCTCTTGCCGAAGCAAAAGTTGACGACACCACCTGGGATGATAACCTTGCCGAGTAATACACCGCCAGGACTCCATACGCTCAGACCATCCCCACAGCCTGAGTATACGTTACCAGCGGTATCACACTTTATACCATCTGGAACTCCCGAGTCAGCCATTGCAAAGACTCGGCGGTTGGTGAGAAACTTCGAGCCACTGCGATTTAGCACGTCGTATGCATATATTGTGCTGGACTTCGTCGAGTTTACAGACCCGTCTCCATGTTGGTATGCCGTATCGGTGATGTATACGGTAGTTTCATCGGGTGAGAAGCATATACCATTAGGTCGACCAAAACCATCAGCCACAACTCTGACGTCGCTCTTTCGTGGCTCAAACATGTAGACTTGGTTCGGAAGCTGTGGCTTAGGCCTGAAGCCCTGGTCGTATCCGTAGGCGGGATCAGTGAACCAGATGGACCCGTCTGAGTGGACGACAACGTCGTTGAGAGAGTTGAAAGTTCGGCCGTAGTAGTTGTTTAAGATGGTCCGACTCCTGTACGGGGCCTCTACTTCCATGTACACCAAACCCCCTTCCTTTTCCCTGTTTCCTTGCGAGCAAAAGAGGACGCCGTCTCTGTAGTTAACACCGCCATTCGCGTTGATGATGTTTGTGGATATCTCCTCGCGAGCCCACGCACCATCGGCGCCTCGAGACACCTTGTTAATCATGATAGTCTTCTCATCTTCGTTGGGAGGCATAAATTGATTGCTCGTCACAAAAACACAATCATGCAGCGGTAAGAAAACACAGGCTTCATGGGCGAAAGGGTAGTCGGCCTCTATCGCTAGTGTCAACGATGCTTCGCTGCCAAGCATGGTGCTGAAAGCATCGTTATAGATAAGGAAGGCAGTATCGCCCTTGGAGAAGTGATTCCGCACATTCAAGAACATGCGCATGCTCGGTGGGACTTTGATTCGCTTTCGACTCTGTTAGCCAAATCGTGATCAGATATGATCGAAGGGCTTACTTTAGGAGCCTCGGGCACATTGGTACCTTCCGTAACATTCAGGGGCGAATTATAGACGGAGGAGCGCGGCTTGTTCTTTTGCTTGCCCATATTCGGGACCTTGTCAGGGGCGTCCGGCTCATGGTTGTGTTCCGGGACTGTTATTTCAACGCGCCAGCCGCCATCGTGACGAACGAGTTGACATCTCCACGGACAATTTGTCATGCGGCTGCTTGAGCGTCGCTGGCCCTTTGATGTTGAGACATAGGTCCGTGACTTGCAACAATGCAGGAAAACTTTACGCGCATTCTGGGGCTCTTTCCTGGTGGCTTTGGTGCGTTGGATGGAGAAGCCAAATCCGGCTGCACGGGCAAACGGCTTGAGACGTTCACAGGCCTCGTGATACTCCCCTGGGGGCAAGTTCTGAGGAAACGGCGAGGCCATGGCATTCTCACGAGGCGGAACAGGGACCTCCACATCGTCGTCCGTCGTATTGCCCTCATCATGAATAACATGAACCTGGGGAACTAGAATTTGGGTCCCTGGGCCAAGTGTGCGCGACGGCGTAGGCAATGGTGGGGCCGCTGGTGCTGGTGCTGGTGAAGGTGGTGGTGCTACCGCCTGGGTTTGCGGGGGCATCCACTGTGGTTGTAGGTGCTGAGGTGTTGGCATGAGCGGTCGGGGTTGGGGTTGGGGTTGGGGTTGGGGTTGGGGTTGTGCGCTTCCTCCATAGCTGGGCGTTTGGGGCGGTGCTGGGCTTTGGGGCGGAAATCTTCCAGATACTGGACCTGCGGGGGCGGGTGGGGTGAAGTGAAGAGACCATCCTGCAGGGAGCTGTTGGGGAAGACTTGCGAGGAAATGTGCAGTCGGATTGTTGTTGTTGATATTCGCACTCGCATTGGTGTGCGCGGCTTGTCTGTTCCCACCCTGTGCGCGTGCCATTGCTGGTACGGGCCGCGGCTGGAGCGCACGCGTGTTAGCGTGGAAAGCCGACGAGGGCGCCGATTGGGATGGTGGCGCTAGCCTTGGAGGAGAGCCCGGCGGCGTGTAGGTTGAATGTTCGCGATAGTCCATCTGGAGGTGTTCGCGTCTTTGCGGCGGGGGGTGCGGCGAGAGCGGTGAGCTGTTCGTGTTCTGTGCTGTGGGTGACGGCTTGAAAATGACACACCCTATGCTAGGCTCGATGTGGTGCCGCAACCAATCACCGCCTGGCGGGGGCGACCCAGGGGTTCTTCACAACAGCATTGCGTTGGCGGCCAATTCGGAAGCTCGAATGAAGTAGTCATTTTAATGTCTCTTGGATTTGGACGGACGGTGCCTCTGGCTATGTTCAAGGCTGCAAACAACATATCGCCCCATCCCAGTAAGTGTCTTCTGGAAATCCCCACGCCCTCAAGAGATTGCCCGCCCTTTTCCGGAATTGGTACGTCTCCTCTAGCGGAATCTCTCCTTGATAAAAATGTATGAGCTTCAACACTTTGTGCACCTTCGTTCCCTTGAAAATGCTGTCACCTCTGCGCAGATCCGCATGATTCTCCTCGAGCCTCGCGAGGTACTTGTCACAGCCTGGCATGTCCTCCTCCCTCGGCCGATGTCCACCTCGAAAGAAAAATCCAGACTGTAAGCGGTGTCGTAGATAGAGGACTAGACATGTGTAAGGGTGTCGAAAGTATAGACTAGGCACAAGCGGCTTGGATGTAGTACACACCTCTCTTTTTACGCAATTCATCTCCATCCTCAGGGTTTCGCTGGGCTGGCGCCGTGTTGTCCATGGCTTGTAAAAGTAGTTGTGACTTCAGATTTGTATTCTACTCTTCAGTGTTCATGTGTAGTTGGCTGTGATGGAAGACCAACATGCCAGGCTGGCGTGCCTGGGTGCTGAGACAGACACGCGCTAACCACTTTTGTCGTGTTTGTGAATGGGTTTTACACAACACCAAAACGGAAAGAATGTCCAATTTTCTTTCATAACAAGAGCTACACGCATACATATCCCAAAATAGCTGGTCACTTGGAAGGGTTGTTTTCTAACATCTGTAAGGGTGGCTGGCACTGGAAGAGCCCCTATGTCGACGCTCTTTATGATAGCTCGAATATAGGCGATTTCTTCACACACCATGTCGGATTATTATTCTCAATTTCTTTCGGAGGGGCGTACGGTCGTTGGCACAAGGTCTCCCGGCAACCTTGCCCCAGTATTGGCAACAGTTGTGATGGTATGTTTGAAAACATTGCTGTCGGCGCATGAAAGTACGTAGAGATATAGAGAAACTAGAGCTCTAATCAGATAACCGTGTGGATCGGTGTCGGGGTCTCATTCCTCTTTCTGATGCCTCGAACTTTTATTCGTCTCCAGGTTTTCGGACGTCTCCAACTCGACGATCCCTTCGTTATACTGGCTTGGATTCTCAGTGTTATTGCCGAGTGAACATGTCTGAATTGATATATACGATGTTTATAGTCATGCCGTTTCACAAGCAGTTTGTTGTACAAAATGTTAGCTACGATCACGTCAAAGTTGCCGTTGTCGGTATCGGCTATACAGGGGTCCTCCCACGAGGTATCCCGCCCCCTGCAAAAGTGGAGTAATGGTTGCTGCGGACATTACCTGACCATTTTTGGGTTGAACAATTCGCAGCCATTGGACGTGCGTTTGAAGAGTTTTATCAGATCCATTCCGTAATCTGATAAGAGCCCGTTGCACTGGCACGAATCACCGATGTCGCTGCAATCACTGCAATGATCACAGCACTGCAAGCATGCCAGGCAAACCTTTACAGTAACGTAAAGCAGTTCAAATGGCGAGAAGCAGAAGTGCCCACCCGCACAACTACCGTCGGAGATATGCACCAAACTTAGCGCTCAACTCTCCACACGACTACCAAGATCCCCCCGTGCTCAAAAATGGAGCGGAGAGGCCGATGCAAAGCTTGAGGCCAAGACACTATAGACCCTTTAGTATGGGCTGATTCCAAGACTTGAGCGGAGTGCTGTCCTAGAGTGATGCAGACGAGTCCCGATTATGGTTCGATAGACCAAAGACGATGCAGACTGTACCCCCGTCTGACGTTCCCTCTACTCGGATCTCGCACAACAGAACTTTGCCATGCTTTTATTTTATCTTATAAGATGCACCTTCTCCGCTGGATTTCCGACTTGCTCTTGCTCTTTGGTGTACTGATCGTTCGAAAGCCAAGACAAACATGGCGACTATTTCGGAAAAGGGAATACATGAAGGGCACCCAACTACAACTCCTAGTACAACAGCCAATGTTGCGGAAACCAAGGCTCCAAAAGTGATGGAGGAAACCAAGTTCGAACGCGATCATATGCATCCTGTGAAACCGAGCGATGTCGAGTCGATCGATTCAGATCAGCCTTTAGGTGTTCAGAAGATGGAGGCTATCACCCTAGTGTGGACAAAATCATGGCTTATCACGGCATTCGCCTTGTAAGTCGGAAGCATCATCCCTGATGTGCCTGCACTGACAAGAGCAACAGTATCTGGCTCATTGCTTTCACCGATTCGCTTCAACAGCAGGCGAACTACTCTTGGACTCCTTATGTTACCAGCGAGTTCATGTTACACGGTCTCACCGGTATTACCGGTATTGTCGCCAACTTGATTGGAGGTGTTTCGAAGCTGCCATTGTCAAAGTTCATCGATCTTGTTGGACGGCCACAGGGGTTTTTGCTCTGCTTGTTATGTGTTGTGCTCTGTAAGTAGATCGCACTGTTGCCCTAGTTGCTGTCAATTAATCTACGAATAGCGCTCATCCTTATGGCCGCATGCCAAAATGTACAGACCTACTGCGCAGCCCAAGTCTTCTATTGGACCGGAATGAATGGCATCTCATACATTCTCAACATCTTCATTGCCGATACATCAACTCTCAAGAATCGTATGATAATGTTTGCATTCCAGACGACGCCATATATCAGCAACACCTTTGCTGGACCCGAAATTGGTCAGGCATTCTTGGACCATAGCCATTGGCGTTGGGGATATGGAGCCTTCACCATCATCACTCCAATCATGTGTATCCCCTTTTGGACAATCTTCTTTGTCATGTCCAGGAGAGCGAAGCAGAGGGGTGTCATTGCGAGGGAGAGGTCTGGGAGGACAGTTCTGCAGTCTACTTCTCATTGGTGTGTCGAATTCGATGGTGAGTACCACATGATGATCTCTCCTCTGTGATTCGTTTAACACGACATAACAGTCATCGGCTTGCTTCTCGTCTGCGGTGGCTTTTCTATCTTCTTACTTCCGTTTAGTTTGTCAGCTTACCAAAAGGACGGATGGCACTCATCTCTGGTTATTTGCATGATCGTCTTTGGTCTCGTCCTCATCGGTTTGTTCATTGTGTGGGAGAAGTTCTTCGCACCAAAGACGTTCTTTCCCTTCTACCTCATGAAGGATCGCACAGTCGTTGCAGCATGCTTTCTTGGGTGTAATCTCTGGATTTCGTTCTAGTAAGTGCACTTGACGGATTTAGCGCTTCTAAATCACTAACAAACCGATAGCTCTTATAAGATGTACTACAGCTCCTACCTTCAGGTAGTCTTTGGCCTTTCTGTTGCCAAAGCTGGTTACATCACAAACATTTTCAACATAGTTTCCTGTGCATGGGGCGTCATAATCGCATTGTAAGTCTCTGCCCCCATTTATGTCTACCCAACATGTGATTCATCGCTAATATTCTCCAGCGGCTTTAAATATACCAACAGGTTCAAGTGGGCAGCTCTTGCTGCCATGCCCATCAACCTCCTTATGGCTGGTCTCCTGATCAAGTTCAGGGAACCAGGCACCCGTATAGGCCTGCTTGTCATGGTCGAAGTTTTTTCCGCCATGGCCGGTGGCACCCTTGTCCTGGTCGAACAACTCGCCATCATGGCCGCCGTCCCGCACGAGAATATCGCCACTGGTCTCGCACTTCTAGCCATGATAACTTCCATCGGTGGATCCGTTGGCCAAACGATTTCCTCGGCCATATGGACACAGATCGTCCCAACCAGGCTGGAGAGGTATCTCCCCGATGATTTGAAGAGCCAGGCTCCGTTAATCTATGGCTCGCTGCCTACTCAGTTGAGTTATCCCAAGGGTTCAGTGGTCAGAGATGCAATCATTCATGCATATGGCGATGCGCAGAAGTTGATGGTTATTACGGGGACGTGTGCGATGGTGCCGTGCCTCATTTGGGTATTAATGCTGAAGAATTACAAATTGAGTGAGGTCCCGGCGAGGAAAGGACTGCTGTTTTAGGAGGGTGAATAATGATTGAGGGGACGTGGAGGATAGGGGTGAAGGATTCCAGGAAGATAAGAATGATACTTTATGCCTTAATCCTCAAGATGACGTTACTCATGGTGATTCATCGCGATCCGTAATTGCCAAACATGAATCCAACGAAGGAAGGTCCATCCATTTTCTATCTTACAAGAACACAGTACCTCCCATCCCCTAAATCGTCAAATGTAACACCATCTAATTACCCAATTTTCCGCGTATCATTCCTGTGAGTGCATGCCAGCGATTATTCACAGAGTTGAATGATTATACCATCTTCTCAGCACTGACGCCTCTCTCCGACTGAGCCCGCATCGACGTCAAACTATCCTCCCGGATACTTGCCCCATCAAATTCCACCTTGTGATCAGTCCTCACTCTGATCTCCCTCAATTCCAAGATGTCATCCTCACTCCCCCTCCCATCTCCCACAGCGGACTTATCCCCTCCAGCTGCGCATTCCGTCATCATAGTGCTTGCGAATTTCAAGCCTTGGTTTGTCTGCTCGACAGTTCCATGTTCAGTCCAACTCGTGCTACCTCTCCTAGACCTTGGCATCCCTTGAGATGTGTGGTTGGTCCTGGGACCAGCTGAATGAGTGCTAGTTGCAGAGGGTCGGTTGTCAATTTGGGTGACCCAATGAAGTACAACAACGGAAAAGAGGACATCGGCATTGCAGCACATTAAGCAGATCCAAGCCGGTTCACCCCTAAGCACCATGAGCACGGTCAGGTTAACGACGGAGGAAATGAGGGTCGCGCAGCTGCCTAGGAAGGTTCGTAGCGCCATTCGATGGAGGGGAGTGGAACGTTTGTTTTGGTAACTGTAGAGTTCTGTTCTTGGTCAGATCATCGATGCGATGCCAAAGGAATGAGATTAGTAGGCGACTTACGACGAAGAGGCACCAGGAAAAGGATTGTGAGATACACCTGTGGATGGAGTTAGCGAGAGACGCTCAGATAAGCTCAGAAGACTTACATTCACGAGAACGTCGAAGATGATGAGTGGGAACATAGACTTCTTCTCCATGCCTATGATGCACATACCTTGGCCGTTGATATAAGCGATGCGGCTATGTGGCGTGAGTGTAATGTAGCAAAACGGATGGATTCAACTCACTATACGAAGTTGAGCAAAATGACGACCACATATGGCACTGAAACCAGTCAGCCAGGATCACCATGGACTATTGTAAACATACCAATCATGCCACAGAAGTTAAATAGCCATAACTTGGTCTTGAACCTTGGACGAAGACTACCACGTATAATGTACTGTTCTCGTTAGCAGATATCTTCTCTGCATAGTCCTTGAACGTACAGCTTTCTCCACGAGAAAATAGTAGATTAGGACCTTGGTGGTCATGTAGCAAACAAGGCCTGGATAATGTTACTAATTTGGACCCTGCGATGCCCAGACAAGGCCCGACTTACATACTAGAATTGCCGCTTCGCAAATCTGTATTGATTCGTTGATACCTAATCCTCGGGATAGTATTGCTGTAGCAAAGACAAAAAGAATCGAGTCGATGTAGATTATTATGACCACTTTCATGAGTTAGCATCGCGCCGTCGGTCTCACAGATGATACATCTTACACCAACTGGCAATGGACAGGCTTTTCCAACTATTCACGGGTTGTATCCTCCTAGCTGTCGAAGCGTCAGTTGTCCTGTCCGATGTCAAGGGCCATAAAACGGTGACCTACTCAAACAGATCGCAAGAATGCCAAACGTGATGAGCGAAAGACAGGTCGAGATGACGTCCCCGTACACAGGAACCTGGGCTGGCACGATCTCAGTGGCCATTGCGTCTCGTTTACTTCTGGTGCTATGTGGAAGGATGCATGAATATGGGCCCAAAATGGAAAAAGCCGTACGAAAATGGTTCGGTAAGGGCCACGAAGTTCCCAAGGGACAGCTGATATATCATACCCTCGCGATGTGTAGATTAGCTGGTGACATGGCTTGCCAATGGAAGGGCCGGAGGACCATAGACTTTGTGTGGCAAATGTCAATCCACGTGTCGGAGAAGACTTGTCTCCATAATAAAGTTAGAACGAAGTTTGGTTCTATGAAACCGTGTTTGAAAATTGGCAGCCACTGTATGCAATGGCCACAAAAACCTTGGGAGTTTGGAACCGGTTACGGGCGGACTAGGGCTAACAGGAACGGACTCTACTAATCACTTGCGCTAAATGCGGTACGTCTAGGTTATGTGGATCACCTCGCGTGGGTGATCTCCGGAAGGAGAGAAGGGGAGACGCACAGTTAGCAATTTAGGGAGAGACACTGTCTGATAGACAGTGGCATGGTGGACCTGGTTATGATCCGAAGGGTCGAGGTTGAAACAGACTGCAACCGAAGCGGGAAGTCAACCGTAAAGATCGCCCTCAACACTAAAGAGATTCACCGCTGTAAGGGCGACAAACTGTAGTTCAGGTTAAACTTTCATCGTCGTTCCATGGCTGATCAAACATTATCATTGGCCTGTGTTGGAGGCAAGATCTTGGATGGTTGTCAACTTCGTGAGTTCAAACAAAATTGGAAACGTCGACCAAAAGTTTCCGAGAATGTTGAGGTTCCTCTTCGAAAGACGGAAAAATACGACGAAAGAAATAAAAGGAGTCTGTTGTGCAATGGCCCTGTCCTTGTCTGAGAGCTTGCTGAACGTGCTGAACAATTCCATGACCACAGGAACAATGATTACCTAGGTAGCTACCGATAACTCAAGAAGGGGACAGAGAAGAGAGAATATCCGACGTTGGTCCGCCTTAGCGGATCGTTTTGCCAGATGAAAGCTATTTGGAAATGACATACCAAGTCACTATCGTCTCCAGTGCTCTGGTTCTGCACCGTGCACGCTACTGGAAGAAGGTCGGTGTTTGATTCGAGGGTCCCAATTGAGAATCGAGATTGCCAAGCCACACTTTATGATTTCCTGAACCTTCGGTCCGTGAGTCGTAAAATAGCGAGCCAGCGATGCTGGGGGCGGCACAGATTAACTTCGCCCGAGATCCGACGGCGCCACATGCAGCGTGGACAAATTTGAGCCCAGATGCAGTTCGAGTCGTTGTCATCGATGGGCGTCTGTGACCAGTTTTGACCCAGCTGGAGATAAAGAACCTTGAGCCGCGATGTGGTGACGTGTGTGTGTGTGTGTGTGTTTTGACTCGGCTCTCTCCATTAAAAAAAAAAAGGCTCGGAGGATTGTTGCGAGAGTCCAAGAACTCTCGGAGAACAATGTTACCGGCTGCCAATGAATAGTCGCTGTCCCAAAGGGGCACCTCGCCAACACTCCCAATCGATCGAACCCTTTCAATGAACCCGGGACGAAGTGGATCAAGGCATGTGACATGCGGATGCAGTATTGATCGAGATAAGAACATGGGAAATATTGCAGCGGCCTCCATCATGTCTAGTAATGAACCTTCTGGTTAGTAGTAGTTGGCTGAGGGGATGACGGCAGATGTGTGACAGGTTCAGGTCACGTTCAAGCAGTGGCGTTCGCCGCTAACTCCTTGCGGAGACATTGTTGCATGGTCGGATGAGCACGTCAAACATCACTGCCAATAACCCAGACAATCAAATCCCGGGAAGGCTTTCAATTTCTAAGGAAACCGAGGATCGGCCTCAAAACTCTATACCCCAAAAACCCAAAACAAGACCAAGCGAGTGTAAGAATAGCTCCAAGCCCCCCTCGTCCCCTATCCAGATCTCAACCTCACTCCATCCATATGCGATTCAATCTCCCCGAAAGATCTTGGCTGCGGCGAGAAAGAAGGGTTCTTGAGCAGGACGCTTATGCGCAGTTTCCAAAGGTCATGAGAGACGCGATGGGCTCGTTGGTGCGAACATGGAAGCAGTTGTTGTACTGGTTCGCATTGTTCAGCTCCCAGAAGTTGCCATCAGTCGATGTGCAGTCGGCATTGGCGTAGAAACGAACTAAGAAGCCTCATTAGCATTCACCCACATTCCAGTCTTCGACGACATACCTGTGCAGCCTGGTGAGATGACATTTCCGCGAATCAGTGCTCCAAAGGCGTTCTCGCTGGGAGCGCCACGAATGCGCTGGCAGTTCCCAGGAGCATTGATGGGGCCATAAGTACCGTCTTCGGAGCCTGCTTGGCAATCTCGTGCGGCGAAAAGGGCAACCTCGGGGAGGAGGGCCGAGACGCTGGTAGCGGCGGCGAGGAGAGTAAGAGCGATGGCCTTGTACTGCATGTTGAAAGATTTTTGTTGGGTTGGTTGGTTTGGGTAGAAGCAGTTTGAAGTGGAGAGAATGTAGTTGGTTGTTGTAGTGGTGCTTATGGTGGGCTGGTGATGATGAACTTTGGGGGGGGATCAGAGGAGTTTATATATCCATTTTCTACGTCAAAGATAGCTTCAAAGAGTGTGGCATGACATCTATCTTCCCTGTTCGTGGTGAGTAGAAACGAAACGAAGCGCAACGTAATGGGAGGATTCTATCAATGCTCACTTCTCCACGATCGCCTTGACATGGCCACTGCATGGGGCTTTCCGGGGCCTCGGATCGATCTCATGAGCATAACCAACAAACCTCTCATCTCAGTTGGAGCTATTACTGGAGGCCTCTCGTTCCTTGATGTTCGTGTCCACGAATGTGAGCATATTCTGCGCCTTCAAGGCAAACAATCACACGCACTGGCATGAAGAAGGAGCTTAGCGCAAAACAAGTAGGCATCTCTTTGGAAACATCCATCTGTTTGCTCCGGAAGGGCTACAAGTTCTGATCAGACACGGTTCTGGAATACTGGTTGAGAAGACCACACCATGTTCTTCGTAAGGTGTCTGGAAACGGACTCATGCGTACGATGTGGTAGCAATGGTACCATCATCTCCCCACGATAGGTTCGAGAGTTTCGTCATAGCACATTCAGGGCCGTATTGTTACATGTCACGGTGCTGGTTCCAATGTTGTTGTATGTACCTATGGTCAAGTCAGAGGGCTGGAAAGAACCCCCTACACGTTTACTCAGCCACTAAGCCATGTCTAGTTACCTATACTATGGTACTTGTATGAGCTTTGCATATGTGCTCATACCAGCTGGGGTCGTTTCGAGCACCATGAAACATCCATCATTCCACGTCATTCTCCCTGTAGACACAGCTCAACAGTCCTGACTACTCATCAGCATTAGTGCGCATGCTCAAGAAGTATCTCACCAGCGGCTTATACCTTCTCTATAACATCAGATACTATTGCAGACTTACCTGATGGAGTAATTCAGGATGTTCGGTGAACTATCATAGTTGGTGGAAATTTTGCATGTGTGTTCCACCTAGTGGTCAGTGAGGATGACAGGCAACGATGCAGCAGACGCTCCACCAGGCATACTCGAGTTCGCCCGAGAAGTTCCTTTGCATGCACTGTATCGAACTCAGAGTCGCAATGGCTTCCTTCTTTTTCCTGGGAACCGTTGAAGATCCCGGATCATACTGGAGCGTCTTAATGGATCACCTGACATATTCGCCTACAAATAAGACGGGAAGAAGGGGTTCGCATGGTATACGGAATACCGCGAATTTGTTGGGAAGAACAAGCAGAATGTATGTACAACGGATCTAGCCGGAACCTGCATGCACAAGTTTCCTCCTTACACGTGGTAGGGTGACCATGGAGCAGACCTGGAACGATACGCCCGAAATAGTGAATGACCCGCAGGGAGCCGATTATGTGGCTTATACATCGTTGGTTCCCTACTTTTGCCATCCCAAATCCTTCGAGGACAAATCGAATTTACAAACGTCCATGTCGCTGAAATCCTTTTGTACGACATAAGCTGACAGGTAACAGTGCCGCATGAACACGTTCAACCAACCACAACCATACTTTTCCCATTTTCTTCGTATGTACTGAATTACCCAGCTTCATTGACATGTCAGATGCAGCGGTGAACGTTGTAGATCTCCAGACGTCGCATATTACAGGACCCTTCGATTCTTCCTTGCCAACAACACCAAGCCTTCTCATCACTCATCCCACAACGCATGGCCGCTTACACGCCCCAACTAAATAATCCCACATGCACACCATCCTCACATGTTCATTTCCCCCAGATCGCTTTCCTCGCTTCTTTGACGTAAAGCAAACACAACGCGCATAGACCACGATTACGACACACCAAACGCCCGTTCCTACTGTGGTAAGGCCTGTCCTTGCGGCGGGGAGCACGGAAGGGATTCCGAGAATGCGGGGACGATTTCTTTATCGGTGCGGGTAAGGGCAGTGCTTGCAGCTTTTGTGGTACTTGTCGTGTCATGCGCTGATCTCCGGTTAGGATTTGGAGAGAACTATGTCTATGGGAGCTTGGACCCGAGGTTTTCAGCAGTATACGGATATGGGGCCAAATTTTAGGGCCAGGAGCGAGGTTGGAACCGGCTCGATGATGCGGGTATGAGAGGCTCATCGGGAGAAAAGGGCGGTGAGGTATGTTATGGTGTGGGCTTTCGTATGGTAGTGACGACCGCCTCTTAGGCCCCAGTCATGCGCTCTTTGCATGTCTTCCGTACTCCTTTGATTGATTTAGCTTTTAGAACAGCTTCGTGGCAAAATTGACACTAGGCAATCTTGAGACGGCTTCCCAACACCTACCTGCAATCTGGTAATGCTTCCAACTTATCGTATCCTCCTGTCGAGGCTCCTTCGAAATGAAACTCTTCTATCTTCCCAAAACACACTCACACAAGCTCTGCCAGTGAGCCTCGTACGACAGAGGAATGAAAGTAAACGTAATAGGATTTGAAGAGGTTCGCATACTTGCCATCTCCAGTCTCTCTTCCCTCTCTCCCCCTCCCCTCTCTTCCCCTCCCTTCTCTTCTTCTCCCTTATCTTCTCCTCAAAAACCCCAAATCTCACTGCCCACACAATCCCTACAAGCAAACAACCCCCTCGGATCAACCTCCTTCTTAATGCCCAACAGCCTCTCATAATGCCTCCCCCAATTCGTAACCCGAAAGTTCTCCTCCAACTTCCAATTCTCATTATAATACGCTGTAGTCCCAAACACCGCGGTTGCGTTATTGAGAATGGCCTGTGCAGTCGCTGTCTGATGAGCTGTAACACCTTGCCAAGGGCCCTGGTAGGCGACGTCCATAAAGGCAAATGCGTTGCGCCAGTCTGGATGTATGGCCGTGGCGTCGGGAGAGATCTTGTGTGTAGCTTCGCCGACGGCATTCTGCCACAGAAACGGGGCATCCGGAGGTAAATCGACAATGAACGCCTTCACTCTGGCAAGTCGTTCCTGGTCATGTATGAGGTCATATGAGATGAGCCGACTGAGAATCGCTATATTGACTCCGACCGGCCCAACGCCCTGAATAATGGGCCACAAGACTCTCTGATACACATCATTCCAGGTCGGAATCTGGTTTGCTTGAACCAGAGGCGTACACCCCGGAGCCGCCAAGGCGGGCTTAAACATCTCAATCGTATCGTTAGGGTTTGAAGCTTGTTCCGCAGAGGTGAAGGGTTTGACGGAGAGAATAGCCACTCCGAGATCCACTCCGGATGCGGACCAGGTGCCCATTTGTCCCTTTTCTCGAAGTGGGATCTGGAGGTCTACCATTCTGCTTACTAGCTCTTTATAGGCAATCCGATCTTTGCAACCTATCTGACCGATCATGGTATTCACGGCTTTGAAAGCTGGATATGTTTGTGCAGCGATTTGCTGTTTTCATTTCGCCAGAGGAGGTTATGACGTCGAATTGAAGGACATCTGGTACTCGTTTCAGCACCGCTTCGAGAATTTGAGGAATGTGACTTACTATCGACAGCCATGCCTAGAATAGCTCCCATGGGTCCTGCATTCAATGTCAATTCCCATATCACCGCATGGTTTGAACGGCACAATCACTCACCGGTCCCACCCCCAAGAACAAACCCACCAGCAGCACCAACAGTTGCCGTAAACCCGCCGTGAGCAACGACTCCGTTCTTCCCCGCAAACGCATAGAGTTCCTCGACGTTCACACCAGGCCCTGCCGAGATGACATTCTGCTTCTGATCTCCCGAACAAGCCTTCCATCCCTTTTCAAACTTTGCATCGTTCATGTGCCGCGTCCAAACCGAGAAACTTCCCTTTCCCGATGAGCGCCCTGTATAGCAATGGCCGGTCTGTCTTCCCGTCAAACATGGCCCGGCTAAAGCATAGATCAATATGAAGGAAAAGGGAGAGTTATCCTTACATTCTTCACTCTGAACCTCAAATTATACTTCGCAGCAAACTTAACCGCCTTCTGTATATCCTCCACACTCGAAGCATTAACCACATAACTAGACATACCCCCCAACTCACACTTCCCATCTACCGGCACCGGACTCGTACCATCACTTGGTAGATCTGGGATAGGACAGCCTCGGTTTTGATTATCCTGTTCCCAGTTTGTGTGCATGAGACCAGCTAGCATCAGATCAGCATGTCATTCCATTCTCCTTTTCAAATTCAATGTTTCCACGGGATAAGTAGTACATTCGTATATGAGAACACAAGGAAAGACTCACCAGCCAACCCATCCCTCCAATGAAAATCCGTCTTGACCCCCGCTAACCTCCTACACTCCTCTTCATCATACGACCCCTTGTAACAGGCCTTTCCATACAACTCTGCCTTAATCAACCTCCCATCAACAGAGGCATTCAACTTTTGCAGCTCCTTCTGTAACGGAAAACAGGGAGAGTTTGGGAGACAGTACGGGGCGCGGGTATGGGAAAGGAAGAGAGGAGTGATGAGATAGAAGAAGAATGCCGAGAAGAACATTGGTCCCTTGTTCTCTGATACAAGACTCCAGACAGAAAAGAAAAAGTATTCAGGAATGCATTCACCAGGCCACTGACCCCCTTGTCAATAAATACATCCAGAGTAGCAGGGGTAAGTACCCATCACCGCCTCCACCACATCGACCTCTCGAATACCAGGAGATCGGATGGAACCACACCTTCCCACACCGCCAAATCGTATATACGTTGAGCAAACCAGACCAGAGTCACCGGACAGAAGTTGCCCCGTAAGACGCCATGGCAGGAGCAACTTCAACTCCGGCAGAAAGCGCCACATCCAGCGTCGACTGGAAACAGAGAAGTCGAAAGCCAGCTTGAGAAATGCGTTTCCGGTTCCATGTGACGTCTACAGTTCCACAGCATACCTAGGTACATCCCACTGTTTACTTGCAGCATACCAAGGACCCAGCCATTCGTAACAAGAATCCTGCTCACGCGCCCCCCACGTGTCGACCCTTGCTATCACTTGTACAAGCTGGTAGTCGTACCATCAATCTGACATCTTCATACAACATGCATAATCTCTCACCAAGCTACAAACAACCAAGAATTGATTCGACCACCATCCAAGACCACCATCCAAAACGCCTGATCTGGCAAACCATTCCCATTCCATTCCATCCCGTCCCATCCAAACTCCCATCTGCCCATCCTCCATCCAACGCAAGCCCCCTCTACAACCCAAACTTACTCTTCACGGCACCCATAACCAACCCCCTCTTCTGTTTCGCCACAAATTTACTCACATCCTCATTCCACTTCGCACTATTCTGGCTCAAATTATCCATACTATCACTAACAATATTCAATCTCTCGGTCCTTTCGTTCAGATTCCGCGTCGCCCAGGCACCCCACCCCTCGTTCGTTGGAGGCGGCGACGATGCTCCCGCAGCCTGGGGACCTGCATCTCGTCTCCGCTGTAGTTCGTCTGAGCGGGCTTGTGCAAGCATGCGTTTAGATGGTGGACGATCGGCGCCACCGATTAGGAGGTCCATGTCTGCCGGTGAAATCATTTGGGTGCCTGAGATCCATTGAAGGTTTGAAATTGTCGGTCTTGCGGGAACGGCGAGGCCTGGGTTTAGGAGGGTGTCTTTGGCTTGATCCCTGGATACTGTCAGCATTGATTTCATCATCGAGGGTTGGAAACTTACAGCTTTACGCCTGTGCCAAAGACATTGATCAGTGCCATTTCAGCCGGTCCTTTCCAGCCGAGTATGTCGCCAGTGCTAGTAATAACGGCCTCAGAGAACCGTGAGGTGTCCAGAATGTCGTCCACCTTGATAGACCCAATCTCTTTCAGGGCCGGGATCGAGTAAGCTCGCGCACATCCATCGCCATACAATCCAAGTAGCGCATAGCCAAGATCTTCGTACCTAACGATAGCCGCGGAGTCACACAAAAACTCATCCCATGTCTTGTGCGCGCCTTTGTTGGTTGCTGGCTTGAAAATTCTCGCACCTGTTGCTGTTACTGTCACGAGTACACCCTGAGTTTTTGTTCCATCTCGTAACCCAGCCATGGCAGACTGAGAAGCATATACTGGCCGACCAGTATTGGCATTGATGGGACAGATACTGATAAGCCGGTCGTCGAGAGAACAGGCGCCTGCAAACTGGACCGTATACTTCCCATCCGCTTCAGGGAGAAGCTTGAAAGTCGCAAGGCGACCCAAATTCGTGCCTACGTGCAACAAGATACTAGAATAGTCATCCCCGTCCAGGGTCATAACACTAAACTCGATTGTGGTTGGCCATTCAGGCTTTGTGGTGGATGGACCAGTACTTCTCCTAAAACTGCCGCGCTTGTCTGTTTTGACAAAATCCGAAACCTTCGCATTGTAGAGTATCACAGGGCCTCTGAGGTCGATAATGACCAGGCTACCGCCTTCGAACCCGGCGGCGACGAACCCAACATCAGAGTGCTTGATGGCTGTCACAGGTCCACTGGCCTGATCCAGAAGCCGAAAAGGCATGAAGCCTTCCTTCACCGCCGGCTCAGAACGGTCCGTGATATCTACGAGAGATTGCTGCGCATTGGGACCAGCAGGGAAATCCTGTCCTGGATGCTTGTTGACTCCCCATCGGAATATGACGAGCTCCCCAGTTCGAAGCCCAACCGACAATTCTGCCGCAGCCCCAGCGAAGGATATCTGGGAGACGTGAATATTGTCGAACCGACCCACGGCTCGGCCGACATCGCATTGAATCAGTGCGTCGTTTTCGATCTCATCAGCATGACCAGCGTCCCAGAGTCTCACAGTGCCGTCAGCGTGAGCAGTCTGAACTACATTACGATGCTCGAAGCGCTTCAGAGGATACTTTGCTTCGGCGCCACCGACCATGAACTGAGGTCCATGCTGTCGTCTCTCGGTCAGCCCCAACCATCTGGTGCGCTCGACGGGCGCAAGCGCCATGTGGTGGACGAAGGGATGCACGAGGGTCATGGAAAGGTGCAGCATATTGGTCGGACAGACGGGCATACCACTGGGGAAGCTCAACGTTATGAGTTCCCCCGAAGCCAGCAGCGCTATGAGTGCTATTGGGTCCTGAGCGCCAGCGAAGTGAGGCGACGAGCGGGGAACCAGGCAAAAGTCAACCACTTCGATGTTGGGAGGCGTTGGCAGAATCCTCTGGCGTTTCGGGCTTTCGAAGTGGTTGGCAAGAACCTGCCACGAAGAGGTGTTGTAGATGGGGGTCCGGCCGAGCTCAAAGAAGGTCAGCGCATTCGAGCTCTCTACCGAGGGCGCGCCGCCTGCGATCAGGATGCCCGTGTCGTCGGGGTCCTGGTTGGCGCACCAGGCGATTCGAAGGAGCGGCGTCTTCATAGAGAAGGTGCCCGACGCAGCACCTGGACTAACGCTTCCCGGGCCTGGCGTGTTGATGTTCGTGTCCTGCAGCGTTCGCGCCATCACGATCCGGCCGTCTTTGGCATCCCACACCACGATGCTCGTGTCTTCGTGACCCGTGAGCACAAAGGTGCCGGTGGGGTGCCAGACTGCCTGTGTGAGCGGCGGGCTGCGCTCTGTAAACATGGTCGCTGGGTTGGAGTCGCCCCCGGGCGAGCCCTTGGGCAGCACATAGTGGAAGAACTTGACGGCCTTGTTCTGCTTGAACGAGTAGACGGCGGCGCCGGCCGTGTATCCAATAAGCAAGGTGCCTATGTCGCGCGGGTGGAGGGCGAGGGTGACGACCGACGTGGGCGGGGCGCGGGGGAACTGCTGCCGCCACAGGCTCGGGATCTTGAACGGCGCCAGGTGCTCGCGGTCGAGGTCGTAGGCCAGAACATCGCCTGCCAGTCTGGTAAGCTCCCACGTCTCGGTGCTGCAGAGACGGCACTACGCACCTGTCTGCGTCCCCAGCAGGGCATAGTCGAGGGTCGGATCGCTGTGCAGCGCCGTGATCTTCGCCGGCAGCGCGTGGGCATTGAGCAGCCGCTTCGTCTGCAGCGAGTACACCTGCAGGTCGTTGCGCGAGTCGAGGCAGAGCAGCTTCTCGCCGCAGAACTGGAGGATGCGCACCGCCGCCCGGTGGGGCAGCGACAGCACCACCTCGACGCGCTGCTGGCCGAAGACATAGATCTGGCCCGGCCCGAATTTGCTCTCGTTGGTGCCCACGGCGACGAGCGACTGCACCGGATCGTAGGCGATTTGCGAGATTTGCGAGTTTATGCCGTATTTGTGCACCTGCAGCGCAGCGGCAGCGATGTTAGCCAGGCACGCGAACTCGAGAGGCTTCAAAAGTTCGCACACGGCGGCATGGCGGGGGACGCACCTGGTCGAGCACAAACAGATCAGGTCCCAGGCCACCGGACAGGTCGCTGTGCACGCCAGCCTGCTTTCCGCGCAGAAGGTGGGCCATGGTGTCTGGGGCGCGATGTCGTATGGTTCATGTCTTTGTGTGTTGCGGCGCTGGCTGAGGGGAGGATGACTGTCGTCGCCGTCTTTGGTCAACGCGTTCCTGGCCCATCCATGGACCCCACCGTCGAGCATGACGTCGGCGGGCAAGAATAGGCGAGGAATGCAACCGCGTGCGGAAGTGTAGCGTACATGTTCATTGATGCTCTCACGCCAGTCACAGACCAAGCAGCGAACAGACGTGCCATTGAAAACTTCGTTTTGGTATTACAGTACTCACTCCACGCCCATGCATGTCCTCCGCATCATGACGGGCAAAAGTACATAGAAAAGACATGCCCGTATTCCTAGTCCGGGAGACTCGGAATCCCAGCAACAGAAAATAAAATACCCGACGTATCCGTAGACAAGCAACTTGTCTCTCATAGCAAGAGGCATGAGCATGGACACAACCTCCGTCACCATATCATGCAGTGAAACCCCGACCGAAAAAAAAAACGCCCAGAAAACGATCCAGGATATCCAATTCCAATTTCTGCACCCCGTCCGGAACACCAATCTTGAACACACAACCACATCGTCTACGCCACCATGGGCGGCGCACCATTCACCTGCTGCCCGCCGTACTGCGCCGTGCCCGGTTGAGGCGTCCCCGAGTCTTGGCGGGGGAGATTAGTGGGAGCCGCCGCCATGCGGGCTTGGGACTGCGCTGCGATTTGGGCCTGCTGCCGGTCGTACATCATCTGCTGCTGATGTGAGCCCACTGCGCCATACCCAGACGGAGGGTTGGCAGATGGCGTGGACGGCTGCACCGCACCATATTGCGATGATTGCGGGACAGCCGTCTGGCCATAGTAGCTGCTACGCATCTGCCCGCCAGACACGGGCGTCCCATAGGCAGGGCGGTAGCTTGACTGACCCACGGTAGGATTGACCTTGAGGGGAGAGCCATTACGCCCATGCGGACTTTGGGCCGCAGCATAGTTGAATCCCGGAGCAGCAGGCGCAACATTCTGGGTTGCGGGGAAGTAGCCGTTCTGGGAGCTCTGCGATATGTACCGAGTGGGAGCTTGAGCCTGTGGGGTGGATTGATAAAACTGTGAGTTCGGAGCATTGTAATTTGGCTGTGCGGGTTGTTGGTAGTATTGTCGAGAGCTTGACTGGCCGAAAGATGTTCTTGGTGTTTGCTGAGCATAACCCGGAGCCGCAGGGTAGCTCGCTCGAGGGGTCGAGTTGGCATATCCGGTAGCCGGAGTCTGGTAGGACGGTGTAGGACCGGAGGAAGAGCGACCGTAGTGAACAGAGGGTGATCGATGGACCGACTGCTGCTGTGGATAGTAAGCCGGAGTGGCTTGAATGGGCCGGGCAGCAGATGCATGCACTGCTGGCGTCGATCGGTTGTATGGGGTATTCCCAGCGTAATGGGCCGGCGTGTTGGCGGTGTTCATACGTGAAAGCGACGGAGCGCCCACTGCCACATTGATTGCGGCACTCTTTGCGTATCTAGAAGTCTGATCCTCTTCCAGAACTCCCTTAGATTCCTTGGTTTCGATGATAATGGTTCGGCTAATATTCAGGTCATCCAACTGGTCTCCGTTCAACTTCGCGACCGCATATGGTGGCAGCTGGGAGATCAGTAGGGTGAGCTGCGACTTGAGCATCTCATACACGTCAATCTCTTCAGATGACGGATGGGACGGGCTTCCGGCGAGAGATGCGAGGGCTGAGTTCTGTACCACCGGTGTCCGGGGATTCGTGGCCAAGGACGAGTTTCGAATGCGTTGATGCGAGGCCAGGACCTCAAGGAGCTCTGAAATCTCCTTCAACACCTCGTTTGTGTCCTTGTCAAGAGCGGACTGCCCCGCTGACTCTTCTGGGAACGGATTTGACGCTTCAACCGGAGTGAAGTTCTCTACTGCATCCTTGAAGCTTTCAGCTTCCTCCACAGTTTCGCTGGCTCCGGCATCCTCAGACTCATCCAATGCAAGGAGAGCAGGATCGATGGCAAAGACTTCATTGTAGCGCTTCTCGCCCACTCGTTGCCACCAGACCTTGTTCTTCGTCTCTTCTGGAACAATTGCCGAGGCATCGTCCCTACTGGGAGCGAAGCTAGAATAGACACTCCGGAACAGGGCGTCCTCTTTTGCTTTCTGTGCGGCGGCCAGTATCGCCTCAGAAGGCGGTGCCTGGGCTTCACCGGTGCTGAGGGCTCGCTGGCGACTCTTCTGCTTTGCTGTTGGTGATTTGGGATCCTTGGGCAGATCGACTCCTCCATATCCTAGCCAATGGCCAGTCGATAGGTTCTGATTCGTATAGGTGTTGGAGCCTTTGCGACTGGTCTTGGCAAGGGAGGTCTGTGGCACGAAACTGACGACATTTGCCTTCGTCGTCAATGGCTTCGCGATCTTGGGTGGGCTTAACTGGGTGAGATTTGCCGGAGTGGGAAAGACCTCGCCAAAGGTCGGAGCCTTCTTTTTCTGGGTAGTCTCCTGGGTGAGCGGGTACACCTCCGTGGTGGTCAAGATATTTGGCAGACTGGACTCGCGCAAGGGCAGTGTCACCTTCACGGCAGTATCCAGGACTGAAGCTGGTGCTCGTGAGGGCACGCGCACGGGCTGCTGCAGACTGGAAAAGAGCTGCTTGGGGCCTTGAGCACTTCCGAAGAGGGTGAGCACGGTTCGGGCATCCGACGCCTCTTGTTTGATCTCAACAAAACTTTCCTCTTTGACCTTTTCGTTAACAGTGTCTGTTGATCCGTTCGTCCCATGCGCCTGTGATGTTCCAGCATGTTCCCGCGCAATCAGATCTTGGGCCAGCTGACGGAAGGCAAGCGCTTTGATTACACTTTTGGGGTCCTGTGGCGATGGCTGAGACGCGGCAAGTTCACCGTTCTCAGCGGAGCCAAGTACTTCAGAAGCCGCCAATTCGACGTCTTTCTCAAACGCCTCAAGAGAGTCGTAGGAGCCCTGCTGGACGAGGCTCGCGAGCGTCGGGGGCCCAGCGGGGGATGTCAACCTGGGGCGCTTCGACGCGGCTTCGCCAGACGTAACACGGGTGGAGGTCGATCGGAGTGGGTGATTCAATATCGAGGGCGTGGTGTCGAAGCTGTGAAGCATGCAAGTCAGCAAGGGTCATTGGCAGGGCGGGGAGCGCGCAGGTGTTGGGAGGATCAAAGAACAAGACGAAGAGGGCCACTCACTTTTGCAGCACCGTAGAGATGTCGCGCAGTGTTGCCTGCACAGAGCGGCCGGTGCCATTCGCGACAACCCCCCCAGCTGCGGCCGACGCGCCGTTGGACAGGACGGGCGGCTCAGCGATTGAGCGTTTTCGCTTTGCTGGCGCCGGGGACGGGGGCGCCGGGGGCAGCGACGGCGGGGTGAGCGTGCCGTTGGCGGTGGCCATGGTGATGATGGGGACCGCGTGCGATGCGGACGAGATGCCGTCGAGACGTGCGCACGCGTAGCAGCCAGAGTCGTGGTAAGGAGGCCTTTTCACCACGAAGCGCGCCCCACCCAGGCAGCAGGAGGCCAAGGGAGGAGTGCGCAGCAGCTACGGGCTCGCAGCAGCGAATGCGGTCGGTTCAGAGCGCGCACAGCGGGAGGTGCGGCGACGAGCGGGTGATGCGAAGTTCGTGGTTGGTTTTGTCGAGAGGTTCGACGAGAATCGGTCGGACGTGCCTTGCCAAGGGCTGGAACGCCGCATACAGAGTGCTGCCACGACGCCAGTGGAGTGATGCTGCGCCTTTGGGCTCGTGGCCGTGAAAGCGAGGATGCGTCCAGCGGCATGCGTTTGCCAACCAGCGGGCGTCTGCTTGCTTCTCCCTCTCCCAGAATGCGACAGTGCAGGTGGTGACTGCGAGCACACGTGCTGACATAAACTGGTATTGTTGGTATTGGTGCCCTTTTGAGCTTAGCGTCGGATCGAAAATCATCACTCTTCCTCCACTCCCACCGCGACCTGCGCGCGCCATCCCCCAATTCCCATCCTTCCCACGCCCGCAATTCTCTGCCTCGTTGGTGCTGGCGTCGTCGATGAATGCCATTGACTCTTCTCCGGGCCGCTGCAGGTAGCCCGTATCGCGCCTTTGCTTGCGTGTTCCGCCGTGTGCCTCTGGTAGTTCTTCTCTGGGCTCCCCTCCAGCTCCTTCCTGACCTTTCGCAGTGTCGCCCCACGCCAATTGCCCCCCAGCTCTTGCATCCATCGCAGCCGAGATGTCTCCTTCGTACGCAATGCCCATTGCACCGCGTGGGCTCTCAGTGCACGAGGCCCCGCACCTCCAACACCGCCAATCTATTGCCACACCCTGAAGCTTATCCCTCGGAGCGTGTGAGCCATGTCCGACACAACACCACATCCTCCTCTACCGTCCGCCAGGCACTCTCTAAGCGACATAGCCTATTTCGCCTCCAGGACCGCCGTCGGAAAATCAGAGCTCGGCCGCAGAGTCGCCCAGCCCTCGTTCTGGATGCCACCGACAGTTCTATCAGGAAGTTGTATACAACGCCCTCGCCCTTGAAGCCCGACCTCTCCTACCATAGCCGACGGGCACAGCGCAACGTGGCAAGAGAAAAAACTGCAAAAGAAGAAACAGCAACCGATCCGAAAAAGCAGCCCACTTCGCTTTACACGATCCTTGCACGATGTCTGAAGTTGAGGACCAAGTTTCCTACCGGGCAGGAGCAATACGAATTCCACCAGCACGAGATTCAGTACCTCCAGAAATCCGGATACTCAGCTCAAGACGTAGAACACTGGGCGTCTGTCATCGACGAGAAAGATTCCCGGAAGGCCTCCTCACTTTTCAGCGCCAAACGATCGCCGCCCCCAATGTTCCTTGTTCTCCTGTTTCTCCGGCGGAGGGACCTTGTCTCTCTGGCCCTTGGCGCAGTTATGCATCACATCAATCGCAGAATTGCCGAAGAGAACCTCACCTGGAACGCATTGAAATTGCTTGCCATACGCCTAGTCCGCCATGCCCGTAGACTGTGGCCGGAGTCCATTCCTTGGATTGCTTCGCTTTATACTTCCGAAGCCAGCAAGATTGGGAAAGCGGGTGCCAATGGAAAACAAATGTCCACTCAGATGTTGTCAGAGTTGAATTCGTTTTCCAACACTTTCTTATCCCTTCTGTCTTTACCATGCAGCACACATGCGATCCTATCAGCGCATCACCAGGAGAAGGCGCAATTCCAGGTGCTCGCCTTCATGGCAAGCTCGGATCCACCGCTCATCGTTACGAAGCATGGATTCCGGGCCATCGCCAGAGTGCAGCTTGCTCACCCTAAGGGTCCTCAAGAGCTGGACTGGGCGCGGCTAAAGGGACCCAATTGGCCTCCGTGGAAGGAAAACAGAACCGGGATAGATGAAGAGAAGGGATACACGTATGGAATATCCAGAGCATCGCGCATTCTACATCGCATGTTTGAGGCTGGCTATCCTGGCAGCACATTAGAGGATCTCATCCAAATGTATGCTGGGTGGGACACTGATTTTAGTCCGACGATTCAGACCCGCGCCATGCTACCCACCATGTCCAGCGCACTCGGTGACCGCAAGAATTATCATTCTGTGCTTTGGGCGGGTCGGATCAGGACGACACGCACACGAAGAGAAGCCTGGGCTTGTTTCCTTGCCTTTGAAACTACAAAGACACCTGCTAATGAGCGTGTTTATCATGCCATGTTTGAGAAACTGACTGCCGCCGAAGTACAAAACGGCGCTATTGATATAGCTCTCGTACCGGGCGACATGAAAGAGATCTTTCCAGATTCAGACAGCGCTATGAGCCTTGTGTCTGTGAGCGAGCCCATACCTTCTTTCGAACAGCTGTACGATCGAATGAGACACAACGGTATCTCACCTACGAAGAAATTTCTGAGTGTTCTCGTTGAAACCAGTCCTGACTGTGATCTCACATGGGAGATACTCAACGACCTGGACTCTCAACATGGTGGAGGAATACGAGAGCTGCTTGACGCCACATTCTCGGAAAGATTTGCTCAGAAGCTCCCAAACCATTTCTTCGCTGCCTTTATTCGATTTCTTTGCAAATCCGGCCGTTTCGCTCAGTCCCCAGCACTTCAGCCAACTATCAAGTCAACGAGAGCTCATCGAGCTCACCGATCCCTTCTTCGGGATAATCCCGTTTATAAGGTTGAATATGCTCATGCTCTTCTCCTAAAATTTCGTCCTCGGTATCGACCAGCATGGACAGCGTACATGGAGGCTTTGATACACCGTCCATGGGGACATAAGGCGATCATCACAGCAAAGGACCATGCGCTGCAATATCGCATAATTACAAAACTTGTGGATCTCATGCATGCCACGAAGCTCGACATCGACGACGAACAATTTTCATTACTTTGCATTGCCACTTGCCGCATCTCCCAATCCTCTCAATCCTATCTCCGAGGACACGAGTCAAACACAACTTTTACTTTTACTCCTGGTGCTGCTTCTACACTTATCCGAACCCTCTTCCACGACCTCATTTCTGTGGACCAGCCCACTCACGGAAGCTATGTAACTTCTCAAGAGGTGCAACCCCATATCGAATCTCATACTCCCGGACCAGCCACTTTACATGCCTACGTTCGCGCCTTGGGTGCGTTGGGTGATTATGAAGGTTTATATTCATTTTCGACCTGGTTGACACAGAACCACAAACGGGTGACGATACGTGCGAAAAGGCAACACGGAGGGCCAAGAATTTTGGGAGCAACAATTGTTGCGCTGAGGGCGGCTATGGAGGGGTGGTTAGAACGAGGCCAGAAGCCTGCACCGCCGGATTTGGTACAGCTGGTCAAGACGCAGGTGGATGGAGTGGAAGAGTGGGGAGGTTGGCCTAGGGATGAGGAGGTGACTACATATATCAGGAAGAGATGATCCAGTCGATGGGTAACACTGGATTCGTTGCAGCAATGTTAGCAGCGGGTTTGGAATGTCAATACTTGTTGTACAGTAGTGTATATATGTGCGTATATAGACTGTTAGGATACCCCGGAAGAGCCCAGGGTAACTCCTCCAACAGTGTAGATCCTTGACTTTGTAGCAACTTTGTCTAAAACTTGTCGACAAGTACCCGCGAACATAGGACTGAACTAGTTGAGACGCAGCAAATCATACTAAAAATCATCAACTAACGAGCGGGGCCTTTGCGGGCCGGAGGAAACATATAAGACGGATATCCCATCCACCCATTTCATTTCCTGCAATATTCATACCCAGCGTCTCTGGCTATTCTGTTCATCCCAAGCCCAGCGTCCAATCTCAAACCAAAAACTCCTTCCCTATCTATCCATCAACCCACACCCTACTCCCAGTCCCCTCAACCCCCTAAACAATGCCCCCTCCCCCCTACGTCTACGACCCCACTGGTATCCAACACTTCCCCATCCGCTCCTTTCGCTTCGCCTGTGGACAAACGCACGACATCCAACTCGCATACCGTTCCTTCAACCCCACATCTACCAAGGGCACCGTCTTGATCCCAACGTGTTTTGGCGGCAAGATTAATACGACTTTGAATTTTATAGAGGGTGTCTTGAAAGAGTATCATGTTGGGCGGGGGGGAAAGTGCGAGTCGGAGTAATACAGAGGAGGGGGGGTTTCCAGGAGTGGGGGAGGTGAGGTATGCGGTTAGTATGTGTGTGTAGATGCAGAGTTTTAGGTTGAGTTAGGTGGTGTGATGGAGCTCATATGCGTTCCTTTTGTCTCCTTCCTTCCTCTCTCTTTTCCGCTTCTTCTGCGCTATGTCGTTTCTCTTCATCTCTCGCTTCTCACACCCCATTAAACCATTAACCAAGTTCCCCAGCGTCAACAACGAACACTTTCCCTTTTCTACTTCCATCTCACTAACCCCTTCCCCTAGGACAACATCCACGCCCAACACCTCCTCCTGACCACGCACCTCTCCACCACACACCTGACCGCCATCCTTGGCTTCTCCATGGCCGGCCAACAAGCCTACTACTGGCTCACCCTGTACCCTTCCTTCATCACCTCCGCCATAATAATCTGCAGCGCCGCCAAAAACCTCTGGCCACAACTACGCCTTCCTCGAGGGTCCGACCTCGGCGCTCCTCGCCAGCTCTGACTATGCCTCAGGTGGCTACCGCAAGAATGGTGTGCATCTGATCCAAGGACTCAGAGCATTCTACCGTGCATATGCTGCTTGGCTCACGTCCGCGGAATGGTTTCGACGGGAATTGTGGCGCGAAATGGGGCATAAGAGTTTGCATGGGTGGCTGCATCCACCAATGCATAGTACATCGAGGGAGTGCTGGGACGCCGACGACCTCTTGACATTAGCGCGGATGTGGCAGGCTGGAGATATCGGGAGTGTGCATGTGTCGGGGGATTATAGGGAGGCTTTGAAGGGGATCACAGCGCGGGCACTCGTCATGCCGTGTCGAACGGATCAGTACTTCTCGGTCGGTGATGGGGAGGAGGAAGCTAGTTTATTGCCGAAGGGTGGGTTCGCGCCGATTGAAAGTGTGTGGGGACATAGAGCTGGGGGAGGTGGGAACAAAGCGGATGTGGAGTGGATGGATGGGAGGATAAGGGTGTTTTTAGGGGCAACTGAGTGAGTACATGGTGGTGAAGGTATTTCCTTAATTCATGCAATGCGTCTATGGTATCATGGTGCACCGAGGTATACATCCGTGTCTTGGTACACTGTCCCACCCGTTGAGACTGTCCAGGTTCGTTGAAGCATATGGGTCATCTGTGCCTCTCCTCCTATTACAACGCCTCGCTATGCAAAACTCTAACATCTGACCCATGCTCACTCATCCCCCCTCACAATATCCGCATCTCCATCAGCAGTATCATACTCCCTTCTTCAAAGTGTCGTAAATAGATGATTCTTTGTCAATATCTTCACCTCCTCTTCGGTCGCATGTCAATAACATCCAGTGGTGCATTCGGCAGCTCCACAACATGGCCAGGTTTGATCGCATCCGTATAAACATTGTCTACATCGTGAAGGTGAAAAATGCCCGGCTGCCTGCAATTCAGGATAGCTTGTTTCCCAGGCGGATCTGTTAGCCGGAAAACGCCCCAGCTATCGCTGTGTCAACAATTGCTCAATGTCTTCAACAAGGAGGAAACTGACCTTGGGTCTTTACTCGGCGCACAAACGATGGCAATGCTCTCGGGCATCATGACTTGATACCCAACATGTGTATGCAAGTCCCTGCTACTCATAAAGCATGTCTGGCTGGGATGTGTGTGAATCCAGCCCAACACCATCAACTCCTCCTTGTCACAATAGTCAAACAACTCTTGCTCGTTCACCGTCTCACACGTGTCGGATGTACTTGTTTGTTCGGGAATGACGAGGCGCGTGATGAATAAGGCGTTTGCCTTGAGAATGCCACAGAGTATTCCGCAGGTCTCGAGATTAAGACGCGTGTTACTGGAGGCAGAGGCTAGGAATGCGGAGCGCAGTTGGTTGGGGAGGAACACGGGCCGGAGGGCATCGCCGTTTTCTAGATATGCGTGGGGCGAGAAGTTATATGCAGCCTCGGCGTCGCCGCCTGGGGAGGACGGACGGGTGCTCGATGTCGATGTAGGGTCGAAGTATTTGCCAGGAATGGGAGGGGGCGCAGGCAAGTCGGCATATTTCGGAGGTATTGGCGGTGGGCGGGGGTTCTCGAATTCTGGCGTGGGTGTAGGTATCTTTGGGGGGATTGGGGGGAGTGGTGGTGGCGGCCAAGAAGAGGACTCGGATGGACGATGAAAGGGTTCTTTGGGTGGTCGAACCGGCATGGGGCCTTGTAAGGAGCGTAGTGTATCGGGCCCTGTCCATTGCTCCTGGACGCTCTGGTGTGGCACTGAAGGGTAACGGTATGTGGAGGGTGCTTGGACGGAGGTTGGCCGCTGTGGCCGGTCAGTGGCGGGTCTGGCTGACTGAGAAGATCGTCTTGCCGAGTAGCTCGGTGTCTGGTGTCCATTCTGCAGGCGAGCCACGTCTTGCAGCTGCCTCGAAACATCAGTGTCCTCTTCACTGCTCTCTCGGTGCAGGCCCTTCTCCCAGTCCTCCCACATGCCCGCCGTGCGCCGCTCCTGCTCCTCTTCTTCAGACACGCCCGCCTGGCGAACATTCCGCCGCGCAGCATCTCTGCGCTTGACCTCTCTCTGCGCAAGCTTCGCCGCCAGTGAGCGGTTCTCCTCGGCATTGAGGGTCGGTCTGTCGTATGTGCTCCGGTGCCTGTCCACGGCCAGTCCGTCCAGCTCCTGCGGCAGAGTGGCTGCGTGCTGGCCCTGCGCCTCGAGCGTCTCCAATGCGTCCCTCAGCGTCCGCCGCCGCTCCACGTATTCCGCATGTCTCCGGTCGATTCTCGGCTTGATGGTCTCGAGCTTGGCCAGGTTGTGGATCACCGCCTGCCTGGCCACCTTCAGCGGCAGCTTGTTTTCGGGCAAGTTGCGCTCAGGGTGCTTCGCGAGGCGGTCCAGCACCAGCTCGGCGTGTCGGAACAGGAGCAGGTACGTCTGCGGGTCGTTGCCCTCCTGCTCATACACCTGGGCCTGTCGAAGGGTAAGCAGAGGGGCATTGCTTGCAGCAGCCAGGACGGACCTCTCTGAGCATGTTGTCCGCCGAGCGGAGCCACATCTTGAGCGGAATGTGCGCATTGTAGCCAAAGTTTGCCGCCTGCTCTGTGATCTCCTGGAGGCTCAGAGGGGCGTTGATGGACGCCATGGCGGGATGTGGCCACCAGGATCGCGGGGCAGCGGGGCGAGAGAGTCGAGCAGACGGGGACTACGAAGAGGCCCGGCGGTGAAGCAGCATGGGCAGCAGGTGGCCGTGTTTCATTGGCGGCGTGGGGGGGTGGTGAAGGAGTGAGGTGGTGTGCTGTGCTGTTTCGTGTGCCTGGTCCCGGCCACGGTGATGGCGTCCGCCGCCTGGCTGGGTGGGAAGGGAGATCGCGGGGCAAATCGCGCACAAGCCCCGCCAGATGGGCCATGTGCGCAGGAGATATCAGCGGGCTGCGGCGCTGAGACGCGCGGCCGGGCATTGCAGAGGGCATTTCAACTTCGCCGTGTGAGCACATTCGCATGCATTTACTGCTGCAGACAGCGCGCAGGTCGCACTGAGACATCATCACCGAAGAAGCGCGTCGTCACGTGGGCGACCCTGCAAGACCAAGCCTCTATTGGAGCTAAGAAGGAAGTGAACAGTCGACAATCGGCTAGCAAGCATATCTCAGGGTATCCGTGATTCCGTGTGCAGTCCGCAAGCCTATCGGTCTCCCGAGTCTTGCGACAGCTTCTCCCACTCGCTGTCCGTGCTCCACTCGCCCGTCGACTCTCCCAGCCCCTTGCGCTTCTTCACGGCGTCGTCCGTCGCGGGCGCGAGTCGTGCCGATGCCCCCGTCGTGCTCCCCGTCGTGCTCCCCGTCGTGCTCCCAGTCGCCTGCACAGGGCCAGTCTGCACTGGTGTCGAGTCCCTTCCGCCGCCCTCACTGGGCCGCTCGACGAACACGGTGCTCTGCGTCTCGGGACGCGGCGCGCGAGCTGGCTTCGGCTTCGGCTTCGGCTTGAACTTCTTCTCGACCTCGGTGTCGACCTCGGTGTCGTCCCCACTGTCCATGGCGTCCACGCCATCGCCCGCGCCCGCGCCCAGCTTCCCCTTTTCCTTCTCGCGTCGGGCCTCCCGGATGCGTTTGGCCTCCTCCTCTTTCGCCTGAGCAGCCCGGATCTCGGCTGCGAACCAGTTGATCGCCCACCACAGCCCGCCAGTGAGGAAGGAGAGGATGACGAAGTGGATGCTGTATGTGGCGACTAGGAGCGCCGCGAAGAGCAGTTGGAGCGCCGCGAAGCTGGCGTTGGTCGCAATGAGCAGCGTCGGCGTGGGGCCGGGCGTGAAGATGGACTCCCAGAGCTCGACCATGAAGGAACCCATTATGTTTGTGCTGTTTGTTCTGTTTGTGTGGTTGGTGTTGTTGTGCGTGGTTGCGTGGTTGCGTGCAGGTGTGGAGGGTGCGCTGTCGGTCGCGGAGCTTGCGAGCTTGTTATCGGTGACGTCCTCGTGTTACCCCGCGGGTGCCTAACGGACAGGACAGCTGTTGCGAGCTTGTTGCGACGTTGCGAAGAGATCTGCGAGCTCGTAGGACGAGAATGACGCGGTGCAGCCAGCTAGAGGCAGGCGGGGCGGAGCAGCGGAGTACCTGGACGAAGCACTGCACGCCAGTTCCTGACGTGTCTGAGAGTTTCGCGGGGCTGGCTTCGGTACGCCCAGTTCAAGTCCCGAACCGAGAGCTCATGTGATTGGCCACCCCTGCTCATTTCCATATATTTCATGGCCATAATTAGGAGATAAATGCCGTATACGCACGGGATGAGTGATCTAGCATGCGGTAATCAAGCGGCGCCTTGGTCTTATTGTGGAGAGTTTTGTCAGTGGTATTGAGTATTGACCTTTTGCAAGTCATCCTCCATCCTCCAGGCCTAACCCTCCAAAAGAACTCCAACGCGCCAACTGCGGCAACAAATACAAAATGTCCAAACACCAACACATTCTCAGTAGATTTTTGTTCAGTAGCCAGGTTCACATGACAGTACATAGAGTAACTGGGGCGCTCTTCTTCTTCTTGACGACATGTCGATGGCGATGGCGGTGTCGATAGTGGTGTTCAGTCTCCTCCTGCTTCTCTCGGTGGCGTGGAAAATCACGTAGAGAGGTCGCCCAGGTATCTCGCTTCTTGATCATTTGTATCGTCCGTTTGTCCACGGGCGCGTCGTCACATTGCGGGCAACAATAGTGGGGTGCCCATTGGCGTGGGAAGGGTGAACCCATGTCTGATATCGTGATAACACCGTCGGCGAATTCAGGGCATGTCTTCAGGTTTCGGCCAGATCCGCAGGGGTCTACAAGAGAGAGCCAGGAGTGGTGACAGGTGGACGAGTCGTATTGTACGCATTGGCACATCTCGGCAGCAGTCGACTCTGTAGTGATAGTTGCGTGTGCTCATGGGTTTAATGCAACACAGAGCAAGAGTGCAGGCGGTGCTCTCTAGAATGGGATGATCGAAAAGTAGAGTCCAATGAATTGACAGGGCTGGATGGCGAATGGAGGATCAGATTCATAAGAGCAGGATCCAGCTATGGTATTGGAATAAGTGACATTGCAATTGGAGTGTGGACTACGATCGTGCTTCCATACATTATTCAGAGCTCCTCCAAAAGGTCTCTTTGCAAAATACGGGAGTCCTGGGTCTCGATACGTGAATGCGCCTGCATTGAAGGTGGGCGTGGAACGTCGTTGTCCTGGTCACCGTTTACTCGTCGGGCTTGAATTCAGGATCGTTGTCTTCTAGTTCTTGTTTGCGAATAGCCTGTAAAAGTTCGTACAGTTGGCCAATTTGTTGATCTGTGTGCGCGTCAGTCCTAGTCACGTCGCGTGACCTGTGGTGAAGGGAGGAGGTAGTGAAGAGAGGAAACGAGAGTAGGATACTAACCACTCATTTTATCAATCTTGGTCTTGTCCATTTTCGCTTCCCTCCATGAGTCTCCTTCTAACTCTTGGGCATACCGCTGCCATTCTGTCAAGAACCCGATCTGGGAAAACTCAGCACGGCGTTCCTGAGGGGATTACTGGCAAGCATACAATCTGTACCGGGTTATCGATGTCTTTATGATCCCGGAACTCTTTCTTGACGTACAGATCTCCCATTATACGCATCTGAGGGTCTAATTTCTTCCTGTGAATCCGCAACAAGCGTCGGTATAGCGGAATTGGAGGCAGTAGTGCCATTGGTGCAGGACGGAACGGCCTTGCAGACCCGGCATCCGTCGCGGTAGCAAGTAGTCTCCTAGAAAATCTCATTTTTGGCTCAATATCACAAAGTGGTTCGATGTGATGGAAGATTGAAAAAGCGATAAAGTGACGTCCTTGATGGTGGTCCACGATGACACACGCTTGACTAAGATTTCAACACGCTCCCATTGGACACATGCAACCTCAACTTCATTCTCAGCTTCACTGTTCCCAACCCACGATGCTTCCCACTCCTTCGACATCTCACGTATGTTTTGATCGCGTCTACGAGCCAGCAGAGGACTCCTATCTTCTACTGGATACCATATCGGCACCTTCAGAGACAGCATTTCTTCACGACCGTTTCCCCAAGGCTTCTACTACACCCCTAGTACTTGAAGTGGGAGTGGGCTCTGGTGTCATTCTGGCATTTGTGGCAGCCAATGCCAATACGATATTCGGAAGAGATGATGTACTTACCCTTGGCACTGATATCAACAGCTTCGCTTGCCAGGCTGCATCTCAAACCGTGCAACACGCAATTGCCAATCCCAATCACTCAATCTTCCTAGATGTCATCAACGGGGACCTTGCTTCATCTCTTCGCCTAGACTCTGTCGATGTCTTCATCTTCAATCCGCCATATGTACCCGCTGAACTACCCAACTTCTCCCACCATGATGATTACAACGCTCTCCCGCCAGGCAAGCAGTCTACCACATTCGAGCAGGACTCTTACCTCCTCGAACTCTCTTACGCTGGTGGGGAAGACGGAATGGCAGTGACAGACCGGATGCTGGACCAAATTCCATTCATATTGCATGAGAGCAGAGGCGTTGCATACCTTCTCCTATGTGCGCAGAACAAGCCTGAAGAAGTCAAACAACGCATTCGGGCATGGGGTCCAGGGTGGGAGGCAGAAACTGTGGGATCTAGTGGGAAGAAGGCTGGTTGGGAGAAACTGCAGATAGTACGAATATGGAAGCCTTAGTTTTGGGGCATGTTGGACCATGACATGCATTTGGACCAGATATTTTCAATTTTCTTGTTCAGATTGATGTCTTAGACTACTAGCAGACGTCTTGAAGCAAGAGCGAGCAACTTTCTCAAACTATATAGCATGCTGCCAAGCTTGTAAATCGCATGAGTGCCAGTGAAGGCGACCCCTAAAAGTTTACCTCCACAATCAGATCCGTGAAAGAGGCAGGAAATCTCCCTCCCCCAGAGCAATTCCCTATGGAGGGTGGTTCTATAGCATAACTTTGTATGGTTAGCCTGTAAAATATACTCTTACCATTGTATTCCCACCTATGCAAGTGTTGCAATCACGAAAGGGTAGCAGATCCCGTTCACTGAATGTACTTTCACGTTCATATCTCAGACGTGGATCCATGTACCTCCATAAGACAATATAAAACTGTGAGTTGTTCTTCTTTATACTCAATTGCATAATATAATCACAATACTTATGTTTTCTGTTGTTTTTCTGTGTAGTGTCAGAGTTTGCAATACCTCATTGAACGCAAGAACGGCAACCGTGAAAGTGAGCTTTCACGTCCTTATCCACAACAATAGGAGCTAGCCACGGCCAGTGCAATTGGTGGGGCTGTATTGTAGTGCCTATTGATGATGTATTCCTATTGTGGAGTTTACTTAGCTGTTGGTTCAACATCCTATTGTTCATCCAACTATTGTGAGTCCTACAGACCTAGCATATAAGAGACCCATCCGCACCTTTAGACACCATCTCCAGTACTCCCCATCTCCTCTCTCTTCAACTTCAGTGTTCCGTCTCGTACACAGCCTCTTTTGACTCTTGCTGGCAAGACCTCCACCTTGAACCCTTCCCGACCATACCCAAAGCCATTCCTGCAACGATGCCGAGGCGCGCTGCACCCACCGCTGCTACTCGCGCTGGCCGGTCCAGCAAGAGAGCCAAGACCACTACTCAGAAAGAGGTCTTCACCTTCAAGCGTCCGGAGTGGATGGTGTTGCGGAATCTGTACAGCCGCGTCCACCTCATGGCCCGCAGGACCGCCCACCGCGATGTCGTGGTCAAGAAAATCGTCAACAGAGACTCGCCCAACAAGATCAAGCCCTACGAGATCCGGGCTCTCGACCGCATCGGAAAGATGAACAGGCTGCTGCAGCCCCTTGCCTGCCTGACCTCGGGCCCTGACGACATGAAGGCCCACATCATCTTCCCCTACCTACCCCTCGGCGACATGAGCTTGTGGAAGGAACTCAACTTCAACCAGCGGAACCACAAGGCGGTTCCAGAGTCCTTCGTATGGAGGATGTTCAGCCAGATGGCGCAGGCCCTGGCCTTCCTCCACGCTGAACTCGGTCCCTCCCGGTCTCGCAAGCCGATTCTCCACCGCGATATCAAGCCCATGAATGTCCTGGTGGCTTCAAACGGGACGACATACCCCTCCTTCATCCTCCACGACTTCGGCCTTGCCCTCGTCTCCCGCCCACAGATCAAGAACCGGCCGTCGCTCGCCGGCACCTACGTCTGGCAGCCGCCCGAGAGGCCGTTGATCAACACCACCGCCGCCGACGTCTGGGCTCTGGGAGCCCTCGTCCACTACCTGGCGGTCGATGACGCCCCGGTGGAGTCCATTGAAGAGTTCCGGGCTGCCGAGATGGCTAGGCACGGTGGTGCGCATCCACCCGCAGCTGGAGGATTCCAAACACCAATGGCCTACTACCAGTCCCGGGTGCCCCGCAACGTGACGCCGATCAACCTATCCCGATCAGAGCAAGAGGAGATGGGTGTCACAACCCGCGGCAGGCACGGGCAAGTCCTGTACAATCACACGTACAGTGACGAGCTAAACGGGTGGATGTCAAAGTGTCTGAGGGCCTCGCGTCTGAGACGACCTTCTGCTGGTGTGTTGGTGGAGGAGATGATTCCGGTGGCCATGGAGATGCTGAAGGCGGCGGGTGGCCAGAACGCGTTGGTGGACATGGACGTGAGCTTTGGTGGTTAGATTCGGGTGTGCGGCGACGGGATTGAGAAAAGTATGTAGTTTCGAGTCGGTGATGATGACTCTTGAATGACACTGAGTTCTGGCGGCTGGTGGAGAAAAGACATATATTGTGCCCTATCTTGATAACGTGATACATACTCGATTGACGTGATATATCTATACGTGGTATGGAACCATACATGGGCTTATTTAAGCCAGTGTTGTGTGGGGAGCTCAAGGTATTGATGTATTGGATTTTTGGTGTTTTGGAGTTGTAAAGTGTTTTGTAACCATGAAACTAGATGGAACCTTGAATCTGTACATCGCCTTAGACGTCTTAAGGTTCATGTAATTGACAAAGTCTCTTTAAACACAATCGAGAAGCATGCGTAGTTGAAATCGTGTCAGTGATGTTTGACAAGCTTACTACATTGACACATGAGCGTTTTGTCTCCGTAACATGCCATGTGGCCATGATGCAAAACTAGACCACCATTCTGCATATCCGGTTGGACAGGTTAAGGCGCATCTATTTGACCAGAGTTCTCTAAATACCCCGAAGGAGCGTATGTAGCTGATATCGCGTCAGTGTTGTAAGACAAGCTTAGAGGTTCAACCTACGCCATTTCCACACCGTACGAGACCCTAAAGTCATGAAACAGACCAATATATCTAGCTTATTTTAACTCAACATATGTGTTTGGACAGAAAAATGTGCATCCGTTTGACCTAGCTGTATTGAGAGGTGGTACACGAGTTAGATATCCAGTTTGGTGTCAGTGCCACAAGACAAGTTCGATGCATTAAAACATGCCGGAATTACTCCCGAAATGCCAGTAGTAGGAAATACGTACATTTCCTATATCTACTTAGGAGGGACAGCGCAGATCCATCTGACGAGGGTGCCCTTACCACTTATATGGAATGTGAATTGTTGTGTGACAAGTTTGATGTAACTAGATCCACGCGATTCACCACTGTATTTATTATAGAGCGAGCTCATGAACCCCGAAAAGTTTCTCATGTATCCTAATTGGCCTATTTAGGCTATCGTGTACAAAACAATCACCAGAATGTCATGTTACGAGAGCCAGGAGAGGAAATAAGGATGGATCACGTGCACTTGTCACGGAACAACCCTTTTCCACCTCGTCTTGGCAGCCTAATTATCGCGAACTTCGAGCTCCCCTCCAACCTCACGACTCCACCTCCAACAACACTTCTCCGCCCACGCCCCGCGCACACGAAACCCACCAATTCAACCCCTCTATCGCTACCGCAATCATGAAGCTCGTCCGCTTCCTCATGAAATGCCAGAACGAGACCGTCACAATCGAGCTCAAGAACGGCAAGCAACCTCACCCACCATTCTCCGAATCTCGCTGATACGTATACAGGCACCCTCGTCAATGGCACAATTACCTCAGTCTCACCAAAGATGAACACGGCCCTCCGCGCCGTCAAATTGACACCCCGCGGCGGTCTCGGTACCCAAGCTCTCGATTCAATGACGGTCCGTGGTAGCACTGTCCGGTACATCATCCTCCCCGACTCGCTTCCCCTCGACACGCTCCTCATCGACGACCAGCCGAAGCCCAAGAACAAAGCGCGGAAGGAGACCGACCGCGGTGCACGTGCTGGAGGGCCTCCTGGTCGCGGTGGACCTCGTGGCCGTGGTGGGCGTGGCGGCGGTGGCCGAGGTGGAGGTGGTCGCGGAGGGGGTCGTGGAGGTGGACGCGGTTTCTAGGTGTCTGGAAAAGTGGGGGTCAGTTTTGCACGCAAAATTGTGAGCATATCTTTACACGGTGATGTTCTGAAGATGTTGATGCTTACATACTGTTGAAGGCAATCTGCGGAGCATGAGATACTGAAGAAGCATGTAAATGGGACTCGGGAGGTTGAGGCCACGATTTAACTGGTATGAGTCCCTGTTTCGATGTATCCAGTTGCGATCCTGACATCGAACAAGGCGCAAAGCATATGGATGATATCACAGGAAAAGGCTGTTGGGTAGGCGTTTCTAGGCTTGTCACTGGTATTCCAGCTCATAGCGGAAATACAATTTTCAATGTCAAGTTGAATATTCTAAATAATCTTTGTGATGAAGTTAATTATGTATGTGGGCAAGTTGTGAGTCCTGTTAGGGCTCGGCCTCTTGTCCAAGTCATAGACCAACAGGCGCCGAGCAACAAAACCCTATGCTGGACTGAAACCGAGAAGGAAATGCCATACACCAGCCACTATAACACACACCTTGCCTTGCCAGTTCCCCTTCCAGATTCTACTCCGCATCCTCCGGCGCGACAGGTGGTGTATCATTCACTTGGATGCCACCCCTCTTCTTCTCCTTATTGTCATGGAACGGCAACTTCCAGCCGCCCTCGCCCTCAGGTGTACTCAGCCACAACCGCATCAAATGTCGACGAGGCGCTGGCGGCGGGTAGTCCTTATATGCAGTCCTGGCGTGGAGGACATGTTCATTGGAGAGAAATTGGATGTCACCGATATCGAGAATCATGTGCAGGGAGAGACGGACACAAGTGTCTTCTAGAACTTGGGCTGCATGTTCCTGTTCGGGGGAGAGGGGGGGAATGAGGCCGGCGGAGGAGAAGCGGGTTAAAGAACGGATGTAGTAGGGGTCCCATCTGTGGGTTTTGTCAGTCACTGAACTCCCCTTCTTCACATAAGGAAGACTTACTTCGAGTACACTCTCGGATTATCCCCCGTCTCCAAATAAAACACAGCCGCTCTGATCCATTCTTCCTCACCCTTACTCGTCTCCCCCTTCCGATCAAAGTACCAATTCGGCTTGGACAAGGTCTCGGCCACATCCGGATGCTCCTTCTGCAGTATATTCCACACATGATGGCTACTCACGATATCGCTCTCACCGCCCTCGAGCGCCTTGGCTACACACAACAAGCCCACAAGATCCGAGTCATCGGCGTGAAAGAATTGCCGCGCGTTTGTGCGGTAGATGCGCACCTTGTCAATCTGTGTCGAATCCTCGCCTAGATCTTTGACGTGCCCGAGTACATGTCCGCGTCCATTCTGTGACACAAAGTAACCTAGATACGTTCCGAGACCCATGTATGCGACCGCCGATTTGGAGTTGCCCCATTCTTGCGTCGGGAAGCCCTTGAAGAGGATGAAGCCCTTTCCATTCAACAATTCCTGTCGTAGACTCTCGAGGAAAGTACTAAACTTTGGAAGCTGGAAATTGGCCTGACTGATGCCCGTAAGTGGAGTCTTGGACGCGATGAATTTATCTGCCGCAGAGCTGATTTCCTCGATTTCCTCGCCAGAGAAGACATGTGTCCAGCGCTCGGGGTTGTGCGTGTAGTCGTCCCTGTTCCAGACTGTCGGGCCGGTGATTTCCTTGGGGAAGTCGGAGTAAGGTCGGAGTTGGTGGTAGAGGGGCGGGTGTTGGCCTGAGGTTTTGATGCCGTCCGGGTAGATGTTCTTGGGAGCTTTGTGGTTTGCAAAGGAGGGGAGGTCGTGGGGAGCTGTTGGAGCTGTCTCTGTGGTGAGTGCTGGCGCCATTTTTGCGACCCACTAACTGGAGACGAAGACCAGTAAATGGAGATGTGATAGAGACGAGTATTCAATTGAAGAGGTGTAGCTCGGGCTAGTGTTTTTGAAGCTCCAGATGGGTCGACCAGCTCGCGGCGCACTGGGAAAACAAAAGCGCTTTATATACCAAACATAGCCTAAGTCATTACATATACCAAGACCCCGCAAGGCCCAAACGCCCATTGCAGCTCCTCGGACAGCATCCTGTTGTGATATTAGATCGAATGACGTGCTCGCAACCCTGAAGGTGCTGAGGTGATGGGCAATCAAGACCCCGCCATTGCGACCTGCACCTTTGTCTTGACGGAGCCGCGATCCGAGGTTACACTAAGACCATTCGAGGAGGAGTTTTAGCATGTCGAAGGGTGAGCTTGCTCTGTTTGATTAGGGTGATGATATGTTCTATACAGGGAGAAGAGGAGAACGCATGGTGGAACGAGTGTGAGTGGCCACTGGATCGATTGGAATGCTGCGAGACATCAAAGCCAAACGCCTCGCTCATGGATGCTATCATATCACATCCCTCCAAGACAAACGCCCTACACGCCCAGCAATGCAAGATAAACGCCCATTACCTGAACGCCGGGTCCCAGCGTCCACAATTCCAAAAACCTCCACCTTCAATCCACCTTTCCATATTTCTCCTTTGCGCATCTTGTCCAAGAATTACGACATCCACCACAAGATGCGGCGCGATCTTGATCACCCAGATCAGAAACCTTCCAAGCACTCCCCCACAACGCTCTCCAGCATCTTCAACCCATAGAATCCAGCCACACCCCCATATGTCCCCAACCTCTTCTTCACATCACCTCCATTCTTTGTCCCCACCCACTCGCCAGAACATGCGCAATGCTCCATGAACTCGTTACTCCTCAATCTACTACACTTTGCACATTTCAAATCTTGCGTGCACCATTCAAGCGCCATCTTCTGCACGTCGGATACGAGTTGTTCTTCAATACGTAATTTGTCGTATGCCGAGTTGCAGTTCTCGCACTTCCATTTTGGCAGCGGGGGAGCTGGGTTGGACTCATCTCCGTCAGGGAGAAGGGACGAGTCGCGACAAAGATCGAGGTCACGCGATGATGTACATTCGTCGCATATCACGTTGCGGACGTAGAGACTCGTGCTTGGGTTTGCGAAACTTGCTTCTGCGCTGAACTCCTTGATCTCGAACAAGTTCAGTAACTCTTTCCTTAACAGGCGCGCTTCTAGAGTAATGGCTCGGTCGAGGCTGAAGACTTGCATGATCGACTTGACTAGTTGGAGAACTGGATTCTTGAGGTCGAGATGCGAGCCTGGGAGTTGGGGAAAGAGGTAGTCGGCGGCTAGATCGGGATGATTGAGTTCGTTGTGTTGACGACGTAGTAGAGCCGAGATCTGCTTGAAGAGCGGCTTGGTGAAAGTCTTGGGCAGGATTTGAGTTGCCTCGTTTGGATCTATGGTGAGTGGCCGAAGGGGAATTTGAGTGAGGCGAGGCGTGGAACCGTCCGCCAGAACTGGTCGTTTCCGTGCATGCATGAGCTCCACAAACTCATAAACAGCGTCGTGGAATGCCGGTTGTAGATTGGGAGGGAGGAATTGTACAAGCTGCCAACACATGATGTTGTCGAGCGTCTGGTTCTCGACTTCAACGACCTTCTCGCAACCTTTGCCACCGTAGTTGAACTCATCATACCAGACGAGATAGTCCCAATATTCCCGAATTTCAAGGTCCAGGAATTGGAAGAGCGGCTTGGCTTGAATAGTCTTGAGAATATACTGACTGTACGCATACGCGTTGCCGACTTCTGCTTTCGTTGTTTGGAGGAGAAGGCGATTGGGTCCTGCGAAGATGATATGCGACCCAACACGCTTGAAGTCAGTCATAAGCTGCTGCAGCGCCTTCTTAGACATCATCTGTACATAGTAGTGAAGGGAACGATCGTATAGGAATGACCCAGGGCTTGCGACCCATCGAACAAGATGCTGAACCATGACATCTGCCATATAGTCACCGCGCTCAGCCTCGCCCCACCAGGCCTTCACCATCTCTCGCAACACAGTGATACCGGCAGCAGCAAATGCATTGTCAGAGTAAATGACGTTTGTTCCATCGTTTGCAGCATCGTATGTGGGTGCAGCGGGATTGAACGAGACAGAATCAGCGCCTTCCAGATCATTAATCAGAGAAGAAGAGAGAATGGTGTTGATCGCAAGATTGCGAAGAGACAAGTCGATGCATACGGACGAGTATGTTCCGGGATTGTTGATTGAGGGCATCTCAACGGTCTCCAGAGGCGCCAGAATATCGTCATTTTCATAACCTGCATGATCTGGTTTCGCACTGCCAGACCACCAAAGAACAACCTTTTCTTTCTGAAGTCGACGCGCATAAGCTACGTCAATCAGGAACTTGGGATCGTTGCTCTCAAGATTGCAAAGAGGGATATCTCCGTACCGGGCGAGTTCCATGAGATGCGATATCCAAGATCCTAAATCGAGATAATGACCAACAAGGCGCTTCGCAATGAACGATTGCCATCCTAGGGGCGGCAACTGCTTGTCGGTTTCGTCCGGATGAAGAGGCAGAATCGGCATATCTTTGAGTAGAGGGATCTCGTGTGAAAGTAACGCCTGGTTTGGCGACTGCATGACAACGATGACCGGCTTGCCTTCCTCTGTTCTCATCTTTTTGATGGCGTCACCAATCTCTAGCAACGCCTTTCTCCTAGTTGTCACCTGGACGGTTCGGAAATGAATATCATCCTGATACTCCACACAAGATTGCCACGGCTCTCCTCCGTTGTCTTCTAGGCGTCGTTGGAGGGCATCCTGATATATGCGCTCCACGTTCGGCATGCCCGAGATATCCTTTGCCTTTTGCTGGATAATGATATGAGCATTGTCTCTCGAAGTTGAGAAGAGAGCGTAGATATTACGGTCTCCACTGCTGACATGGTACAGATATAGATAGCTCATTGGTGCTTCAGACAGGTATGGTTTCTGCGAAGGTACACGTCGAAGGGCAGACAAGTCAAAGCCTTGTTCAAGACCCTTACCTAGCACACCCTTCTGCGATTCATCGAAGGTACATACACTTCCAAGTTCCAAGATCGCTCGAATGTTGAGAGGCACATGCTTCTCGTACACTCCCTCCACACTAGAGTGATTGAAAAGTGCGGTAAGCTTCTTGGACTCCTGGACATAAGTCTGCTCAGACATCTCCAGCTTGAAAAGATGTATCGAAGGATGGCCGTTTGGTAGAGTATGATTGACGAGTTTCTCCACGCTGCAGCCCGAGATTGAAACATCTGGGAGATCTTCTCCCCTCAGGTTGAGGTAGAGTTGTCGAGGAACAATGACCTTCAGTGTGTGGATCTTCTTGTCAATGAGAACGAAAGCTCTCACTTCTCCAGGCATATCTGTGGCACGCAGCTGGATGAGCTGCCAGGTGCTGATAAATAGCGACTCAGCCTGATTCCTGAAGAAGCTACCGATGGCGTCCGATGTATCGACGGGTTTCTCTCCGAATAGCTGTCGTCGACGTTTCCGGGCTTGTTTTTGTATCTTCCACTTCTGCTTCTGGTATTGCAACCACGCCGGATAGTCCTCTGAGATCGAAGGCATTACTTTGGGCAGCGCAGAGTAAGGGTCGGATTGAACAGGCACCGCAGGCTCCGGTTCTTTTCTCTTCGAAACCATCTTGGTAACGACTCCCTTTCTGACTTGTGACTTAGGAGACAGCTTCGACGACCCAAAGTCTTCGAGATCGAGCGCGGCTTTATTGTTCACCACGTTGGCATCGGTATCGGTTAATGCCTTCTTGCTGAACATGTCCGTCATCTTCACTTGCTGAAGCTTGTCCTCTTTCTGTCGAATCCTGCGGTCCAGCCACTCTGGATGCGGTACCCGAGGGACCGGATTCTTGACCTTTTGAAGGGCTGCCGGAATAGTGATGAGTTTCTGAATGACGGACGCTAGACGCTCAGTGTAGTAGTTCCAGTCGAGAATACTCCTTAGATCCATATCGCCTGGGTCGCCCCGAAGCCACTTTCTCATGAAGTATCGTTTCACTGACTCTTCGGCCGAGAAAATTGCCACAGGAACTGCTCGTTCCGTAACTGGTGCGTTTCTGGGCATAGACGAGATGATGTACTTGCAGTTCAAGCCCTTGTCCTTGACCATCTGTTCTCCCAGGAACTCGCCCAGGCGTTTGGCTGTCGTAATCGCGGTCGACTTCTGGGATCCATACTCTTCCAAAGTTTTGGCCATGTTCTTGTTCTCACAAATGAGATCAATAAGTTCCTCATCTGCGAGTGTGGAACCGCGAGAATCCAGAACGTCAAGCCACCGGTTGGCGACCTTCGCAACGGAACCGTATGTCTCTGCCAGTGTCGAACCCTCAAGGAAGAACTTGAAGATCTGGGTCTGGAAGATCTTGATGAGCTTCAACTCTCCTCGACGCTTGACTTCGAAACCCTTCAATTCGGCTAGGGTACCATCGTGGTTGAAGACTGCGTAACGTTTCTTCAAATTCCTATCTTCATCCTTTGAAGTTGGCAGGACCATGGCCTTATACGGTCCGTCGACCTCGAAGAAAATGGTGTTGTCGCTGTGCTTCTTGTACTGGAACGTATTGGGATCGACCAAGGTCTCGTACTGATGATTGGTGAATTTCTCATGAACCAGATGATTCAACATGACGCAGGGGTATGAGATCGCAACTTTCTTGCCGTTGCTAAGTTTGAAGGCGAAGTTCTCTGGGAACGTTGCTGGCAAGATACACCAAATACCATCGGTATCCAGCTCGAGTGGACGACCAATCCGCTCTACCAGTTGTCTAGCCAGCTGAATGATTTTGGCGCCAGTCAGGCAGGTCACACCAGCCATCTCCAGAGAGTACCACCGAGACCCTTTTCGCATGACATAACCGTAGAAACTGTTCAGAATGACCTTGTGAGCCAGCTGAAGAGAGTCGAACAGAATGATCATCTTCTTTGCCTCCTCGATCTCCGCGCCGGGTGCACCAGCCGACTTCAGTGCTTCAGTCTTGCCTTTCCATACTTTCTGCTTGCCCTTGAAGTCGTATCGGCGATCTCGGAAGTCGCAGACAGTATCAACGTAGAATGGGTTCTCGCGCTGGCAAATAATGGCTTCTCGTTCAATGGTTTTGGAGTCATGGATCTTGTTGTAGATCTTTTTGGAATAATCCGTGAGTCGTTTGCGAACGAGAGTAGCCTGTTCTTCGAGCGAAAGATCTTGGAACGTCCGAGATGGTGAATTCGGGTACTTTCCAGGAAAGCGATCGTTCTCGAGGGTGTTTCGAACCATGTTGTACTCATCTCGCTTGGCAGGTAAGAACTCTCCTCTCCAGGACCAAGGTAGTCTCCGGTCGCAAGTCTTCCCAGGTCTATTGAAGTCGCATGCAGCGCAGTCTGATTCCTGAATCATAGAATCTGGTTGGAGTCGATTTGTTGTCATGATATTGGGATACATGGACGCGACATCCAAATGGTAGATCAGTGGTCGCTCACTCCTATTCGGGGTTTCCTTTAGCTGCATAAGCTTTTGTACGATCTGCGCCTTGATCTCTTCATAGTTCGTTACATCTTCGAGTTTCTTCTTCTCTTCCACCTCGATGCTGAACTTCAGGGCCGCATCAAGATCGCGAAGAAGCTCATCGATGGCGGTTGGGTCGACGGCGAAGTTGCAGGGTATGTCGCTTCGAAAAACACCAGCTTCGATACTCTCGACGTGACCTCCGACGTAGGTTTCAGATTCCAGAAGATGGCCTTCCCAGAAAGCCTCCTTTGGTGCCTGATGCTTGTTCGGAAGAACGATGCCCTTCTGATATGCCTGCACCATCAACAACATCTCACAAAGGGTGCCGGTACCTTTTCGCAGAACGTCGTCGGGCGCTAGAGGAATGATGGTCGCCAGCGAGAAAATGAAGGGATGCACGTATTTCATGTACAGGTAGTATGTCGCTACAGCATCGGAAACCGAATACTCGGCGAGTGTCTGTGGCCTCTCGCTCGCGTATCTAAACTTGTCAGTACTATGCAGTAGACCGATAACACTCCACTCACGGTGTCATTAGCTCCGGATCCAGCTCATCTGGGTCATATCCTAACTTTGCAACTGTGACAGCTTTCAAACCTCGACTTCCCTGAGGCAGATAACTGTCACGATTCACCCAAGCAAAAGCATCCAGATGACAACAGTAGTCAGCCTGGTAGACATCCTCACTGTTCTTTCGGAACCCAATCTCCGAGTACATATCGATTCCTAGCACACTGGCTCGCGCTTCAACAAATGGCCAATCGAAGAAGTCACCATTGTATGTGACTATCACGTTCGGCCGCGCCTCTTTTATGTGTTCAAAGAATCGTTCTAACAGACCCTTCTCATCTGGCTCGTTAAAGATGATGAAGGGCCCATCGTATTCGGGTTTGGGCGTGTAGTCGAAATCGGAAATATCTTCTGACACAATCTCCCGATTTGTTATTAAGAACCCCTGACCATCAATCATGTACGAAATCATCATAACCTGGTCAATGACGGCATCTGGAAACTTTAGGGGCAGCTTCGTCGTCTCGATATCGAAGGCCATAACGATGGGATCGGGACGTGTGAGACGCTCTTCTAAGCACTTCATGGATACTACTCCGTGCTTTGCCTCCACTATGAACCATCTCCCAACACGGATGTCTGCAATATTCTTAGCACAAGTGTGAGGGGCTTCGCTGAGACAGACTTACCACAATCAATTGCTACTCGCACATGGTAGGGAACGTCATATTCCCGGATATCTACAATAAAATCGCTGGCATCAATCGTGGCAGTAGATCGTTTCTCATAGTCTTGGTCGTCGTCAAATATGTCGAAGCCAGCATTCGCGCTTTTTCTTGTCAGTACCTCCTTTCCGCTTTAACTATGCGAGAGATTCCTACCTGGCCACCTCGGCATATGTATCCATAGCATTCATCTTTTTCTTGTTCTTCTCCACGACCGGACTGACGACCTTCCTCACCGCAAGAAGATCATTTACATTCGCAAAAGACAACTGCAGAAACGTCCGCCTATACCCCAGCAAATGATTGGGCATGGAAAGGTCCTCCTTCTCCACTCGCGTAATCTTCTTAACCAGCCCCTCGAAAGCCCGTCTGCAGTATTCCTCAACTTCTGGCTCCTTCCCCCGCTTCACTGCTAACAGAAAATACGGATCGTACTCCAGCGTCGCCTTGAAAGTATCGCCATCTTCCCCAATGAAATAATAGTCCACGCCCGCCTTTCCCCCAGGAACATTCTCATCCTCGATGGTGGTGGATTTCATATTACAGAGCCATCCTATCCTCTTCTTGCCGGACTCAAACCGGGGAAAGCCCATGGATTCATCGATGCGGTTGGCGAGCCGTGTCGCTTCGATCTTCTCATTCTGGGATGTAGCTTCCGAGGAGCGGAGGGAGGATGCGTCGACTGTTTTCGCTTTGCGAGGCCCACTGTAGGATGTGTTTCCCTGTTTCCCTACTCGGCGGTAGGGTGCGCCTGCTCTGCGGGGACCCATGGTGGGCAAGAAGGAGTCGAGTCGAAGTATTAGGGGGTGGTGAGGGAGATTGAAATCGAATTTATGCAAGTTGAAGTATCATTTGGGCGATTGAAAAGGTAGAAAACAAAAAGGGTATCGAGAAACAGAGGGGCAGCTGTGAAGTGCAGGAAGAAACACGGGATGGAGGTTTGGGCGCTCTGATGTGCAGGATCGCGTCTGGTCGCGTCGGGTTTCCCGAGTTCGCGTCGTTCGCGTTGATTGGCGCTTTCCCGCTTTGGGCTAATTATATTTTAGGTCACGTGCACGATCTTGGACGAGGCTCGAGCCGAAAAATGTCCATGATGCGATCTTCGAATTGCACGGCGATCGCTGATTGACATCTCGCCAACAACTTTACGGATTTGTATACACTGTCGATTTCGCCCGACTACCTTAACTCTGCATGAGCTCGAATTGACCCAACCAAATATTCGACTCTCGTCGCCCGACCACCTCGCCATTCCCGTGGCCTGCCCGCAATTCACACATCCACCATGGCCGACGACACACGGGAAACCTCCTCGCACCCCACCCCTCCACCCCTCCCCAGAGGCCCTGCAAACGTAATGCCAGGCGGCACTGCCCACACGGCAGGCGGCACCCCCGCCGAGGCCGAGGTACCCACGTACTTGGACGCTGTGCGGAGTCTGGGCAAAGACTACTACCTAGGATATTACAAACGACCATGTGTACGAGATGGGCAATTGGCAGGGATAGGAGCTGGATTCGTGATGGCAGGAGTCGGGGCGATTGTACGACGTATGTACTGCACATTGTGCTGGGGAGGGGAGCTGAACTGGGGTGGGGTGATGAGACAAAATGCTAATAGTCATTTATAGAACCCGTCCGAATGTGCTGCAACCTTGCGTTCTGGAGCTGGATTACTGTGTCGTGTGCATCCTATCAATACTGCCAAACTGTGCGGAGGAAAGAGAAGGATGGGATGAGGCAGGCGAGAGAGCTCATGGAGAAGAAACGTGCAACCATTGCGGCGAGGAATGAGGCAAGGAGGAAGCAGAGGGAAGAGTATGAGAAGCAGCTCGAGGCACAGAGGCTAGAAGAGGAAAAGGCAAGGAAGTCATCATGGAAGTTTTGGTAGTCGGATTGAGGGCTGGTGATCAAGAAAGACATGTTTGTCACAATCATTTGCAGGCGTCATGTATAGCATCTGTATGGAAAGTGTAAAATATATGGAATTCCCGCACACCATTGTTGCATACACTCCGACGGATGGACGTATCGTACTGCAGGAAAGTGAGAAAGAGAGACCATACGCCGTGGCTATCCAGAAGAGAGCCCCTTGACCCATTTTCCAAAAAGCCCCCAGATGGTCACCACTTATATCGTAACATCGTAAAATCGTACAGTACAAGGAGAATTACCATGTCCACCAGTACTGCTCCCCCAACCATTAATTCATCAGCCATGGAGTCGTGTAAAGTCATATGGCAAACCGCACGGCACGCCTCGCATTATCAACCTCTTTCGCCGCAGCCGACTCTCTCTCCACAGTACTCTCCCGGGAGTTGGTGCCGGCGCCAACGCCCCGCTTCCGCCGTTCGCTCCGCTTCGCCCTGGCATCCCGTGCCTCCCGTGCCCTCCAGTCCATTAATTGCTGTCTTCTCTTTTGCGCTCTCGCATACGCAATCGCGGGCGTGGGCCTGAAGCCAATTCCATTTAGCCCGGTGCCGTCGTCGTCAGGATCTGTTGATGGATCCACAAGATGGCCCGTGATCTCTTCATCCTTCCACGTGAGCGCGGACAGTGGGGGTGACGGCGACTTGTTCCTCGGACCTGGCTGTGACATACGACTTTTCGATCCCAATCTCTGTTTGGGAGCCGTGAACATCTGCACCGATGCACCATTCAGGGGCGACCCGAAAATCATGGGTTGCGCAAAAGTGGCGAGGGCTGAGGAGAAGCGGGGTTGTTGTGCCTGAGGTTGCGGCTGCGAACCCGACTGTGGTGTCGCTGGAATTTCTCTTCCATGGTCTGCCTCCCTGTTACCGGTATGAGACGTGTCCAGAATCGATTTATCCAAGCTCTTGCTGTCGCCCTCCAGGGGCTTCTCCACGAGAGCCCTTGCGGTCTCCCCCGCCATGTCCAGCTTCGGCTTCTTCCGCACAGCGTCGTCCGTCGGTGTAAGTGGCAACATTGGTATGGCCTGTATAGTCATACCGCTCAGCTGGTCCGCGACTGCATTCCGGGGACTGTCCGGCACAGGGCTGCCCCGGAGCGGTGGTGTTGCTGTATTCCAGAGTGTGGTGTTTAGCAGCGGTATGTGCGGGACAGGGTCCCGTTTGCGTTTCGGTGAAGGGTGTATGGCGGACAGCTGTGTTGGCGGCATCGTCGCGGATTAGAAGGTTACATGTGGAGGATGGCTCTGCGCGGTGATATTCTGTATGGTGTCGGTGCGTGAGGTGTGATGGGCAAGAGGGACTGTTGACGCGAACACAAGCTGCCATTTCTGGTCATCGGCTACGAATGTGGGGCGTCCGGCAGGGCTACGAGTAGGGCTGGACCCTTCACCCAGCTGCAGGTCGCAGATGGCGCCGAACAGTCACGGTGCGCCCTTTTCACGACGGCAATGGGGACAGCGGGACAGCCACACCCAAGCTGAAGCGGCTGCAGAAGACATCGGCGCCAACCTTCAAGGTTGAAGCGGTCGTGGTGGTGGCTATGACTCCTCCAGCCACTGTTGCCTGAACCACCAGCCCGCGACTGGCGATATCGAACTTCATATTTGAACCATCGTGACTGCTATAACCACCCCCCTCTCCATCCCAATCTCACTTTCAGAAGCCACCACCGATCCCACACTCACCATGGCACAACGACCCATCGACAGCTACTTCCAGCGGAAGCCCGGCTCCAAGCCCAGTCCATCCACTCCCTCCCGATCGGGAGGCCCCAAATCACCACACCGTGGAAACACTCCCATGAACACCAAACTCGAGGACCGCTCGGAAGCCTCGCCTTCGCAGCAGAAACCTCCGCCACCCTGGCTCAAGCTCCGCAATGAACTGCGCGTTACCAGCAAAGAAACCCGCGATGTCCTCCCCACCATCCTCTCAGCTATATCTCACGTGGACACGACCCGTTCTTCCAAGCACCACATCACCAACCTCCGTCCTCTCGTGCCCCAAGTCTGTCCTGGATACGTCCTCCCAGATGATGACATGGAAGCTGGGCGAAAGGGAACCCGCATCAGGGTCCTTGATGCCGACACCTTTGACGCCGCGCTCTCCATGCAACCCTTCACCACCGTATCCTCCGTCTTCCCGTCCACTTCTTCAAATGACGATGATGACGACGGCGACAACGACGACGACATGGAAATTGACTCCTCGCCCCAGCCCGCTGCCACAAAACCCGTAGCAATCCTCAACCTTGCCTCCGAAAAGCACGCCGGAGGCGGCTGGCTCAATGGTGCCCTCGCCCAGGAAGAAGCCCTCTGTTACCGCTCCTCTCTCTATCTATCCCTGCACCCTGAATACTACCCCATCCCCCGTCTGGGAGCCATGTACACACCCAGCTGCGTCATCATCCGGGACGGCCTGTCACGCGGCCACGGACTCTTGTATCCCTCAACCCCAGCACAAGATTTACCAGTCACTAGTGTGATTACGCTGGCAGCGATACGGAGGCCGCGGCTTTCAGCAGACGAGCAGAAGTTTGCGGATGTGAGAGATAGGGAGCTGACGAAGACCAAGGTGAGGGTTGTACTGCGCGTTGCTGTTCTCCAGGGACATACCAAGATTGTGCTTGGAGCGCTGGGCTGCGGAGCATTTTACAACCCACCGCGGGAAGTTGCAGAGTGCTTTATTGAAGTGTTGCGGGAACCTGAATTTGCTGGAGGGTGGTGGGAAGACGTGGTTTTCGCGGTCTTAGATAATAAGAAAGGGGATAAAGGGGGAAAGGACGGAGAAGGAAATTTTGGAGTATTTTATCGAGCGTTGCATGGCGAGGTAGTATGATTGTTCAGCGGGATTTTGGGATGATGTCACAAGAATTTAAGGAAAGGATGACAAACATGGAGGTGGTAAGGTAGCAGAAACTACCTGGCTCAATTGAGCACTTTGTGGATTTCATAGGTCAGAGGTATAATGTTACAAATGTGTGGATGCTTCCATCAGAGCATTCAATCCAGCAATACACACACAAGGACTTCGCGCATGTTTTCGTCCGCTGGGAATGTTTTCCAAGGATTTGAAGTGCTCACCAATCGGATTAGATGAACCCCAAACACCAGAACACTTCAGGGGTAATGCTTATGAGGTGAAGGTCTTGCTCTTCCCGGCACTCTCTTTCTGAGACCGCGGCAGTCCCTTCGGAGCGTCCGTCATGCCCGAGTAAGGGTTAAAGTTCTTCTTTTTCTTCTTATCACGCTTCTTGTCCTTCTCTGATCCGCGAGCATTAAGTACGGAGGGCGCATTTGCGTAGTCGAAAGCCGGCTCATCAGCATCGGCGTCACCAGCCTCGGGATTCCCGGAAGCTTGAGCCAACGCCTTTAGTCTCTTCTTCTCCTTCCTCTCTGCTTTTCTTCTTGCCTTGGCTTCTTTCATGGCATCCTCGCCATCACTGGTCTCCAGCATCACCTCGTCTGCCGCGCCTAGATCCGCCGAAGGTGTCGGGTGCTCCTCTGGGGTCTCGATGATTGGTCGCTTGCGTTTTCCGCCGAGCTGCTTGACAATGAAAATATTACTTTGTTCTACTTCTGGGGCCCTCTCGTCCTCGGGAGCGAAGATAGACTTCTCCAGTTGCGGTGTTCCGGCTTCCACTGGTAGGTCTTTTGAGTTGATAAACACCTCAGCCGTGAGCGGTGGAAGAGGAACAGCCAGAGTGATGTCGAGCTTGTGCAGGCTGCTCTGATCAGCTTGCGTTAGCAAGTTGCCCCAGAATTGCGATGTGTGAGTACGGAGCGGTGGGTGTTCAAGAAAAAGGGATGACGACGTATCAGGATGATACTGGGAAATTAAAAGGCCAGGCTCGACAGCTTCGGACACAACTTTGGGAGCAGCGTTACGGGCTTCTCTCATTTCAAGTTGCATATCACTGATCTTTTTGATAGTGTCGTTCAGATCAGGGCCGTTCATTCCGTCGATTTTCGCCTTTTTGATGACCGCAATGAGCTCGTCCACCCGTAGCCTCAAGATGTGTGAGACATGTTGAGTCTGGCTGAAGATGGCAGTTTTTTCATCTGGCATTTGACGTGCGAGTGTGAAAACAGCGTGGTGGGGCATGATGAACATGGTGCTCTCGTCCTCTTGTCGTGCCACGTCGTCTCTCCACTTGTGAACGGCACGGAAGACTGAAAATTGCTGTGGTGTCATCTGCACAGGTGTGCGGGAGATTGGCCTGTACCAGCTGACTGGCCCAAGCCCGTTTTCCAGATCATAGATAGGGTGTTCGTAACGTTGCATGGCAACCTCCTTTGACTTCACAAGTACATCCTGGATTTTGTTACGATCGGGATTTGAGAAGTCTGATCGCGAGATGAGTTCGTTACGAATATTGTCGAAGATGTAGAGGAGAAAATGGGTATCAGCGCGAGCGTATGTGAACAACTCGTCGGGAAGTGGCCTGCAGGTGATCAGCATAGATTACGCCTAATGTCTAGGGGTTTGAAAACGTACCGCACACGCCAGTCTGCCGTTTGATATTGCTTTTGAGCCTTGAAGTTCACAAATTTGTCCAGCAGGAACGCCAGACTCGCGCCAGGATAGCCGAGGGCTCTGCAAGCGTGATATGTATCCAACAGTCCTACAAGGTACAGGCCAAGGTCTCTCTGAAGCCACAAAGCATCCATGAAGGCGCCATGCAACACCTGCAGGGGTTAGCACTGTTTTGAAGTGAACAACCCAAGGGTCTTACCTTGAGGATATTGGGGTCAGCAAAGACCTCGTTCAGGCATTCAAGACGGCGCCGCCAGGGCTTGAGAGTATCCACAATCCAATCTTGGTTGCGCGTGCTGATCTGCATCAATGATACGATCCCAATATACGACCGGTTGTCATGATGCTCCAGGTCAATAGCAATCTCCTTCGCCGTCTTGAGCTCTGCTAGCATCATAGCCAGCGCCTCCGGTGTGTCGACGAAGGTGGCGGTTGTAGATTCAAAGGGGGTGAACATTTGCGGTTCGGCGTGCTGGTACATTGACGGTGGGTATTCGTAGGCCTCGATTTCAGTCTGATAGGGATGGGGGTATCTGGGCAGAATGTTAGCGATATTCTATTTATAACCCTTGCCGATACATGGGACATGGCGGAGACATACTGTTCCTTTCCACCATCGTCTTTGAACGCTTTCAGACAAGCAGCAAGTGGCACTTTTGCATGCGGTTTCGAAGTGAGCAGTGGCCGGAACCCGCCCGTCTCGTTGTTCTGTGGAACATGCTCGAATAAGATTTGCGGCTTCGGGAACTGCTTGGACAGGCCCGCAAACCGCGATTTGGAAGTGACAGCCTTCGCCATAATATTAGTTGTGGTTCTGGGTGGAGAGTTTGCGCAAGACTCGTACCTGCTCTGCGCTGGGAGTCAGTCGCTTGACTACGCCAGTGTACTCGTCCAGGCTGGTGTCGGCCTTCTCAAGTAGGCTGTCGACAATATCAACAACGCCTCTCCAGTTGCCGTCAATGGCTTCGACGTCCGGTAGCTTTGGACCTACACCGTCCGCGCCGCCTGCAGCATTCTCCAGAAGCCGCTGCGCGAGCCGAAGAAGCCGCGCATTTTGCTCGTCGAGCACAGTGCCGAGCGCCGGGTTCAGCGACCGCTGGAAGGGGATATCTGCCCCGCTGAGCTGGGTCGCGGAGCGCGTCGTCGACACCAGCGCAGCCGAGATGGTGTCTTGGAGCGCCTTGAACGATTCCATGGGGCACTCAGTGGCCAAAAACGACCATGGCTCAACGGATTGGGGTGTCTTGGAGGTCGCCCCGCCGTCGGAGGTGTTGGCGCGCGTAGGTGGTGGGCTTGTAGTGGAAGTCGAGTCGCAGTGTCTTCAAAGAAAGACCTGCGGAATTTCCGATGCACAGCGTCTTGGCGGCAACGGCTTATCGATAAGGAACGTCGTCACGAGCATCGACCCTCACTCGCCATTCGCATCGCCACTTCCGCAACTCAACCACGCAACAAGTTCGCAACATGTCCGCGTCGTTGGCATCTGAGTGCAACGAGGTCAAAGAGTCAGTGTACAGCCAGGGTTTTCAAACATAACCTCTAAACTCGCGACAGGAAATACGACAACTGCTTCCTCAGATGGTACAGCGAAAGTGCGTTCATGGATCATAATATCAAAGTTTAGCATAATGACGGCCATGTAGGCTTCCTCCGTGGTACTGCCACCACAGATGAATGCAAACCCTTGTTCGACCAATACGAGAAATGTCTAAAAGTAGGAGACTTGGAGAAAGCATCTCGAGTTCCAAAATCTGCAGCTGACAAAAACGAATAGAAAGCACTGAAGGATCGAGGGATTGACAACATGATCAAAGAAGCCCGAGACGACAATATGGAAAATGATGCAGAGCACATGAAGCCAGTGAGTGTTGCACCGTTCTGTCGAACCCTACGTGCTGACCCCCTTCACAGCGACGGTAATATCAGCTTTTATCCGACCAAGGAATGCAACAGTTAAAGCCATTGCCAGGCGTTTTGTGTGCCGTCCTATCTCCTGGCCAAGAACGTGCATTTATTGACTTATGAACAGGGAAAAGGTGTACACTTGGCGTCACCAGGGTAATAAGAAATGAGGCACACCACCGTCGTGCGGATCACAGTTCGACTGTACATTTGTACCCTACTCTTGTATATCTAAATAAACATCACTCTTCACAACATTGCTCCATAACTTCGCCGACGTCAATTCTTCGTTTAGGCTGGCTGTTAGGGCATCAACTAGTCTCCATATGACATCAATGTCCGAGTCCCCGATGTCATTTACATTTTCTTGCTCCTAAGCTCCACAGCCCTCTCAATTCGTGTACCTCCAGTTGCAACTGTCTACATCCGCTACATCTCTATCCTTCCAACTCATTCTATCAACCGAAAGACCCGAAACGAATATGACGACCAAACTCGGACTCGGCATCCCAATGCCACTCCTTGCACCCTCAACGGCAACATGGGCGATTCCCTTCGCCGCCTACTACATCTTCCTCCAAAATCGCGTTGTCCTCCACCGTCTCAGCACCAAGACGTGCGTTTCAACCTATCTCTTCCCCTATATGACCCAAATAAGATGACACCCATACAAATAACATCCAAATGTTTGCTAATTAATACAACCAGCTACATGGGTGACAACTCCAGCCCCTCGAAATCAACCTCAGACCCGCTCTACAAATCTAGCCGCTGCCAGGTAAACTTCATCGAAAACGTTCCCCTTGCGCTCATGGTTGCACTTCTTGCTGAGCTCAATGGTGCGAACCGGTACGTAGATGATCATTTTCACTCATCTTCCCCCTTTCCTATTTTTGAATTAAACTAATTCTCATGATAGCACGTATATTAACTATGGTCTCGGTGCCCTCTTTGCTCTACGTGTAAGCCACGCCGAATTCGGTGTCATGTCAGAGGGGAGTTTGGCGATGGGGAGGCCGGTTGGGTATTATGGGACTCAGGCGGTGATTACTGGGCTGATAGGGTATGTGGGATATTTGGTTCAGGGATATTGGTCGACGTAGAGATTGCTAAATAGCGAAAGGAGAGGAGAGTCTCAAAAGAGAAAAGTAATCCGTCTCGTAGAGCAAAGAGTGTACATATACCTAAAGACTAGAGACAATGTATGGGGATTCGAAAATGCCAAAGTAAGTTGTTATGGTTCATGGGGCATGATCAACGTCTTGGAATACGTATTTGATCTTTCCGTACTGTCGCATAGCAGGTAACTGAGCTACAATACACTTGTGTTTGCAGCAAGGAATGAATATCAAGCCAGTGTACATATCAAGCATCAGCATTCCAATGTGAACTGAACATGCGACAATATCAACAACAGTAATTCCCATACCAACGCACAGCTAATGTTCATAAAATTATCCTCCAGGGGATGGCTCTACCAGCCTACTGCAGACCTTTGAAAGTTCCCACAGTCTGTATAATCGACACAATCAATCCCAGACTCGTGATGACAATACCCAAAGTCCCAATCACAACAACGGCCCAAAAGGTAAACCATTGCGAACTATCCCTTTTGTCGGCCCACAAGCCTCGGATTCCACTTGGCTTCTGGCTGTCCATGTGCGCTTTCAACTGCCGCAGTCTAGTTTCCCAGCATAAGTATTTCTTGAATAGATGTGTGGACGGCAACTTCTCAGCGGCTCGTGCCAGATGATACTCAATATCGCTGACCCGCGGCCGATTTGCTTGGAGGAAGTATGACATGTATTTGGCTTTGTGCATATCTAAGGGTCCAGAGACAGTTCCACTGAAGACTCTCAACCATTGAGGAATAGGCAAGCTGCCGTATTGAGCCAGGTTGTCTTTGTATGTATCTTTGCGGGACCGGAAAAGGAGGGAGTAAGTGTCGGATAATGCATCAGCAATAGGACTCTCGGTTGGTACGACATGGCAGTAACGAAATTTGTATTTTTGACATCCAATACTACACGGTTTCTTTGTTAGCATAAGATTAACTTGAGACTGAAATAAGGGTTAGGCTTACTGAAACACTGGACATGCTTTGACTGCAAATCCAAACCAGAAAATTTTCAAGACCAACTTTTCTGTATCCAAGCTTAAGTGTTCATCCAGGAATTCAGTCCACTCGAAACGAAGTTTGCCAAGCTCTTGGAGCATTTCCAAGCTCATATCTGAACACCGCAGTCTATCAGCTGTGCATTCCGGATTCGCATCTGCGCCATTTTCTCTTGTGTCGTAGATATGATCCCAGAGGTCTGATGATAGCGTCATGCTACGAATGTCGTTCACAGATGTGAATGCCATCAAGTCAGGAGGACCGATCCTCTGCCAAATGTTCATGAGTTTTATAGCACATGTCAGCTCTCTTGCGTGCACCCTGCAACCATTGATATCCCGTGTATGGGGCTTCTTCATAACTCCTTGGTGGTAACAGAGATCGAGAACCTGGCCGACAGTCACTGTGTCTCCCCAGAATGTGCCTGCCGAATTAGAGCTATGTTCGCCTGAATCGACAGGTGGCTGTGGTAAATGGAGTAGCACGACCAAAATGAGGAGGCGAGTAATGTCTTTAGAGCTAGGCCCAAGTAAATCGTCTTCACCAACATGATTCGGAAGACGCATGCCAATGAGTGAGACCCAAGGACCCATGTCAAGAATTCCACGCTGCCGAATTAAGGGGTCAGATTTTGTCCAGCCATTGCACCACCACCACCGAGACAAACCCACATATACTTGCTTTTGTAAGATTAATCGGCGTTCGTCATCTTCCATTAAATCACGAATGACAGCTGGCAAACGTGTGTGATCTCGGCCAACTGGAGTATTCGCTCGTGGGTTTGCGAGTGTATATAACTGGCAATAGAAAGGCCAATCCAGATATCGAAGTGCAGCCCATGAATCCACATGCGAGCCCTTGGATATGCCGTTTGCCGCACAGAGTGCTATATTGGACTGTCAGTCCATTATTTGCAACAAGGACGACACTTACAGTGAAAGTTTTGTAGCATTTGACAAACCCAACGTCCAGCTTCTTCTGGGGAAGCAACCGTAGCCGTGGTGTCGTCATTGATCATCTCTTCAGTACCGCCCATCTGTGTTTGTTCGAAGACACCCGGGTTACCATACTCTCTGGCGCCTATTGTTGTCTCTGGATCCTTGTTTCGATGAATTGACCGCCCACGAAGCCCTTTTTGAATCTCCATGCTGCGATTGGCGACAACGGATTGCAGAATGTGAACGGACCGGGCCAGACTTTTCACGAGTTCTTCGAATTTTTGGGGTGATAGGCGAATCAGCTGGCCAGTGGTAACATTTTCACCCCCTACCTCCGGCTGTGCTTCAACATCCGTGATCATGGCTTCCTAACATACAAGATGAACCTTTCGCGATACATTATCAGTTGAATCAATATAGTCAGAATGGAAAGAGTGCGCGGTCAGTCCAGCAACATCGAGGTTTGAGAGAAACACAATCAAAGGATAAGGCTTCAGCCTTGTGCCTCAGCCTGTGGAGTATTTAATGCTCAGCCGCTCTTACACGAGACTTGGAAGTCCGCTTGCGGCTTGTAGCCAATCATATGTCTTAAGAACACTCACTATATACACTAGAACGCTTTGAATCATTCCGTGGCTGCCAGGCAGCACTAAAATGTTTTGAATGAGCTGATGAGAGTGCTTCTAGCAATAGGCTCAAGAGCGCACGAAGCCAGACCCCCTTTCCATCTTCTTTTGTCGCAGCTTGCCTGTAATCCCTGTTCGATCTGTAACAGGTTGAGCGTTCATGAGGGTATCAAATTCTTCATCCTCAGTATCATCTTCTGCTTCGGATGTGGATTCTTCCTCCTCTTTCTCCTCAAATACCATTTTAGGCTTAATTTCAGGTCGTGCTATACGCTCAGGTGCCTTCTTCTCCTTCTCTTCCTGGTCTTCGTCCTCGTCTTCGTCCTTCTTTATAGGTGTGGGATTTGAGAAGATTTTTGAGGCCAACACTCTTCGCCGAAGTTCGGCCATCTCCTCTTCGTCATCATCAGGAAGGTCAGGTAGTTCATACGGGTCTTGAGCGGGTACTTCATCTTTGTCCTCCTCGCCATCTTCATCATCGTCCTCATCCGAATTATCGATGATCCTTCTGTTCATATTTCCTCCTGCCCAATCGTCGTCCTCCACTCCCTCCTCTCTACTATCCACATACTCCTTCTCGATCTTTGCCAACCAAACCTCTTCTGCCTTCTTCACTTCTTCTTCGGTCTTGCATGCCGCATAACGCTTGAGCAGAGCCCCATTAATGTCGAGGAATGCTTCGCCATAGGAGAAAGACGCTAAGATTTCTTCCGCCCATTCGGGATGTCCACAGATGTAGTAGCAAGCGGCGAGTGCTTCCACACAATTCAACCTCCACGGCTTCCCATAATTCGTCTGATTCGCAGCCACCAAATACGGCACTATGCACCCAATTAGTCCAAATCTCTCACCAATTCCACAAAGAACGGTGAAGACGTACACAATCTCTCACACCTCCCCCCAATTCTCCCCCACGGAACCTCCTCAATCCGATTCCAACTCGCCTCTACCACCGCCGCGCCATACATTTCCAACGCTTCCCTATCCTCTGCACTAACCACCTTCTTCCCCTTGGGACTCACCACCACGCCCGCAAACTTCTGTCCCACATTCAACTCGCGCATCATGCCTAGTCTAACCAATCTCTTGCCTGAACAACGTTTCGCGTCGCAGTGTCCGAGATCCCAACATGCTGCTTTGAACGAGGGCTTGGATCGCTTATTTGCAGCGGGATTGGTGGGGTCGTAGTTTGGGTCCGAAGGCGAGAGGTCGCGCGCTGTGCGGGGGGGACGTGTTGGGCGGGTGGAGGAGGCGTATTTTTTGTTGCCCTTGGAGAAATCTTTCTTATGGCGGACCATTTTGGATGATGGAGGCTGTAGATGTGGTGGTGCGTGTTTGTCGTGGACTGGTGGCGGCTGTTGTGTGGACAAATCCATGGTGGAGGGGTTCATGTGCAACTGGTATCGATAACGTGTTCTACCAGTCATCCGCCATCACCAGTCATCCGCCATCACCAGTCATCCGCCATTCGCGAAAACCACCAAAAATCGCAAAATCGTACCCCTGCAATTTCAACAACGCCTTGATAATTTAGTCTAGAATTTTACAATTAGCTTTTTGTCTTACTTTTAAAGATCTCGGCAAAGTAAATATATATTATATTATGTATATCTCAAGATCTAGCATTTTGGGGGCCAAAACTTGCCAAGATCTTAATATCTTAATAGTAGATAGGCTTGTTTCTTTACAATTTTAATAAGAGGCTTGAATATAGTATAGAAAACTAGCATCAAACTTCTAGACTAAATTATTAAGGCGTTGTTGAAATTGCAGGGGTACAATTTTGTGATTTTTAGTGGTTTTCATAAATAGCGGATAACTAGTAATAGTAGATAACTAGTGATGGCGGATAACTAGTAGAACACGTTAACGTGTTCTACTAGTTATCTATTAATACTAGTTATCTATCAACCCTACTAAAATCAATGTACCTCTATATATGAAAATGCCTCTGCTATTACTATAATAGCTTTAATTAGCTTAAAAAGAAGGTAGGCTATATCTAGCTATATTAGTCCTTTAATAAAACAAAAATCTATATATCTATTATATCTCTATCTTATATAATATCCTAAACTCTACCCTCTATAGTTACCTTACTAGTACTATCCTATAGGCTACTACTAATACATAAAAATAAAAGCTATTACTAGCTAAAGAATAGTCCCTTATTTAGTAGATCCTAGACCTTAATTAATAAGGTTTTCTACCCTAGATTATTAATATATGATAAATAGTAAATATTTTACTTACTATATATAGCAAAGATCCTCCTCCCTAGCCTATAGGTAAGAACTAGGTATTATACTTTATTAATAACTAGGCTAAGCTCTAGACTAAGTGGAATAGGAAATTTCACTTATAGTATATACTCTATAAAGATCCTATTAAGATAGGTATATAGTTCTAGCTTATAGATAAGATATATTAGATATATAGTATCCTAGATTAAGATACTTATAACTTTAATAAGACTAGATTTATAATAGGAGTTACTAGTATATCTAAAGTTATAATAAGCTCTAATACTATTAGTTATATAGTTACTATACAGCTAGGCAATTATAACTAGGTTATAATAATTAAGTGTATTAATATAGCTGGCTGGGTACTCCTACCTATTATAATTATACTAGGAAAGCTATACTAGGCTAGCTAGTATTATAAAATACCTAATAACTAGATAATTATAGTAAGTAATAATAGCTGGATAACTAATAAGCTTGGTCTAGCCTAGCTGAAGCACTTTAATAGGTAGACTAAATTACGTATAATAGGAGTATATCACCTACTTATTCTAGATAGCTATAGTAGCTATATAATGCCTAAGTTTAACTAGTACTATATAGAGAACAAGATTATTAGTCTCTATATACTAGCTTATACCTCTTACCTCCTATAGCCTCTAGATATTAGCTACTTTACTCTACTTAAGATAGTATATAGATATAAGGTATCTAAGCTTATATACTAGAGGATCTTCTATATTAATAAGTAGGACTTTCTAAGTATCTATAAGTATATTAGGCTAGCTCTATTTATAGAGTAGAGTATTAGGAATAGCTTTAAGGTAATAGGGCTTATCCTATCCTATCCTAATTATATCCTTTTATTACTTACTATTATTAGAACTCTATTACTACTATAGATAGTAGTAGGTAATAATAGTTAATAGACTGTAGAGATACCTTATACTACTACTTAGCTTAAGTAGTAGGCTTAGCTTATATATAACTACCTTAGTTACTAGTCTTAGAGCCCTACTAGCTAGGTAATTACTTAGCTTATAAAAGGTTATTAGATAGTAATATATTTAGTAATAATCCTTACAGAGGAGAATACTAAGCTTTATTAGGCTAATTATTACTAAGAATATAAGAAGTAGTAGAGATAATAGTATATTACTACTAGAGGAGCTCTTATAGCTTAGGAAGGTTATATACTAGTTAAATAGGCTAATATAGTAGTATAGGAGGGTAGCTAGGATTAGATAATATATTCTACTAGTAAGCTATATATACTACTAAGCTATATACCCTACTAAAACACGTATACTTTCTTAATAGATAACTAAATAACAACTAAATTAAAGCTACATAAATATATATATAAAAAATTCCTAATTACTTCTATATTAAGTCCTATTATAGCCTTAAATATAGCACTTTAAGTATATTAGTAGTACTTACTAATAGACCTTAGATATCTAATTCTAGCTACCCTCCTATACTACTCTATTAGCCTACTTAACTAGTATATAACCTTCCTAGCCTATAAGAGTCCCTCCTATAGTAATATACTACTATTACTATTACTTCCTCTATTCTTAGTACTAGTTAGCCTAATATAGCTTAGTATTCTCCTCTATAAGGATTATTGCTAAGTATATAGCTAACTAATAACCTTTAATAAGCTAGGTAATTACCTAGCTAGTAGGGCTCTATAATTAATAACTAAGGTAGTTATAGATTAGTTAAGCCTACTACTAGAGCTAGATAACTATATATAGTATCTCTGCAGCCTAGTATCTCTTACTATTAGCTTCTTACTATAGTAGAGATAGTATTTAGATAATAGTAAGTAATAATAGGATATAATTAGGATAGTATAGGATTAAGCCTATTACTTAAAAGCTACTCTTAATTATCTATTCTATAAAGAGGATAGGCCTAATATATATATAGATAGTAAGAAACTCTTCCTTATTAATATAGAAGATATAATTATATATAAGCTCTAATATAGATACTAAGTAAGCAGCCAAACTAAGTAAGTAGCTACCTTATTAGCTTCATCAACCTTTGTAGTAATCTATCTTAATAATATAATAAGATAGTATATTTTAGTAACTATTCTAGATTAAGTAGTATCTATAGTATACTTCTAGCAGGTTTATAAGTTATAGCTAGTCTCTCTGCAGCGTATATAGTGTACTAAAGCCTACTAGCTTATACCTAATTATACCCTATTCTAATACTTTTCCTCCTCTAGCTGTTACTCTACCTCCTTTTAAGCAATAATATCCTTACTATCTACCTTTGTTAGGGTGCCTTGCTTCTAGATCCACTTCTTTTTACGCTTTTTATACTCTATAGCAGCCTTATTTACTCTCTTAAGACTTGTAATCCACTTGCATATAAGTATAGCTAAGTATACTATTACCTTAGCACCTTTTTTAAGCTGATTAAGTGCTGCAATTATAGAGGTAGGTAATAAGCTCTAATGCCTCTGTATCCACTTATAGATTAACATTAATTAAGCCTCTAATTCAAGTATATTGCTAGGTATTTTAGCTTCCTAGGTAGTAGCCTCTAGTGTAGGTAGTGTTAGCGTACAAAGCTTTATATCAAGCTTTAATATCACTACCTCTAGATTAATTAGGACTAGGCTAGTGCCTTAAAAGCTTGCATAGATATTATCCTTTATAATTAATTAATTATAGGCAGTATAGAAGGCTAGTAGGAATTTGAGCTTAGTAATATAATTAATACTATCTTAGATTAGGCTCTTAATCTAATACCTATACGTATGCTTTAGTAGTAAGAAGTAGCCTATATCAAGTAGCTGTAGGAGGTATAATAAGTAAGGTAGTATATAGAGAGTATAGATATTATATTCCTTATAGAGATCTTGAAAGTTAAGTAAGTAGTAGCTCTTATAGCTATTAAAGATAAGTAGCCTATAAGCTCTAACCTTCCTACCCTCTATATACTTAATAAAGTACTTTAGCTACTTAACTCCTATCTTGTTAGTTATCCAGCTATTATTACTAACTATAATAGTCTAGTTATATAGTATATTATTGCCCTTATACTAGGTAGAGAGGTAGTACTAGCCTACAAAGATAATAAATAGTAGGATTAGCTACCTAGTAGTATTAATTCCCTAGATTATACTAACCCACTTATAATTGCCTAGCTGTATAGCCTTTAGCTAGCTATATCTCTCTAAGCTAGTAATAACAAGGTAAGATAATATCTTGCCTATAAGGAAGCTAGCTTTATTAAAGTTGTAGGTATCCTTATTACAGATACTATACTGCACCTTAGTATACTATATAAGCTTAAACTAGGCCTTAATAGTCTTAGGATCCTTATAGAGGGCTCTCTGTTAATTGTATAGTTGGTTGTATTATATCTTAAAGCTTATAGTCTAGTTAACAAAGTTCCTTAGCTAGTCTCTACTAACCTATCTACTAGCGCACTTAGTAAGTAGCTTATTTGCTATATCTTGTATAATAGCTAGAGAGGGTATAAATCCTTGTAAATCTAGGTTAAGTATATATCTCTTAATTACCTCCTCTTCTAGCTTGGTAAGCTTCTTTAAATTTAGCTAACAATTGCATTGTACAGCAATTCCATTGCGTTGTTATTATAGTGTTATTTAGGGGATACTATACACTTGCGCAGCCTATAGAATATTCTAATCTAGGTTATTTTTAATAGCTAAGATAGCTAGTAGGATATCTGCTTCGTTGCAGGGCATTTAGATAGGTATTAGTAGAGATATTATTATTAATAGGTAACATATTGCGAAAAGTTGATAAGGTAGCCACTTACTTAGTTTAGCTACTTGCTTAGTATCTACATTAATACCTTATATCTATATACTTACTTAAGAGGCATAAAGTAGCTAATATCTAGAGGCTAGAGGAGGTAGGAGCTATAAGCTAGTATATAGAGACTAATAATCTTATACTCTATATAGTATTAATTAAACTTAGGTATTATATAACTACTATAGCTATCTAGTATAAGTAGGTAATAGACTCCAGCTATGCATAAGGTAGTCTGATTATTAAAGTACTTAAGCTAGGCTAGACTAAGCTAGTTAGTTATCTAGCTATTATTACTTACTATAAGTGTCTAGTTAGTAGGGATATTATAATACTAGCTAGCTTAGTATAGCTTTCCTAGTAGGATAATAAGTGGTAGAAGTACCTAGCTAGATATATTAATATACTTAATTATTAAGACCTAGTTATAATTGCCTAGTTAAATAGTAGTAGCTTAATAGACTATATTAGAGCTTGTAATAACCTTAGATATACTAGCAACTCCTATTATAAAGCCTGTCTTATTAAAATTATAGGTATCTTAATCTAGTATCCTATATATCTAATATATATTATCTATAAGCTTAAACTATATATTAAATTTAACTAGATCCTAACAGAGAGTATACTAGGAGTGCAGCTTCCTATTCTACTTGGTCTAGAGCTCTGCCTAAGTATTAATAAAGTATAATACCTAGTTCTTGCCTATAGGCTGTAGAGGAGGATCCTTACTATAAGTAGTAAGTAAAACGTCTACTATTTGTCGTACATCAATAATCTACGGTGGAAAACCTTGTTAATTAAGGTCTAGGATCTAGTAAACAAGGGACTACTCTTCAGTAGGCAATAGCTTCCAATTAATGGGCCTTGTCTCTATTCTAGCTTATACACTGCAGCGATGCGTCCAGAGGGTTAATTCTAGGATATCATAGGCTACTGCAATAGCACGATTTGACCAACAAGGATTAGACTTAATTAAGACAAGAGCAAGACTAATTCTGCCTTCTTTTAATAGTAATTGAGCGTGTCGTTGTTGGGCCATGGTCAAAAAGGTGGACGCGACTTGTCGCGTTTTGGTGGGGTACACAGCTCAGTGGTATACGCAGCTTACTAGTGGAACACGTTAACGTGTTTTATCACTTATCCGCCAATATCACTCATCCGCCAACCCCAAATCCCACCAAAAATTAGAAAAATAGACCCCTGCAAATTTAACAACGCGTAAGTAATACAGTTTAAAAATTTAAAAATAGGGGTTTCTGGATGTTTTAAAACTCTTATTAAATTTCTAGGTAAATAGGCCTACGTGTTATTAAGATATTAAGATCTTGTTAAGTTTTAGCCCCCAAATTGCTAGATCTTAAGATCTACTAAATTAAATACTTATTCACTTCCTCTACGGCTTTAAAGTGAGTAGAAAAAGCTACTATTGAATTTATAGCCTTTATTATTTACGCGTTGTTGAATTTGCAGGGGTCCATTTTTTTAATTTTTAGTGGGATTTGGGGTTGGCGGATGAGTGATATTGGCGGATGAGTGATAAAACACGTTATCTGAGGTCCGTTAGTAAGCACCACTAACGTGTTCAAAGTGCCATGTTCAAGGCCATAATAGGAGGCAGTGTAGAAGTAATTAAGAATCTTTTGTATATATTCATTATTGCATATCTTCTGTAGTTGTTTAGATATTAGTTGTAGAGGCGCGTTGATTTTGGTGGGGTTGACGGATGACTGGTGTTGACGGATGACTGGTGGAACACGTTAAGAATTCCATGGCTTAGTCAGTCGCCAGGGACGACTTTTTCTGATCAAGACAAAAGGAAATTTTGCAAGGAAAGGGGGATTGTGCATCCTTCATGTATGATTGAGCCTCTATATCCACCGTCTTGAGCATATCGATCCCCATGATATTACTTTAATCATCGTCCCATTCCATCACTCTTCACAGCCAACTTCCCACACCACCATGCCGCTGAAATGCATCAAGAAATTTCAAACGCAAAGACAAAATTGGGGAAACCAATCCGTTTCATCATTCATCCTCATGAAACCCCTAAGCTAGCGATCTCGCCCATCTCGTCTTTCCTGGCACCCGCCATTGTGTAGGACAATTTCCATCTCATCTTCACATTGTTTCCTTGCCCTCTTTGTACGTTATTAACTCTGATGACTTGTGTGATGCCATTTTGTTGATGAGGAGAGAGTCCAACACCAGATTGATGTTCCATTTTGAGCTGAAACCCCTGTATTTGAATTAGCACTTGATTTGGATGTATTGGTGCGGATGATTGTACCTTGGAGACGGCTGCCTGGAATGTGAGATCTGATATGGGCGCTGGTGTGTTGTTTGAAGCCCGAGATTCAATTAGAAGCACAGTATCAGACTCCCGTGAAATGGTGAAGATGACATTAACGATTGAGCTTGTTACTGTGACTTCTTTCGAAGTGTCGGGGACAGCTGAGGAGAATTGCCATTCGTCGTCATCGTTTGCTGCCGATGTTGAACTATTTGCCAGATTAGAGGTTGGAGCGGGTGTACCCATACCAAGTAGATCATTGGAATTCGATGACTGCGGTTTGATGGACTGCTGGAATTGGAAGGGAGACGCTTGGCGTGGTGTAGGGGATGTTAGGGCAGCAAAAGGGTCCGGGGTAGATCGAGTAACTTGAGGTGGAGGTGAATGATAATCGGGTGGAGGTGGTGATGAGACTTGAGATGGGGGCCCAGAGCTTGAAAGTCCCCCGAGAAGGTCAAAATTCCGTGGCTGGGGCGGGGGTTGTTGGAATTGAGGCTGACGAGAGGAGGATCCGGAGAGACCAAGAACTACATCTATTAGCCACGAATCCTGAACTCCATGTGATAGAACACACCTGAACCGTTTGAGCCACCCAGCGAGATGCCGCCTGTCTGACCATAGGTCGGCCCTTCTAGTGACAACCCGAGGAGGTCGTCCTCTAAAGCGTTGCCCTTTGGTGCTGGCTGAGATGGAGCTGCCGAGGTTGGCGGTGCGGGTGGCGTGTTTCCCAGTGTATCTTCTGGTTCCCCAAAATCGATGAGGTTGAGAATGTTGTCCGGGCCCTTTGTAACCCCCGCACCACTTCTACCAAGTGTGCCCTGGGGTATCTTGTTCGCAGCTTCAATGTCTCCCTTCTTGAAGAGCTTATATCGTTCTATGGTACGATGTATGCTGTCGTTAATTTGGAACAGTTTGGCGACCGCCTCTGTGTCGTCGGATTCCTCCTCGCACATCTTATGTATTTTCGGCTGGGCGCTCTGTAGGGCATTCGCAAGTTCCTACAGAAAAGTTAACATCTGGGAGAGTGTAACAAAATCTCCCAAGCCTATCGTACCTCAAAAACATCACCCTCTTTGATTGTGTCCCCAGGCTTGTACCCCTGGAGCATTTCCTCGAGTAGTTTCGCTTTTTGCTGAATCTTGGAGACCTCTTCTGCTGCCTTGGCTCTCCAATCGGTTTTGTTTCTTGTGTCGTATCCAGCCATAATCTTCATCAGCTTGTTGGCTTCCTGTAGGTCTGCAGGCCCACCACGTCGAATTAGTTCCTGGAGCTTTGCCGACTGGGCCTCCCTCTCTTCCTCCTCCATTTCCTCTGCGGATCGGAGATTCTGTCCAGCCGTCAGTACACGGGCATTCCGGCCTCTGCACAGGAGTACATACATCGCTCGGGTTCAGCACAGCGGCATCTTCCTGGCGAGTCTCGGGGAAAAGGTAGCCCTTGTAACTCAGCAGCCTGTGCATATCCCTTATAAAACCCAAATCCTCCTTGTGCCGTGACGTCTGACATATGGTCGACCGCCATTCTTCTATCAGTTCGAGAATTCGGCTCTGCACTCGTGTCGGATGCATCGGAGGTCGCTCTGGGAAGCGGCGGACGAGCTCGTTGAGGAACTCCTTTGTGCTGATTTGGAGGTGAAATGGATATCCACAATTCTTCGCGCATATATCAAGGAGCTGTAGCGAGGTCAGTTACGGCGTGATGCAAGCGCGGGAGCGAGGCCAATCCTTCGTACATTGAGCGCGAGGAGGGACACTCTGGGATTGCGGTGGTTGACATAGTGTACGATGGCTACCGCAGCTTCTCGAGGTCTAGCAGTCTATAAGCACGAGGCAACAGTAGGAGGACGTGTCAGGCGCTTACGCAGAGCCCTTCTTTGCATTGATGGTGTCCGCAATCTCCAGGTCCAGCGCAAGGTTGGGTTCGTGGTTTGAAGCGTCGCAAGCATTGTCTAAAATCGCGCCAGTAAGCACATGCAAGGTGATGGCGCTGCCTGGTCCCATACATATGAAGCGCTGCAGCTGCGATGTTGGACGCGGGCCGAATGCGCCGTACGGGTCGCTGGCAGCCATCCGCGCGGATGCTGCCTCCATCTCTGGAGAGAAAATGCAGCAGGTCGTGTGGCCACCGTAGAGAGGTAAGAATGGTTGTCTGGGCTGCACTGTGGGGCGCTTAATCGCCTGCGCGCGACGAGACGGAGGTGGGATGTTGGGTGAATCCTCGAGGTAACTACGGCGGGGAGAGTTTGGTCTTTGGAAGTCGCAGTCTTGGCACTAGCTACGTAACCTCTCCAGGCAGCGCTTATGAAGACGACAACAACAACACCATGACATTTGTCATCTTGAGAAATCTATTCCTATATTTGATGGATTGTTCGGAAACACTCTGATTCATGTCTTTTGAGCTCTATGTCTCACCGCAAGCACTGACGACCATGTGAACACCTGATTCCAAAAGCCCTTTACTTTCACTTTCGCTGCACGCCTGCTCCTCGGTGGCATATCCGGTGTCTTGCTCTTGTGGTAGACACTTGGTAGATATCCAGCGTTGTACTTGGACCTGAGATTGTCATAGTCCTCTTTCGAATAGGTGTTCCAGAATTCTTCCTCAGAGTAGTAGTTGCGCGAGTACAACCACTTTATCCCCCCAAGCTCGTACACCTTCTTCTCAACCTCCCTCGTCTGATCTCTAAATTTCTTCGCATCCTTGATACTATCGTCACTCCATCCTCGCACAGTAATACTCATGCAGAGTTCCGCCGACCGGGGATTTGGTCGCATAACAACACTGTTCTCAGGCCACTGTCGAACGGGGCATAATGCCAAGGGGAAACGCCCCATGTTGCTGTCAAGATGGTCGAGCACCTCCGCCGCTGCATCCACAGGAACAACTACATCTTGCATCACCAGATGGTCCGCCCATTGTAGTTCCTGGACCACTCGTATGAGACTGGCCTCTCGCATGGCTGAATCGGTTGCCCACCTCGTCCAAGGACGAAAGGGAATACGTCCAAAACAAGTCTCTCCCAGACAGAAAGCTCCCCGGTCATGTCTGAAGAGGTAGTCCAGCATTCTCACTTTCTCAATCTTCTTTTCTGCTTCAAGAGCATGCATATAAAACCAACGGTCATGCGGGTTACTGAATGTAACCATTTCCTTTCCCTTCTTTGCAAACAGCCTCCCCACCACCACAACCCCAATCATCTCTTTTTCCTCTTTCCCCTGTTTATCAATCGATTTTTCTCCCCCCTCCCCAATCATCCTCTCCATCCCTGTCCTATTCCCATATACCAACCCCTCGACAAAATCATTCTCCGTATCCTTTGCAGCCCTCTCCAAAACCTCAATCAACCTCCCTACCCCCTTAATCGGAAAGTACTCCACCTCGACAAACCTCGCCGCCGGCACCAGCCTGACCTGCAACAAGGTCACAATCCCCACCGTACCCAACGATCCTACTAACCCCTCTAACAAATCTACATTCCTCGTCCGACTCGCCCTCGTAATTCGGCCATCCGCCAGCACCACCTCCACCCACGCAACCCCTTGGTCAAAATATCCAAACTTCGAACTTCCACTGCCCGCCGCCGTCCCCGCAAAACATCCCCCCACCGTCAAACTAGGGAAGGATGGCACGACGATAGGCATTAGTCCGTGATTTAGTGTTTTTTGAACGAGATCGGAGATGGTAACGTTGGGCTCGACCAGCGCGAATTTACACTGCATATTGATATTCAGAATGTTGTGCAAATCGGTTGTGCGTATAATGGTCGCCCGGTCCGGGAGACGTTTTAGAGTATGCGAGGGCCCGTGGTAGATGGCCCAGGCCCGATTCTCTTCGTGGAGGGATTGGACGCTCTTGGAGATTTCCCGGACGAGGAAGCGGTGCGTGTCCATTTTGGAGAAAAGCCCGGGACTTGGGTTGGGGAGTGATTTCAAGGAGAAGAAATGTTCATGCGTTACGTACATGATGGAGAGGATTGTGTGCGCTGCATTCGGAAGGTCTATTTCATTGTTTTGTGGAAATCTTGGCATTATGATGGTGGGTATCTCGGTGGTCGACTATTGATGTGAATCAAGACAGTCCGGTCACCACCAGGAGCAATTCAACAATGCGATTGTGAGTGAATATCGAGTGAGTAGATTGTGCGCGGGCTAGGTCCCGTAGGACGTCTATTCAAGATCCCATAATCCCATCATTAGCTCCCTCGCAACACCTTGCTGGGGATATCATAATTCCGAGCGTCACATACATACCTATGTATCCACTGGCGCGGTTTCCCCTCTATACCCCGTCTATAACTCCACCTCCTCCGCCTCTACCCAATCCCTCCACTCCCTCCACTCAGGATACTCCAGCTTGACCTGCTTCCCCTGGTATCTGATCACATTCAACTCAACCTTCTTCCAGTCCCTCTTGTCGCCATTCCATCCAGCCTTGCGCATGAGGCTAACCATCGTCTCTTCTTTGGTCCAACCTTGTTCTTTCGCCACATCAGGAAGGTAGGTGGAGCCATAGCGACGACCGTGGTGCGTGAAGTTTATGCGCAGGCCATGTGTGCCGATGGACCAGTCCATAGGATTAGATATGGGCTCAAAGTTTGTGAGGAGGGTGACACCGCACTCGAGGGAGGCGAGTTCGCGGAGCGTGATAGGGTTGAAACGGGTATCGTCAAAGGCGCTGCATGCTGTGTTAGCATCCAATCGATATGAACAGGGTCTGGAGGTACGAAGGAAGCGGGTTTCTTACGAAGTCAGCGCATAACTCCTCAACCCATCGTCTAATTCGTGCGGCTCAAAGGTCCCTATGCAACCCCTCAGTCTGGTGTCCCCACTCGCTTGTACCGTGTTCCACGTCACGAATAGCGGGTGGTCATCGACATCTTCGTCGTCTCCGGCAGCGTAATCTGCGCGCCTCTGCTCTTGCTTGAGCTTGCGACCCAACGAGAAGAAAGAGCTTCGGCTTGAACTCTTGCTCGTAGCACTGCTCGCTTCACTGACACGACTTGGGGTTGAGCTGGTACTTTGCACACTGGAAGAGCTCGCTGATGAAGGCGAAGGGTTGACGAGAAGCCTGGAGATGGCAGCAGGACGGTACGGCGTGCCGTCGGCGTTCACGATTGCTGCGTCCTCCGGCTCGGAGTCTGAGGGCGGAGTCACCTCGAGATCACCAAGCGGAGACGCCCTTTCGGCAGGGTCGGCATGGTATTGCTTCCAGAGAAGCTGGACTTGTCGAAGGTCGAGAGGCTGGCGCTTCTCCAGACTAGCAGAAAGAGACTCAAAGCAGTACGCGCAGTGGGCTGGTGAAGCCATGGAGGAGGCGACGTGGGTGAGGGATGGGTTGGCACGGAAGAGGTGCTGGACGGTGGATGCAGGCGGTGTTGTTTCAGAGGAAGCAAAGTGACTTGAGGGCAGCAGTATTTATATAATGAAGCGAAGGGCTCAACAAGTGAAGGTTTCACAGAAAGGGAAAAGCAAGGTTGGGTGAGTGTTGCAGTGGACCGGGCTTGAGAAAGCTGAGCGTTGGTTGAGAGCAGGAGTTTCCAGGCCACCAGACTGTCCGAAGCGACTGTTACAAGAGCATTTGATCTTGTCGAGAGAGTTGGCTGCGTGGGATGCTCTTGCAAAGCCCCCGGAGAGCTGAAGGGAGTGTTGAGGGGTGGTGGGGAGCGGTTGGCGGGGTCGGCGGGACGAAAGTTGAAGGTTGGAGGGGAGCTCTGGCGAAGCTCGGCCGGAAGTGTGTCATGGACGCCGACTGCTGCACGTGAGTCAATGAGCAAGCATCATCTATCTGGACAGTGTTCCATTCAACCACCGCCTGCTAACGTTATTGATTGTTCTATCGCTTTGGGATGTACTTGCAGGGCGACGCTGCTTTCATCGTCTCGACCTCGTCACCCACCCGCGCTCGCAAAGAGCCGCTGTGGACGGTTGGTATGTAACCCTATCTTCATGCACTCGTAACCTTATGGAGAGAAAAGGAACAGTGTTTGGTAATGATAGGGGAGTTGATCTCGGCACGTTGAAGTTTTCCTTCAGCACACGCGCATGGGGAAGCGCGGTGCTGTACACACTAATGCCTGTTTGAAGTCGCCACGACCTCTGACCTACCTCAAGACCTTGATAGCGGCGAGACCTCGACGTCTGCGCGCGGCCTCCCCGCGGCCTCCCCGCGGAATGTCGGACAATCACAGTCACGTTCCTCGAAATGAACAGCTTGACGTTTTGACTTTTTCATTGCAGCCTCTCATGCCTATGGTTGTTGAACCCGCCCCGCTTCCCGATATCTGATGCAGATCCGAAGCCGTCATTGAAAGTCCGTATGCCATTGACGCCGCCAAAATAGTGTCGTGGGGAAATGGAAAGGCGTCCTCATCGCTCGCACCCGTTGGCGCCTCATGCCGAATCGCGCTTGCCCTCCTTGACCTCCTTCTGCGTGGCTGTCAGCTGTCGCTCGCGGCGTGCGAGTGGGCGGCAGAGGCAGTACGCACCAACGCCCTCATGGTGCCGTGCAGAGCATGTCTGTGGTTCCGTCGGAACTTGGGGTCGGTGCCCTTGAGCGACGGGTATCTGTGGGTTTTGGGCTTCTTGATACTGCGCGCCGTCACGTCAGCGATTGCGTCCCGAACACGTGTTCCCGTTCTCCACCGCGCGCGGCAGAGGCGCGTCGATGCCGCATTGGCACCGTGGACGGCTTGCGGGGACCGAAGGGGTGAGGGAAGCGTACCCGTTCTTGTGGTTCTTCTTCGACTGGTTATGCTGCGAGGAGTTCTTGGACTCTGGGGAGTCTGTTAGCCATCTTCAACGCTTGCGGGCGGTGGTGAGCACGTACTGGCCATGGCGACGGTGTTGTGCGAGTCGGCTGGTGAACTTCGTCGATGGTCGTGGTGTGGGAGCGAATTTACTTTCCAGGTGTGGGAGGAGACGCAAGCGAGCGGCAGAACAGCGCTAGCACGCTTCCGGCCTAGCATGAATTCCACCCATCCGCCAACTCATCGCCATCACTCCTCACTCTCCCACTCCCCGGGCGGAGGACTCCAGACGGCTATTCGGACCCCGCTGCTTCTACGGGGAATCCTCAGCTATGTCCAGAATGCAGTACTTCCACAGATGCCTTCACTGCCTTGCAACGCACGCCCAATCTCGGACACTTTTGTTCGCATTCATAATTCTAGCGATATCTGCCATATCCTGGCCTTCAATCTGGCCGGCCATGTCGCTGTTCACAGCCATCAAACCCACCGTAGACCGCAGCAGTCTCCATAACGCCCCTAGGAAAGAAAGGTATCGGTAGAGACAGTCATAGATGCTTCTAATTCTCCTTCTCGTAGTCCATCACATCCGGGTCCTGCCCCGCGAGTTGGCGCTGGCGGATCCTGTCGCGAATCACCTGCTCTGCCGTCTCTGCTCCCCCGGGTCCCTTGCGGCCTGTGTGCGGCGGAGTGCGGTTTGACGTGTCGACGAACCCCTCGTCGTAGGTCATCCCGTCGATCATCTTTGCCTCCTGCTTCTGCTGCTCTGTGCTCGACGAAGTCTGTGTGGTCATCGGGCTGGGCACCTGTTCTCTGAGATGCGCCGGGACTGTGTTCACCTTGCCGATCGCGGGGCTTCCAAGCTGTGAATGCTGTCGAGCAGGCGTCCTTGCTCCCTCGCCAAACCCGACCAGAGACGCAGCCTCGTCGCTGAACCCGCCCATGCTGGACGTCTCGTTGTCCTGGTCCTCGCTCATGCGGTCTGGATCGTACACATCACTGCCGCTCGCCCATGTTGTTCGCCCTCCAACACTACCCGTTGCGCTCGCACTGCCGACAGTGCTGCGCTCGCGGAAGATCTGCGGCTGGTTGTTCGCATCGAAGTAGCCTGGCGGAGGATTGGTCGACGCTCCTGCACCAAGATTCTGTGGGTTGCGGCCACTGACAGCCACTCGCTCGAGGCCTGCGAGTCGCGATATGCGGTCGGCACGCTCAGCGTCGGCTGGCTGTTGGTGGTGTGGGAAGTGTCCGCGATGTCCATCCTTGATGGCGACTGTGGAGAGCTCAGACATCGAGGTCATCGCAGAGTTGGGGGTGCCTCTATGGAAAAATGGTTAGCAGTGGCATGCGACACGAAGTCAGAGGTCTGCCTTACGGTGCATCGAGAGGTGTAACAGGATCCGAGGGCGGGGGAGGGAGATTGATGAGGGTGGGCGGATTCGCAGTCATTGTGGATAGTCTCTGGCGGTTGGTTCGAATTTGTTCTTTGGAGTTTGTCGTGGTAGCGGTGTTGGTGGTGAGAGCGTGGTTTCAGAGGCAGGTACGAGGAGCGCAGCAACTGTGACGTAGTGGGGTGATTGGCCGGCTGGGATGGGTCAAAGGAATGCAAGGGGTCTCAACGCTCAGCATCGGCGATGCGCGCAGATTCGACGGCCAACGGATATCACGAAGACGATCCAAGTGATTTCGAACTGCCTCACCTTTGCTGCGTGCGAGGAGGCAGCCTTACTGCACCGTCCAGCCAGCGCCTTGGCAGTGACGTTGTTCCGCTGCAGGGTCCATCCTTCTGTCCACCTCACTTTCGAGACACCAAGTCCAGGACGAAATAACCAGTGGCAGAGAGTAAATGGAATTTGTTTCGAAACTGTCAGCCCTCGTGTGGGTTCCTACGTCCAATGTTTGCCGTTTGTGTGACTATGGTTCTCGTATGTTGGGATTCAGATGTCCATAGACCGTGGCCACTTCACTTTGCATGTGGTTCCATTTCAAGGCATAGTTTTATCACTTTGAAATGGTGTATTTATCACCTTCAATCGGACAAGCATGAGTATGAGCATTGTAATCCAAGCTTAGAATACCCCAAAAGGTATGTCTTCAACCATCCTTTTTGCGCTGATCCAATGCTGCATCGTCCATTGCAGGTACCGAGACGGCACCTGTTTTGTTCTACAGCTCCACTTCTAGTATTCGAACTTCTGGCCAACAAGCTGCTCACTCAGTTTCCACAGCTTCTCAGCATCCCCCGGGTTCCGAGCAGTAGGCCGCAGCTGCCAATCCTTTGCCAAATTGCCGTCTGTTAGATATGCGCCATTATGATCTAAAAAATGTTAGCTACGTGCCCTTGCAGGACTCCAGCTGGATGCAAAACATACCCTCAAGGCTAGGGTCAAACGCAGCAACAACGTGCGTCGCCGCACACTCGTCCAGAGTCTTGACATCAAACACTGCATTCTCTTTCCCAAATTCGACATCCTGATTCTCGATATCAATTGCCTCTGTATTCGCAATTAGCCAAGTTAGTCCAGCGATACAGCAGCAACAACACATACTAAGGTCTGCGAAATCTTTCTCTCCCACCCCCGCGGCCGCCAGGGAGGTCCCAAAAACTACACCAGGATGCAAACTGTACGTTTTCAAACCCCTCGGTCCCAATTTTTCCGCCAACGCCTTCGAGAACAAAATGTTAGCGGTTTTGCTTTGACCATAAGCTCTCCACTGGGAGTACACTTTCCCGTCCTGGAAATTCACGTCATCAAAGCGAACCCCACTGGTGCGATGGCCATCGCTAGCCACACACACGACGCGAGGATGGGGAGAGGCGAGCAATTTCGGAAGGATCAAGTTAGTGAAGAGGAAGTGGGCGATGTGGTTCGAGCCAAAGTGGGATTCGATGCCTTCTTTTGTGGTAACATAGTGGCTGGACACCAGACCAGCTGAATTGACAAGCACATCAATGTTCTCTTTGTAGGCTAGGACTTCTTTTGCGGCTTCTCGGATTTGCTCTTGGGAATCGAGATTGAGGATGAGAATGCGGGTTGGGACATCTGCTGAGGCAGGGTTGGAAGCAATCTTGTCAACCGTGGCTTGGATTTTGGATTCGGAGCGGCCGGCGAGGATGATAAGGGCGGGCTTGTGTTGGGCAATGGTTTCGACAAAGTGGGCTCCAAGGCCTCGTGGAGAGACACCGGTTGTGAGAATGACTTTGCCGGCGATGTTTGAAGAGAGGTCTGAGGCAATGTCCGAGGCCGTACTGTGGCGGTCGTAGGAAGTTGCCATGTTGACGAGAAGTTGAGGAAACCGAGTTCACTGGTGTCAGGTGACAAGAAATCTGCTCACGCTACTTGTGTGGGTGTTGCTGAATGGAAAGGGAAGTGACAATTGAACGAGGAAAGTCTACATAAAGTAGTTTACTTATGCAACCTTGGAAGCATCCGCGATGATTCTTCGGGCTAATTCCACCCCCACACCTGTCCTAACTCCACGATCTCTTTCGGGGTTTAGACTATTGCCGTCCAAGGTCTGGTCTTTCCGTCACCTTGAGGCTCTCATGTCCACTGTGGAGCTGCAACAGTCTCGGCGCTCCACATACTCCAAGGATCATTATGGAATCTACTTCGGAGGACATCCTCCAGAGAACATGGACTCCTGGGCAAAGTCCGGTCTATCTCCGTCTTGGTTCAACAATTAGGAAGCCCCGGTGGAGTTCCGAACGCTTGCTTGCTGCAGTGCCCGGAGAGTTTGCCCGGAAGACAACCGGCTATGGCAAGCGAAGTTCTGTGGTATTCATAAAGGCTTGTTGTGACCCCTGCGTTTCCCCTCTATCCTAATATGTCTTGTACGATGGGCCGTGAAAGAAATTTCAAAGGCAGCTTTGCAGGTGGGAGGTTTCCGAGTCTGGTGCAATTCATACTATCAATGGCGGCAGCTGCAAGTAAGGAGGGAGGTTTGCGCTTGTGACGCAGGCCCTGCATGCCATTGGGGAAAGCAAACATTGACAAGCCAACACCAATTTGACCCTTCCAACTTTGTCTACCACACTTGTGATGGACGCGGATAGCGATGCCGTGGTTGCTGACAAGTCACGTCAGGAGGTGTCCCCTGAGCGCATCATCAGGGTACGGGCTTGGCAATCCAATTCCAAGCGTCAGCGCCGACCCAGTGTCTCTTAGGCACGCCTCAGCGCCTCTCTCGCGCTTTCTAAAGCGAGTCGCGAACTCCGCCAGACTGTCCTCAACCCCACCCTTCTTCTCTATTCTTTTGTTGTCGTAGCATCGCACCCAACATGGCTCTTCTCAAGCGCTACGGAATTTACACCTTCATCACGGGCTTCTTTCTCTATTTCCTCTATTCGCTGAGTTTCCCATACCAGGACCCCAATGCGCCGCACCGCGATGGCGAACCACAGCGTCCAAACAGACCTCCACCTCCTCCGCAAAAAATATATGAGTGGAGCAAAGTCCCTATACACTACCCCATTAAATCGATGACGCCGCTGCCCACCAATGCACCTCTGCCCCTTCCGAGGATACAATTCAACTTCACAAAAGAGGAGGCAAATGCCAAACAAATACGGGAATCGAGGCGGGATGAGGTGCGAAAGGCATTCCTGAAGTGCTGGAGGAACTACCGGAAGAAGGCGTGGATGCATGATGAGCTGCAACCGATTGCTGGAGGGTCAAAGGACCCATTCGGAGGATGGGCGGCGTCGTTGATCGATGCGATGGATACATTGTGGATCATGGGTTTCAAGGAAGAATTCACGTCGGCCATTCCAGATATTGAGAAGGTCAATTTTGGGTCATCTACACTGGAAAGAGTCAACGTATTTGAGACCAACATCAGACATCTGGGTGGACTGCTGGCAGCGTACGAACTGAGTCAGGAGAAGAGGCTGCTGGCCAAGGCGAAAGAGGTGGGCGAGATGCTTTACCATGCCTTCGACACACCCAACCATATGCCCATCACGCGTTGGGATTTCCACAGGGCAGGCGCTGGAGAGAAACTGGTTGCTGATGAATCGGCACTTTTGGCAGAAGTTGGGTCTCTGACCATGGAGTTCACACGCCTGTCGCAACTCACAAATGATCCAAAATGGTACGACGCGGTCAGCCGTGTCACTAAGATGTTGGATCAACAGCAGAGCTTGACCAAGCTCCCCGGAATGTGGCCCATTGTAGTTAACGCAAGGAAGCCAGACTTTGCCAAAGACACTGGCTTCAGCTTGGGTGCCATGGCGGATTCAACATACGAGTATTTCGCGAAGTCGTATGCGCTCCTTGGAGGGCAGGTGCCCGTGTACAAGAAGCTGTATGACGACTCGATGAGAACTGCGCTCAAGCACACCATCTATCGCCCCATGACACCCGACAACTCTGATGTTCTGATGGCGGGTTTTGTCCGGGTAGACGAAGGTCAGGCGAACCTCAACCCTGAAATGCAACATCTGGTCTGCTACGCCGGTGGCATGTTCGCTCTGGGTGGCAAGATCTTCCAGGATGCAGAGCACGTCAAGATTGGCAGGAAGCTCACCGACGGCTGTGTCTGGGCGTACAAGAGCTCCCAATCCGGCATCATGCCTGAAGTGTCGCATCTCCTACCGTGCTCGGCCGTGAACTCGACCAACTGCGAATGGGACGAGAAGGTATGGCTAGAAGAGGTGGCCAAACGAGCCAACGTGGGTGGAAAGGAAGAGGATCCTCTGAGGAATATTGCGAATCTTCGCCTACCCAAAGGCTTCACCGCCATCGATGACCGTCGCTACATTCTTCGACCGGAAGCTATTGAAAGCGTGTTCATCATGTATCGCATTACAGGCGAGCAGCAGTGGCAGGCGGCAGCGTGGGATATGTTCACCGCTATCCAGCGCGCTTCCGAAACGGATCTGGGGAATGCGGCGTTGAGTGATGTCTCGGCGGAGAAGCCTCCCAAGGACGATTCCATGGAGGTAGGTCACCCACCCTCCTTACATTGAAGAATATTTGGCGTAGTTACTAATGTGTCATCACAGAGCTTTTGGATGGCGGAAACGCTAAAGTATTTCTATCTCATTTTCAGCGAGCCGAACCTTATCAGCTTGGACGACTATGTCTTCAACACTGAGGCGCATCCGTTCAAGATTCCTAAACCGAAATCAACATAATTTGATGGGAGAATGTATATTTTAAGGTGTTGGTTCACCAGTATGGATGAACAAGTCTCTTGCGAGGTGGCGAACTGGACACCGGACAGAGATTTTCCTATGGGAGTGATAGAGGCATGTGATTTAGGACATGTCAGAAGGATGAGGGAATTGCCGTCTAAAGGCATATCTGGAGTTCATTGCCTGGCGAGAGGGAAGGTTCATGTAAAAGCAATTGGCGTTTTGGGGAGGCTAGGTTTTATTCCAACGGTCAGTTAGTGACACATCAGGATTCAGTATACCCCATGAGGAAGGAAGCAAGTAGCTCTTGGTCACGAGCCTGTTGTTCTCTGTGCGCCTTGTAACTATCATTATCTCATTACTCTTTTCGCACCATGTTCATGATGTGACGATGAGACGGACATACCCTCGCGGCATCGTACATTGAACTCCGGATTTGGTTTTAGACAGCAGCATTCTCACACTTCTGTTCTTGCCTAATTTAGAGATGATAGCTAGATATATCAGGAGTGCATCTACTAGGGGCCTCCATAATCTTTGACCCCCTCTATTTAGGTAGTAGTAGAAGGGTTGTCAAGTTTGTTGTCTGAACCCATATCTCGAGTTCACTACACCGCGAGAGGCATGTCATGCTTTGTTTTCAAATTCGAATTCCTAATCCTGGGGTATATCTTACGCTCACTAAAGTACAGAACAAACTAAACTCTCCCCTATTTCTCTCATGTCCACTTCAAACACCTCGTCGCCTCATGCGCATCCTTGCATTCCATCCCGCATACCCTCGCTCCACACCTCAAGCACTTGATCTTCCCCCAATACCCACAATTATCACAGAACTGTCGTTGAGGTGGCCCACCCGGCGCTGGCGGTCCAACATGCGACGCCGCATACGAGAGCGACGGCGCAGAAAGCAGCGCTTGAAGCTCAGCGGGATCAAGTGGTGGAGGCATGGCGCTCGCAGTCGACAACAGCGCATCCTCTTGAGACATCGAACTTCCTTGGACCTTTGGTGGAGCAGGTACCGCAAACGTCGGAGGTGCGGGTGTTGCCTCTGAAGGCGTCGGTGGAATCGAAGCCATTGTGCTCTGTCGCCTTGGTCCCGCCGTCGCTATCGAACCCCGAGCTGTCGCTCGAGGTATGGGAGCTTGTTGCTGCTGTGACAGTTGCGCTTCTTCATCATCAAGCCAATGTTTGATCTGTCGCTGGTACTGTAGTATCCTCCGAGCGTTTTGTGTTTTTGGTGCTGCTGTACAACCGTCAGCATACACTTTTGCTTCTCCCCTTGGAGTGGAGGATCACCTACCCAATTTCCCCGGCACTGAAATGCTCTGCTTGGGATCGTTGTCCCTATCTAGTTCTGCTATCCGCCTCGCGATCGCAGTTTGTTGCCGAGCTGAGAGTTCATTTTCGCCGCGTGCACCTCCAGGCCGAGCGGCAGTACGTTTGCGATCTTTGGGGTTGATGGCAACTTTTGAGGGGTCGTAGCCTGTGTCGACGACGTAGGTCCAGCCGGGCGCGGCCGTGGAGGTCGAGTTGGGGAGGAGTTCGACGTGTGGCATTGTGATGGTGTTGTGGGGCTTAAAGATGCGCGGAAGATGCAGGTGGTGGGAAAGTGCTGGTTCCGATGCGGAAGGGTTCCGAGACCTGAAAACATGGCCACGTGGCCCATCGAGATGTACGCCTCTGTACGTCCCTCAAGCTTCCAAAGCGATTAACCGTAATAGGTATTTGGTGATTCTAGAAGTATATATATCTTTCAACCCGGATCTGATTTTACCGGTATACTCGATGTGACCGCTCAATTCACCATGCCTTCCCGACCGGTGTCCTACCCTCCACCCATCACGATTCCTGCCCTCGGCCCTCCGACCGATCCCTCTAGATCTGCAAGATTCATATTCATTAATGGTCTCGGCGACGATGCCTCAGGTCTCGAAAGTCCGTGTATCCCCTGACTCCATCCCACTCTCGTGAACATGTATTCACGATCGTCACCCTCCATCTTCACTCAATCAAACACTGAATAAACAAAAGGCATTCCCCGCCAATTCCAATCCGCCAACAAACTCCCCCACTTGACCTGGCTCCTCCCACCCCCCCCCCCCCCCCCCCCCCCCCCCCCCCCACAATCACGAAGCAAACACACCAGCATGGTATACCCCCACATCGCTCACTTCTTCCCACCCCGAACTCGATGACGACGAAGATAACGAAGGCATCAAAACCTCTACGATATATGTTGTTTCCTTAATCGACGGCCTCATTTCCCAGGGCATACCTCTCAATCGGATCATAATAGGAGGATTCTCCCAGGGTTGTGCAATGAGTCTGATAGTGGGACTGACGTCCAAATACGCCGGAAAACTAGGAGGAATCGTTAGCCTTTCCGACTACCTCCCCCTTGCCGACAAGATCTCAGCTCTTAGGGAAGAAGCTGAGTTGACTCCTCATGTAGATAATAAAGTACCTATGTTTTTAGCCAGAGGCACGAGGGATATGATGATCCCCAAGCGGTATTGTAGAATTGCGTATGAGACTTTATTTGGGCTTGGGGTCAAAAGGGAGGTTGCTAGAATCAAGGAGTATGAGGGCATGGGGCATGTAATGTCTGGCGCAGTGCTTAGGGACCTGTGTGCGTGGTTAGAAGAAGTGGTGGGGGTTGACAAAGGCTCATGAGCTCGCAGATGCAGACATTGATGTTTGGTGAGGAGGAAGGAGGTGTTCTCATCAAACGGAAGCGAATGTATTTGCTGCTGGTCATTGTAGGGGTTCTGATCTGATGTCCTTTGTTAAGGGAATACGAGTTGTTCCTGTATAACGGACTACATTGTATGGGGCCGAGGAAGCTTTGGTATTGTATACATGAATAGACTTTTTCTGCCTAGTTGTGGAAGCTACATATCAGCAACAGCTCCCTAGTTCCACTCGTTCGCGGCGAAATAAAGGCTACTCTCGATAAACGACTACCCCTTGCCGCCAATCTTCTTCTTGCTTTTGCCGGCCCCATTCTTCTCCTCCTCAGGCAAGAAGCGGTGCAGATTCTGTTCAAGATATCCATTCTCGGCCAACAGTTCTAACCACTTCTTGATCACCGGACCGTAATCCCAGCGTCGCTCCTTGGCCCTCTCATTCTCTGCCGCTTCAGCCTCCATCTCGGTCATGATTTGCTCTTGGATTTGCATCTGTTCCTGGACGATCCCGACACGGTAAGCAAACAACTCGTCTATGTCTTCATCGCTAATACGGGTGTGATCCTCGTCAGACACGATAGCCTCATCGACCATGCGTTGCGTGATTCCGAAACCCGTTAAGAAGGTGGGACTGGTAGGACCGGGAGCCATATCAGGCATACCGGAAGTGACGATAGAGTTGTGCCAGTCCTTCGTGATTGAGGTAAGTCGTCCCTCCACCACCTGCCGCTTAGCATCACCCTCGCAATACGACTTGCGGAGTTTGCTAAGAGGTGACTGGACCATGGCGATGATGTTGTAGTCGTCTCCTCCCTGTGCCATAATCTGTCCGATCTTCTGAGATGTAACGCTGAGCCAATTCATTTCTTCGTCTTCATCGACATATGCGCCCATGCTCGTTGGTTGCGCATCCATACCATCGAGCTTCCAGACCTCACTGTCAATGGGCATGAAGGCGATGAAATGGTGAGCATTATCATTGAAGTCCCCTCCACCGTTTGCGGATGTATGCAACACATGCTTGACTTTCTCCTTGAGCTTCATGTCGTCTTGGAGCATATCCTGCTTCTTGGCAAAGGAATTATGGATCTTCTTGACGAAGTGGAAGCTATTGAGGGTCTCGCCACGCTGATACGGGGTCATGCCGTCGGTGAACTCCTTGAATTGGCGAAGATGTTCGCCGATCTCGATGCCGGGGATGTTGAGGAGAATATTGATCATGGCCAACGTAGCACAGCTGTTCTGACCCGGCATCTGGTTGGCGAACCAGACATTGGGAGGGCAGGACGCCTCTTCGTTCTCGGGATCAACCTTGCGAGCGCGGAAGAGGAGAATGAGGCCGTAGATGGGCGAAGGGACCGTGTCGAGACATGTTGGGTCGAGAGAGTAGACCTCGCGGAGAGAGACACCCTCGACGCCCATCTCTCGAACCATGACGGAGAAGAAGCCAGGATCAGACTCAATCTCGCAGAAACCTTGCCACGCCTCTTTGTCAAAGTCGCTCGCAGACTCGCTAGGAGGACTAGGGAAGCGTTTCTTCGGGGGAACCTCATTGCTCCTTGGGATGGTGGGATCTTGATGATGGGCATCCTTTTCAGACGGATCTGTAGAGCTGGCATCCTGTTGGTGGGTGGTGCGGCTAGCGGGCTCTGTGGTTGGCAGTGAAGTGTCGAGAGAGTCTTTTTTCTTCTTGCTCTCTGGCTCTGGCTTGTGCTTCTCTTGCTCGGTTGAAGCCTGGGAAATGGATCTCTTTCTGCTAGGCTTTTTGGCCTCGGCCTTGCTGATCACGGGGGCGCTCTTGATATAAGGATGCTTGGTGGCTGCCTTTTTGGTAGATTGGACAGTCTTTGGGGTCTTCTTGGATTTGGTCGTTGCCTCGTTGTATTCAGAACCGCTGGCGTCGGAAGCAGACTCACCACGTGCACCCTTTGGTTTGGCTTTGGCTTTGGCAGTGGCAGTGGCAGTGGCACTGGGCGCGCGCATGATTGCGATGTAGGTGGTCGGGCTGAAAGAGTTGCAAGAATTCAGGAGTTTGATGTTGGAGGGTGTGTTGGACTTGGTGTGGATGAAGTTTGTGGGAAGAAGCAGGCGGGGATGGGAAGAGAAGAGGAAAACATATTGATGCTATTGACGCACAAAAGCTTATTCAGCTTGCCCACAATGGTGCTGCTACAACAATAGGAAGCGCAGGTCAATGGTCTGCGTGATTGTGGGGTCCACAGGTGAGAGCACGGGTTTTATACAGGCAGGCGGTGTTGGTGGCCTGTGCTCGGTACGGTAGCATTGCCTATCTCACCTGCACCTACTCTCACTCACTCACTCACTCACTCACTCACTCACTCCTCTAGAGGAAATGGCTACATCACATGGCCTAGTATCCAGTCGCAGATTGCAGTTCTGAGTTCTGTAAACAAGCTCTCATGTCTGCATATTTTGTTCCCACCTGCCCAGGTCCTTTTCCTTCCCTGTACGAAGGCTCGGGCATCGCATCAGCCCTTGGCGGATGCTCCATGGTCAAATGGAGAAGTGGCCCTTCATTCCAATTCCAGTAGCTCTTTTAGACAGATCTCGGATGATGTTGGGGTAGTTATGAAATTGGATATCGGGGGTTTGGGGCACTGAAGATGGCTATCGGGATCCACTAACCGGGAATGCGAGTGCTTCTGCGAAGAGGGTCTTGTTTGTAAAGATGGCATTTTTCACGTTGACATGAAGGTGGATATGCATTGAACACGGTGTTTTGCACTGTCCGTCTGTGAAAACGCCTGCTCTGCCCCAGGCTTTGGCCTACTCGTACAGAATGCGTTCGTCCAGGCCGCCAAGACATAGGTACCCCTGCGGATGGCCTCGCGCTTCACGACGCGACTGAGTTTTGTTTGAACGCAACCCGCCAAACAACGCCTCAAAACCAACGACACGGCCATCCCCATCCATGACCACCCCCAACGCCCGCATCCACCCCGTGCGATGAACGGCACTCCACGACGGGGACCAGGCGGCTTCCCCACGACCCCCCAAACCGGCCGCCCCCAGAAGGTGCAAAGTCCCAATGCCAATGCCACGGCGACAACGCCAGGCCGTCCAAACGTGCGGTCGCTCCCCGAGGTGCCTACCGCGGCGCAGAAGACAGGGCCCCTGATACCCAACGACATCCTGGACGCCGCGTCCCAGCGCTTCTACGTCTTCGCATTCTACATCGCATTGTGGGCATGGCGGTTGTACGACTTCTACAGTCTGACCGTCGAGGACGACCAGTCGCTGGGCCTGTGTCTGAAATGGTGCTTCTTCGACATGGTGTTCCTGTTTGGCATCCCTCTGCTGGAGATTCCGTGGCTGGAATGGAGCAATGCCGCCGCCTTTCTGCTGTTTACGGTGCATGCCGTCTTCGACGTGATGCTGATGTTCCGCATCGGGGTATGTGCAGCACCATGGCTTGTTTGAACCATCTAACATGTCCAGATTCCCGTCCAAACCTGGCTCGTCTCGCTCCTGGCCGTGCTTTTCGACAGCGAAGTCGCCATCAACGAGCGCAATGTCAAGCCCGGCCCCATCCTCCACAATGCCTCCCTGATCTTGGGCAAGCAGATTATCCACATTCTGCCGGAAGGGTAAGCGCTGCCTCCTGGCCTGCTGGCTGCCAGCACTAACGCATGCAGGTCTGCCATCCTGAACCCCGACAAGCTCTCCTTCTGCCTCAATGCCTCCGTCACCAGCATCGACATCCCCATCCTCATCAACCAGACGCAGCCCGTCGAGATCGAACTTGTGCGCCTGGACATCGACGACAACCATAACGAGACAACCGTCATCAAGGCGCGCGAGCTCAAGAAGCTGCTGAGCAATGCGAAAAAAGCTGCCAAGAACGCCGAACCAGCCGATCCTCTGGTGCTCCTGTATACGGTCAAGAAGCCGGGCGTATATCTCTTGAACCGGGTACTGGATCAGTCCAAGCTGGAAGTGCGGCCGAGAGCGTCGAGCTTGATAGTCGTCAAGTGTCCGCAAGCCAGGGTGAAGCCTACGGGAAACAACAGGTGTCGTCATGATCTTTCTGACGTCGCCCTGGAGGTCGAAGGCACTCCCCCGCTACGCATCAAATATCGTACCACCATCAACGGGCTGTCCCGGGGGGCTTCCGAATTCCAGGGCCTGCAACCTGAAGACCTTGCTTCGCCTCTCTCAAAACACACCTCACAAGCACTCATCCGTAACGGCCACGAGGATGTTTCATGGGCGCAGGCACACACGATCACCGTCTCCCTAAACGAGACGCTCACTGGCAGCGGGACCTGGGAATACGCCGTGGAAGAAGTGCACGATGCGCTTGGTAACATGGTTAACTATGCTCTAATTGATGAGGAGGATCGCCCAAAGGTGAAGCCCGCGGGAATGCACCAATCATTTACAGTTCACGAACGGCCCAACGCCTTCTTGAGTGATTGCAGCCCACAGAGGCCTCTTCGGATCGCCAAAGGTACATCCGTGCCCCTGCCAATCCAATATGGCTCAACTGGCAGAGAAGCCATTCAGGATTCGCCATACACAGTTGAATACCTCTTCACCCCTCAGGCGGATATCCTCCTGGATGGAAATCATGGCCCCAATGCCGAGCTGAAGACGCAGAAAATGAAGAGTTTACGTGACAAGCCTCTGATTTCGACGAGCGGCCTGTACACAATTACCTCAGTGTCGACCGACTTCTGCGGCGGAGAAGTACTTGAACCTGCTTCCTGCTTACTGCAGAACCCGCCAGAGCCCGAGCTCACCTTGAGCAGCGAAAACATCGTTGACAAATGCGCTGGCAGGCCCATTGGTCTGCGAGTTGCACTTGATTTCGTGGGAACACCTCCTTTCAAGGTTCACTACGTAGAGAAGAGGGAGAGCGGAAGAAGAGTGTCGCACACGAAAGAAATCAGAAGCCTCAGAGGCACCATCGACCTGGCGCCCGAGCAAGCTGGCCACTATTCCTATACATTTGAAAGCATTACGGACGGGGTGTATGCCTCTCGGCCATTACACGATATGTCCCTAGAGCAAGATGTCAGGCCGTCTGCATCAGCTCGCTTTTTGGAAGCCGGCGAGCACAAGCAAGCATGCATCGACGATTCTACGGAATTCGACGTCGCTCTTCAAGGCGAAGGTCCCTGGAAACTAGAGTACGAGATTGTGCACAATGGTAAGCGCACAAAACACCTTGTCAACGTGGAAGATCCCCGATATACGATCACGACACAGAAGCTCACAAGTGGTGGCGAATATACCGTGGCGTTAACCTCGATCACGGACAAGATGGGTTGCAAGGAGTTTTTGAAAGCTGAAGCCAAGGTGAATGTCCGTCATGAGCGCCCGAAGGCGTACTTTGGTCTCATCGATGGCAAACAAGCTGTTATGGCTTTGGAGGGGAAAGACGTTAACCTCCCTCTTCGTTTCACTGGAACGGCTCCCTGGCATCTCAAGTACAAGAATATCGATGACAAAGATGTTCAGGAAGTCACCTTCAATCGTGCCAACGACAGGATTCAAGCGAGGGACGCTGGCAAATATCAGCTTCTCTCCGTCAGGGACGGGATCTGCCCAGGTTTCATCGACGAGAAAGCGAGCCAGTTCTCTGTTGGCTGGATTGCTCGACCCAAGATTAGTGTTCCAGAGTCGACTACAATGGTAGCAGAATCTGGGAAATACGTAAAGGAAGCAGTATGCGAGGGCGACGATGATAACTTTGAGATCACTCTCAGCGGTAAGTATTTTGGTCGCCTAAAATATGCTCGTTGCTCATCATCCTAGGACACCCACCATTTGACGTAACATACGAGCAGTCGTTCAAGGACAAGAAATCTGGCAAGAACGCTGCGTTCAGCAAGAAGAACATTCGTGCTGTTGGCGGTGGAGCCTCTATTCGCGCCGAGACCTCACAACCAGGCACATATGAATACAAATTCGTTAACCTTGCCGACAATCAGTACGATCACTCGCCGAAACACTTTTCACCTGTTACCGTCCAGCATACCGTCAATCCACATCCGAATGCACACTTCAGCAATCCCGGCAAAACCTACAGCTACTGTTCGCGCGAGTCAGATGGAGAAGAAGTGATCCCCATGAGCTTGGAAGGGGTTCCTCCTTTCTATTTGGAAGTAGAAATTAAGCAGCTTGGCTCTCCTAGACCGGAGGTCAGTGTGCACAAGAACATTCCATCTACGAAATACGACCTGAAAATCGAGCATCGCAAGCTCCACTTGGGTACTTCGACCATCTCGATACGCAAGATCCGTGATGCACGAGGCTGCACCTACAAACCACCCCCGGGCCCCCGCGTACAGATCAGCGTACACGATGCCCCTACTGCCACACCCCTTGAAGAACGAAACGACTTCTGTGTTGGCGAGCGTCTTTCCTTCGCCCTCAGCGGCCAAGTCCCCTTCCAAGTATACTACACCTTCGAGGGCCAAGAAAGAAAAGCTGGCAACCCCGGCACGACTTTCAAGCGCCTTGCCGAACTCCCTGGTACCTTTGTCATCACCGGTCTCCGCGACTCCGCCTCGGAATGTCTGGCTTCTCTCGCCATCACCAAGGAAATCCACCCCATACCTACGGTCCGTCTCTCGGGCGGCCAGGTCACGGAGGTCGATATTCATGAAGGTGGAGGCACAGATTTGGAGTTCTCATTCACGGGCACACCGCCTTTTGAGTTTATGTATACGAGGAGTACGAATGCGGTCAAGGGGAAGAAGAGTCGGGTGTTGGAGATTAGGACCGAGAAGAGTGAGGGGTGGCACCTCAAGATTCCGGTGCAGGAGGAGGGCACGTATGAGGTAGTTAGTATCAAGGATAGGTGGTGTGGGTTTGCGAAGGGTGGCGAGGGTGTGGGAGTTGGGGGGCAGAAAATGTTGGCGTATTAGGGTTGAAGGGCGAAAAGGCGGGGAAATGGGGATTTTTCAGGATAAGGATGGAGCGCCGGTGTATTGCATTGTACTGGCGTTTATGGCATTCTGGCTTGGAATGGGGGACTGGAGTCATGTGTGAACATTGCGAAGCGAAGCGACACCGTAGTCGAAACTTGAATTGAGTAATATACCCTCTGAGTATAGAATGGACCTATCTTCTTGTTCTTTCTGGGGTTCAAGTTGGCTGGTAGGGTGTTATTCTTGATGCTTTTCTAGATTGCTTTGTGATAGTGGTCTAGTATTTGGGTATAGCAATGGCCGTGAAGCCAAATCTCTCTCCCTCTGTCTGTCTCTATCTCTCTTCCGAATTCCATTTGTACTATATCATACAGAGTATCATAAGAATGAAGTTATTAATAATTGAGTGGTGACGCATGATGCAGACATCCATCGTATTCCAATTTAGTGTCGTAATTCGTCGTGGCATGCTAGGTATGAATATCGCGACGCAAGACCGTGGGCATCATCAAAATTAGCTCGTCTTCCTTCTCTTCTTTAGGTTCCAATCCTAGGCTCTTCAAGCACCCTCTATACTCGTTGCGTGCTTCTATACAATTCGCGTGAAATCCTGAGCATACGAACCCCCGCCGACATACCCAACCTAACAACCCATAAGCCTTCTTCTCCTTCCGCAAAGGCACTTTTAGTCGTCGGGATATTCGTCCCGGACATTACTTACAAATATATGATGCTCGCTGTCCCAGCGCTTGAAATGGCGACCTGCGAGTTTGAGCATGGCTTCTGACGGTTGAGAATCCATGGCTGTGATGGGGACGGGCGAGATGTTTTCTTCGGCAACGTAACGGATGGATTTATCGCAGACACTTTCAAGAGTCCTGTTAGCTCATGTTTTGGATGATTGTATATGGGGTGGTAGGTGGGCAAGCGGATCAGAGACTTACAGGACGTGGTAAAAAGACTGGTTCCGCCCATTAGCCAACCGATCGACATTCATGTGCTGAATCCACTCCTCGCCAGCGTCACATACCTTGTCCCACCCGGTGACTATGCCCTCATAGTTGTATCTCTTGTGTTTGAATAGTTGCCCGACTCGGAATTTGACATTGTCCCCAATCTTGCCTTGGCCTCGCTCATGGGGAGGTTTCCGCATGCTGTCTAGATTATGCATAGAGTGTGCAAATGCGAGCAGTCGCTGTCCCTCGGGTTGGTTGTAAAATAGGGGGATCACGTGCTGTTCGAGAAGGGTGATGTCCCAGGGGTAGTGGGTTTGAAAGTGCTCCAGAAGGTAGGGAAGGTATTGCCGACGGCGCGTGGATAGGTTGCTCAGTGCTCCTGCATCCTCGGTGCCGGGACCCAGCACCAACATGGCCCAGATGGTAGCATAGAAGGAGTTGTCCATGTCCGGGTGTGCCCGCACCCAATTGGCCTGTATGCCGTGCCCCATGTCGTTGTCTTGGCGAATCTGCTGGACGGACGTCATGATGTTGCGGGCTGTGCGGAGGACGAGCTCGCGCGTGGTCGTGTCGGAGAGGAAGGCCTTGTGCTCGACAGACGGCACGCCCATGTCGCGGAGCATGCGCAGGAGCGAGTCTTGGCCTATTTCGTCCGAGGAGTGGAAGGGGTCCAGATACATGAAGTCGAGGGCGGCGGAGCTGGTGGGCTTGTAGGTGCCATCGAGCGTGTAGTCCTTGGGCGCGTAGACGAGGCAGTACATGTGGAAGAGGAAGCCGCAGGGGCGGGCGTCCAGGCCGATCCGCTCGGCGACAGCACAGTAGATGGCGACCGAGATGAGGGGCAGCGAGTCGTGCGTCTCGGAGCGCAGCACGAGGCCGATGAACGAGTTGCGCAGGTTGTGGTACGAGGACTGGGAGACGCCATCGTAGCCGCGGTCGCGCAGGAACGAGGCCAGTGTGGAGGCTTTTGTGCGCGTGTCCAGGTCGCGGAAGTCTGGGTGGGTTTCCAGGACCGTCGCCGCGAGCGTGTCCAGGTCCCGGGCGATGACGTCGAAGTCGACCTCCGCGCCGGTGCGGCAGAACATGTCGTAGGCGCCCAGGGCCTTTTCGACGGGCACGTGTTTGCCGTGCGCCATGTCCTTCCACACGTCGATGGCCATGGCGCGCTGGATGCGCTCGAGCATGGCATTGGCGTAGTACCGGCGCGCAAGCACGTCGTCGGCGTCGTCGGGACAGGCGCGCTCGGCCAGCAGCGTCTCCTTCGCATCGTACCCAAAGGCGGCGACGTCGTTGATGGCCTTGATGCGCGCCTGCTGCGTCGACAGCACGCCGTCCAGCAGGCGCCGCGTCTCGGTCACGACCGTCTTGCGCTCAATGAAGAGCGCGCGCCAGTCCACGGCGGACAGCGGACCCGCAAACTTGGCCGCAATGTCATGGCGCGGCGCCCACGACGTGAACTCGGTCTGGCAGAAGCGCCGCCAGATGATGGGCGCATCGGCGGCAATGTCCTTGATGAAGCGCGACGTCTGCGAGACGGCAATCACGGAGCGCGGGTCGAGGTACAGGAAAATGGCGTCGAGGATCTCGATGGGGAGCGTGACGAACGAGGGGAGCGCGGCACGGCCAGCCATGGCGGCAGCGGTGTGGTTGGGTGCGGAACGCTGCGTGTCTGGCGGCGGCGCACGTCTTCGTGTTGTCCTGGCAGTGCAGAGACGCGGTGCAGCGACACGGGGAAGTGCAGCGGGCGCCGTGGCTCTCTCGCGGCGGCGTGGTGGGACGTCTCGTGGGACGTCTCGTGGGTTGGAGAGGCCGCGGGAGCCCGCGGGAGGCGGCCTCCTGACGCCGCCGCTCCTCGCCCCATCACCGCGGCGAGCAGCGTGCCCGTGAGGAGGACTCGCACACACACACACACGTGAGGAGGACTCGCACACACACACGTGAGGAGCACTCGCGGACTGGCGAGCGCATGAGTCAGCGTGCACTCGTTCCATCCGACACCGTCACGTGACTGGGCGGCGCCATGGGCAGCGCCATGGGCGTGCTCGCCATGCGACCGCCAATACTCGGCCCGTTGGCAGCTCTGCAAGGGGGTGACATCACGGCGAGTTACAAGTAGCCTTACGAGGGAGGGGCACCAAGATGTCTCTCATCGGAACCCGGCGGAACCACGCCTCAGACGCCGCCGCCCTGCGACCCAAGCACTGAGATCTCATCAAATCCCGGCTCCACCGACGCTCGTTGATGGCCGCCCCGCGCCGCCGACTTGATGTCGTGAGAGCCGGTACGGAGCACTGGCACCGGGATGCGGCCAATACGGCTGCCCTCGGACCAATCTGGGGCCGAATTCCACAGCCACAGTGCTGGGACCCGCCTAGTTGCATCATCGCAGAGCAATAAACAACACTACCATCATGGCCTAGCTTTCCAAAATCTGTCTGTCTCGTCCTCGTCCTCGTCCTCTCCCTGCTGCTCTTTTCCCTTGCCCCCTCCTCACACATCCCATCCGCCCTCTTTCCCTGCGTCATGGCCGACCTCAAGAAAGTCGAGTCCTATCAGTACCCCGCCGCGCACTTTGGTCATCTTGCCGACGCCCAGCAGCAAGCCCTCGACGACTTCAAGCAAACATGCCAGACTGAAGGCTACTACACTCCCGCAGGCCCTGGTGGCACGGACGAGGCTAGCCACGACGACGAGACCCTCCTGTATGTGCTCTGTCGTGGTCGAAGCAGCCATCTCTAACCCGCCAGCCGCTTTCTTCGCGCCCGTCGCTTTGTGCCCTCTGAGGCATTCAAGCAGTTCAAAGACACCGAGGACTGGCGGAAAGAGCACGATCTCCCGGGTCTGTACGATAGGATCGAGGCAGAAGAATATGAGCAGACCAGGCGCTTGGTAAGGCGCACCACGGCCCCCACCCAACCTCTCCGAGTCTAACACGCCCAGTATCCCCAATGGATTGGCCGCCGAGACCGGCGCGGTATTCCCGTCTTCGTCTTCGAGGTTCTGCCGCTAAACACCAAGAATATCGGCCAGTACGAGAAACACCTCAAGGAAGCCAAGACGACGTCGCCGAAAGTCTCCACCAAGAACTTGCGCCTATTCACCTTGTACGAATCCTTGATCACATTTGTGCAGCCACTATGCTCCATGATTCCGAGACATCATCCCGAAACGCCCATTTCGCAGAGCAACAACATAGTCGATATCACTGGTGTGGGATTGAAGCAGTTCTGGAATCTGAAGACTCATATGCAGGATGCCTCGCAACTAGCCACCGCGCATTTCCCCGAGACACTGGACAGAATATTTGTATGTCCCGCTCCCTTCCTCGTTGATGTCGTGCCAGCTAACACACCTTCAGATCGTCGGTGCACCCGCCTTCTTCCCCACTGTCTGGGGTTGGATCAAGCGCTGGTTCGATCCCATCACCGTCTCCAAGATGTTCATTCTCTCGCCTGCCAACGTCATGCCCACCCTCTCACAGTACATTGACCCCGAACACATTCCAAAGAAATATGGTGGCAAGCTAGATTGGGACTGGGGCATGATGCCCGTTTTGGAAGAGGATATCCAGAACGCAATCCAATGGGAAAGTCCGAATGTCCAGGATGGCCGAAATACGCTCCCCATTGGACCGATCAGATGGGAACACGGCGAAAATGGAAGCATGAGAGCCGTGGCCGTGGGCTCGGAGGGAGGGAAAGCGAGGACGAAGGTCATCTTTACAGTCCCGAACCCGATACAGAACGATGCGGCCAAGGGGCCGAAAGCTGTGGTCAACACCCCCATCGAGGAAGAAGAACTCCGGCTCACAACCGCGGGCACGGCAACACAACCGGACGTCGAGACTCCCGTGGATAGCGAGACTCCAGTAGATAGCGAGACTCCATCAGATAGCCCAACGCCAACCAGCACTCCAAAGCCGGCGGAGAACGAGTCCCTGCCTCTCCGACAAGGGACGTCGGAGTCGCCATTTGAGCAGCAGCACCAGACCCATGCAGCCGGCCAATTACAAGAGGGCACTCCCCACGCCGCAGTCAACGATCACGGCTTCGGCGATCAGACTATAACAATGGAACCCAGCACCGTCGGCCAGGCACCCAAAGACGTATCCATCAAGTCCGAAGACCCCCAGCTCCAGGATATCTCGCCCAAGCAAAAGGCTTAGCGGCATCAGCGACCTCGGCTATGACACCGACAGTTGGTTCAGCCGCTGGTGCTGTAGCCAATATGGCTGGAGGTAGCGGGATTAAGGTGGAAGAGAAAGTTGGACAGAAAGCGCCAGAGAAGACGGCAGAGGAGAAGGAACTGGAGAAGAAGATTGATGGCAAAGAAGACCCAGCTATCGAGGGTTTCTTGAGGGCGCAAACAGGGAGTAGTAATAACTAAGGCCTGGAATGGGTGCAAAAGAGGGCGTGTATATAAGGGCGCTTACGATACGGTCCTGGCGCGGGTGCGTAGGAATAAATAGGAGGCAGCTTGTGGATTAGACTTGCATTCATCATTTGCTATAGGAAGCTAGCCCCTGAATGGCTTTTTTTAAAAATCGATCATCTTTATACCCTTCGCCATCCACCTAGTCTGCTCGATGTGATTGTGCGTCGTCTGGTACTCAAAGAATAGGGATATTGGACAGTACCAAACATTGCCACCTGTATATAAGTATATGGCAAATGCTCAAATGGTGAGGTGGTTGAACTAGTTCAACTAGGCTGCATGAAGTGAATGGTTTGCTGGTAGGTTGGAGCGAATATGGGTACCGAATCCACTGCGTGGTAATTTGTCTTTGAATTGTGACAGTTCAACTTGAGGTGCATTTTGTGAACGTGCGTCTTAGTGGAAAGAAGCGAAAGATGACCGATGAGATATCACTGTATATACAGCGAAGGGTTTCGTGCTTCGACAGTGACGTTGCTGAAACGGTTCAACTTGGGCACTATTTCAATGTCTTCGTTGCTGCGGTTGGGAGAAGGGGAAAAGGAGAGGTCGGCAGCTGGCTGAACAAAACCTTGAGAGAATTACGCAGAGCGATGAAGTTTGGCTTTCTTTTATGATTTTGCTAGTAGCCAGTGACCCATGGTACCGGAATTATATGTTTCTAAAACTCCAAGGTTTTGACTGAAGCGGCAGGTATATAGGATTAACCTGCATAAAGACCTTCTAAGTCGAGTTGAGGATGATACAAGGTCATGCTTGAAGTCCTTTGCATTATCTTCCCGCTCCCATATCGTATCTTACGTCCATGCAAGAGGATGAACGTTTCAAGCGTACCCACCTATTTTAAATATACTGTCTCAGTATATGGAGTCCAAAGACTGAATTGTGATGGAGATGGAATCTTTCAAATATCTACGATTGGGGTAGGTGCTGGAAGATATCATAAGTCCAGTCCAAACACGCATCAGGGTTGCGCTATACAGGGATAGGTGTCTCTGGAGAATGTACGGCAATAGTACGAGTATCTGTACACGAAATCTAATTCAAGTCGAGGCTGAAGGATCACAAGGACATGGTTCAAACATAAGGCATGAGCTCACAACGCAGTAACACGCATAAGCTGTTTACGACTTTTTCAAAAGTTTGTACGTTATGTTGAGCCTTTGCAATCTAGTCACCCAAAATAACGATTTCAGGTTTGCACGAAACTGCGCTCCCATAGTGGCAAATTCACTATGCACTCACCGTCGATGATAATATAAGTATTCCATTGCTACAGAGCATTTCGACGTCAAATCCCTTCCTTACCAAGGAGGCATGATCTATCTGCCTATGAAAAGAGACTTGATCCTCTCCAAGATCTTTGTTTATTTCAGTGGAAATGCCAGAGTGAATCAGTATCTTGTGGGCCACGACTGGGATCACACCATCCTATCAAACAGAGCCAATCGCAATCAATCATCCCCTAATCATCTATCAATAAGGGCCTAGCCGATCTCAAGTTCAACACTCAGGTCTGGCATATATTGCGGCACAGTCTCAATCCAACCCCGAAGTCACGCAATCCCATGCAAGGCCCAAAGGCTGCAGCGACTCTGGATCTCCTGCATCCTGCCTTATAAGCTTTCCAAACCACTTGCCGATCCCTCCCTAGCCAAATGATATGTCAGACATATACCCGGGTCTCGTCGTTAAATATGTATGGTTGCCGTAGCCATGCCTCGCCTCGCCACGCCTCGGTCCTGTGCCACACTCGCACGTGTACAACCACGCTATTTCCATCTCGCTTCCAGCACTTTATCCGAACGGGAGCCCTCGTGGCACACGTGTGACGATCGTGCTTCCCGATGGCGGAACTATCGTGGCGAGATGCAGGCGACCGTGGCGTTGGGTTCAACCGAGAGGCATGCGAGGGCGAGGTGAGGAAATGCACAGTTCTGGTCCAGGGTGGCATCTCCGTTGCAGACTTACGACAGGACTGCCGATACACATTGAGGTGGCCATATCGTCTCACCTGGGTATGTCCTACGGTGCTCTCAAATAGTGCGGGACTCAGATATGCTTGCGTTGGAGCATCTCATTCATCTCGTCGGTGGTTCAATCCAGCGTATGAGGAACAGAAGGTACATGCGTACAACCCGAGATTCTTCCTGTCAAACCATGGCAGGTTACTAGTCATTGACTCGGTGGCTTGTCATGAACCGTAACGTTGAGTTTAGCGATTATCTGCGGGAAGGGACACCCCGGGAGCGGACCGAATACCATGTGGACTACAGGTCGGCGGGAACATAAATGGACTGAGAGTGCATTTAAGAATTACCACAATGGGAAAAACTTATGAAGCAACGACAATATCCTTGAGCGCGAACGGTGGGTTAATCGATACCTAGGTACTGACCCGTTGTTCTATGACTTTGGCGAGTATCAAGTTTGAAAACATGTGAAGAGAGATAGTAACGGTACCAGCCCAATATCAAGTCGGAACATGCAGAGATATATTTAATAATAGTCAGGGTGAGATCATACATCGTGAATACATCTGTGTAGACACGTCATCTAAGATCATCCTGCCTGAGTCTGATTGCCCTAACTGCACAATAACACAAATAGCCCTCGGATTTCTCTTGCATAAAACAATTGGCACCCCGTTAGATACTACTTCACGCCCAGCATCCGTTAAGGCATCCAATTCGACAGCCTCAGTGGCAATTGCAGAGCCCCGGATTGTCAGACGACCCCGCATGCGAGGATTCACATGTCCTGACCCCGGGAGCATCCGGCGGTCACAAATATCACATCATGGTATAAAAGAACTGGTTTCAAGACACAACTTGGATGATATTCTCTGCCCAGAAGCTATGCGATGCGATTACTATTCTTCTTCCAGTCATCCACCATTACACGTACGACCCAATAAGATCTGCGTTCGTGAGTTCCAGGACCGTAGTCCTGTCCAACGTTCAACTTTAATGAGACAAAGTAGGTATCGCGATGATTTAAACCTTCTCGGCAACAGTCTCCGCAGTGACTGGAACCTCGATGTGCTTTTCGGCCAAGTTCATCTCGGCGGCGAAGGTGGAGTGAGGCTTCCACTTAGCGGACGTCCAAGGAGTCGACTCCTCCATCATCTTATCTACCTGCTCGAGCGTAAGACCTATTTAGAGAGTTAGCGCTTGTTCGGAGAGGAAGAGAATGAGTCAGGGAGAGGGGGATTGACGAAAAGTGTAGAGGATATACTCACTCTTCGTTTCCGGCACAAAGAACAAAGCAAACAGGAACGACACGCAGCAAAGACTGCCCCACATGAAGAAGACCTTAGCACCCAGCTTGGCGGAGTGGGGCTGGTCAGCAACAAGATAGGGAGTAATGACACCGATGATGCAGTTCCAGAACCAATTGGAGGCGGTGGAAAGACCGACACCACGGGAACGGATGGTCAAAGGGAAAATCTCGCCGATGACGATCCAGGCAGCGGGACCCCAGGTGGTAGCAAAGGCAGAGATGTTCAAGCAAATGAACGCAATCATGGCCTTGACGGCAGCGGGGTTAGCGGGGTGGCCGGGGGTATCGCGTCCGGCGGTGACACCAATTATACCAACGATGAACTGGAAAAGGACCATGAGGGCGGCCCCGTAGATGAGGATGGTACGGCGACCAAGTTTCTCAACCATCCAGAAGGCGGCAGGGGTCGAGAGCACGTTGACGAGAGTGGTGACGAGTGAGATCAGGAAGGGGTTGGAGATTGTGCCGAGCTGCTGGAAGAAGACGGTACCAAAGTAGAAGATGAAGTTGATACCAGTCAGCTGCTGCATCATCTGCATGAAGATACCGAGAAGAGTGCGGCGGACGTTGGAGGACTGCTTCATGATGCTGCCCTCGAAGCAAGCCTTCCAGGATCCAAGGTAGCTGGTTTGAGGGAGGATGGACATTTCATATTCGTGGTTGGCAATGATTTCAGCCAACTCGTCCTGAATGTACTCAGAATCAACTGCCTGTCCACGGACACGTGCAAGGGACTTGGCAGCTTTGTCGAGCTTTCCCTTCTTGACGTAGTAACGAGGCGACTCAGGGAGGAGAGCAAGACCAGTGCCGAGGATGATAGCCCAGAGGAACTGGACGGCGATTGGGATACGGTACGAGCCAGTGTCGCGACGGTGCTGGGTCGCATAGACGACGCAGTTGGCAAGCAAGATACCGATGGTGATGCAGAATTGGTAACCGGCAACGATGGCGCCACGAACCTTGCGAGGAGCGATCTCGGACATATATCTGGAGTAGGTTAGCAATGGCCACGGTGGCTTAACATTCTTTTACAAAACTTACAGAATGACAATGGCAGAGATGAATCCGACACCGAAACCAGCAACGAGACGACCACCAACCATGACATTGAGGCCAGTAGAAGCGGTCTCAAGGATACCACCGACGGCGAAGACGATGCATCCGAGAATAATGACTGTGCGGCGACCAATGAAGTCGGCAAGATCTCCGGCAATGATGGCTCCGAAGAAAGTACCAGCAGACAGGATAGAGGTGGTCAATGACTGTTGCCACTGGGGAACAACGAAGGTTGACTTCCGGTAATCTTTGACCTGCTGATCACTGGATGAAAGACCGGGGAATTTGATGTCGGGGTACTCGTTGCCAGTGTACTGTTTGATGAAGTAGTCCATACCGAGGACACCTCCCATCCATCCCGTATCATAGCCAAAGAAGATACCACCAAAGGCGGCGAAAGCGACGATGAGGTAGGCCCTAACGGTCACAGGGGCTTCGATGCGATTGACATCGGCCGTCCCCGCAATGGGAACAACTGTTCCACCAGGCATGTTGTCGAGAGCTGCTCTGGATACACAAGGTGTAAAGAGATTGAAGGAGGAGATGGAACCCGCAATGGGAATGAAGATCTATTAAAGATGAGAGCTGGGGATGTCTTCAAAATCTACAAGCAGCGAGGGAGCTCCAGCTTTTAATGTCGACCCCAGCACTGGTGATACTGCAGCTCGGTGGCTTGTGGGTACAGTAACATTGAAATCAACAGGCTAAACTAGATCCAGCAGCAGCCCCGGACCCCAGCTTCTAGAAGGATTGTCTGGATTTGCGGCCGCCGGTCTTTTGATCAGGTGAATTACCAGGCTGGTGGCATGTCCTGAGAGGTGCCCGGAACACGGCGTCAACAACTTCTCCCTGGCGTATGCTCTCGATGATCCCATCCCCGATGCTTCACGTCTTCCTTCGCGGTTGAATCTTCAACCCCAGACGGCGGGGGGTACATGTGTGCACGGCTGAATTGCTCATTGGGGAAAACCAACAGGTGGTCCGGGTGCGATGGAGCTGGGGGGAGGCCACAAAAACTGGGGAGACAAAGCTTGAGCAAGCATCTCCAGGAGGCGGGCCTAGCGGCGACAGCCTGCAGAAATTTCCTGCACGATCCCTGTCGAAGGCCGAGGCCGCATTTTTGGGCGAATTGAAGAGAGATTATGGCTCGCGCTGGCCAGCGCTACCAGAGTGCCAAGTCACCAACGCCTCCAAGTGCGATACCTGGGCCTCAATCCTCCCGCACACATCACGCCTCCCGAGTGTAACTCGTCAGGTCGACAGAAACGGCACACCTGACCTCGAGCTCCAGCTCCAGCTAGGTTGAACTTCGGCAACCTCAGCAGCCTCAGCAGCCTCAGCAGCATGGCACAACCTCGGGAGAGCGGTCTGGGGCACGGAGCTGGCGCGCGATGGCAGATAGAGTGCAATTTGTTTCACAGAGCGTGTCCAAAGGCATGTTTGGTCGACCTTAGAGTGGTGGCATGGCTAGGAGGGCCTTGGACCTGCTCCGAATTACGGCTCCATTATTGGGCGGCACTGCTCATGATTTCCGATTTCCAACACGAGTCGGCAGAGTGTAACTCTCCGTACCCTCCGCCGCGTTTGTGCGACAATGGCAATCGGATCGCTCTCCCCGCCAGGTTGTTCCGCAAAGGTGTGGTCTTTCACTAACCTCCTTCATCCGAGAAGGGCAGCTCGCTAGCACCGGGTGTCGATGATTGGACTTGCGTCCGCGTGCCAGTCGCGCGGGACGTACACTCCAGTCCAGGATAGCCGTTTCTCAGTGCAGCCGGTGACATGTCTCCGTGAAAGATTAAATCCACAGCTGGGGTTCGTGTGGTCCTTCCCCTCACGTTGCACCGAACGCGCGACGAGACTTCGTGTCTGAGTCTTGAGGAAGGCCTTCGTCGGTCACAACAGTGCGCTGTGGTGTTCATAAGCACTAGTGGCGGTCTTAGCATTGTCACCTCTCCCCTTTGCTCGCCACACCCGTGCGGCACATCGTCTGGAGAACCCTGCCCAGGTGCGTGAGGCTTTTTGCTTCGCTCTCACATGCGTGCCACCAGCATCAGTGGCTTCGGCTGACCCACCCGCATCTGGGGAGCACCCCGCCATCCCAGAGCCTCCGTAACCAAGGGCTGCAACTCCAGCACGCCTTTCCCTCGGTCATCAGGTGCGCTGCATCAGCATAGTCAACCGCCGACTGCCAACCGCCTTCAAACGGCCGGCGACACACGCCACAGAATGTCGCGCGACTCTTGTCGACACGCTCCGTATGCCGTGTCTGCCGCGGGAACGAGTATGTACACCCTGCCACCGTACATCCAGCGATTTGGCCATGATAGTGGGCCAATAGGAACACGGGGTGACCTCTCTGTGCGACATGTCCCGTTGTCCCACCCAATAACTGCCCGTTTTGTATCTACAGGACCGAGTTGCTTTCCACCAACAACACGAGAGAGCAATGTTACGGTGCGTTCGCCACGTGAAGACCCCATAGCGGCAAACAGAAAGCCATCAACAATCATCGAGTGGAGGTGCGGTTTGCGACGACGTCTGGCCTGGGGCATCGCCTCTCCATGGGGAAGCCGTTAGCTCGCACTGTCATGGGTAGCAGGGTGCCTAACGGTTTAGTTGATGTTGGCCCGGCGCCTATGTACCATTCTGCGGCACCTTTAAGACGAAAGATGCAGGTGGAGACACTCCACGAGCACTGGGAAGATGAAAACTTTGCCCACACGTCGGCCTCCACAAAACTCCGTGATGTTTAGTTGCTGGCAGATTCCTAACCCCAGATAGTAGTGCCCTATGAGGACCGGGAGCCGACCAGCGTGGGAGCAGGATAGCCCGGAGGCTATTGGCCGTGAAGATTCGGAGGTTGAAGTGTAACCCGTTGCCATGGACGTAGTACATATCCGTCGTTCTCTCTCCCTTGTTGCATCACGCCGTGGTGCGTGTGGACTCCATGTATCGAATGTCGACAAATACCGTGATCAGCTGACCGCGAAAATCTGATGATCCAGCATGAAATCTAGATTCAACTGATCTTGCGCTCCCTTTGTATTCTCCACCCGGCTGTTCCAGCCAGAAAACAGGCCATGTTGCGGTCTCAATTGCCCCGAAAACTCCACTCGAGTCATGTAGTTCTCCCGGCTCTAAAAGTGGAATTATTATTGATTGAACTCTTGAACCTTGGATTATGCACACTGGCAACCCATGCAAAGACCCACATGGTGTGGTGGTTACACAACAATACCTCATGACCGGGTGGAGACTGCTCCATCCCAATGGTTGCGGGAGCTTTCCATACCTGGGTTTCGGGTCCGGTATCAAGGGAGATGGTTCGGAGCAGTCCGGATATGTCAGCACCTGCATCAGCTCAAAGAATGCTAAATGATATGTCCTAAGCTATTTCACGAGTTCGTCTTCAGGGTGAGTTGGAGTTGGTAGAGCACTCAACATATGTTTGATCATGGTGATTCCTTTTTGATACGGTCAGAAATAGAAATACACGCGGCGAAAGACCGTCTAACCCATTTCACATTTGGCACTCTGAGAGCTCAATTTCCCACATGTATATAGTGTATGGGATATTCAAAAGACCAGGCGATTACTTCCCTGCTAGACGTAAACTCGTGAAGGTATGCACTGTCTTTCGATAACCTTTTGAACGCTCATGCATTTCCGAGGGCAGCCCGTCGGTGTGGCAAGTTGTTTGCCAGGTTAGAGAGCCAGACAAACTCGAGAGGAGGAATCAAAACAGGAGTACGGGGTTCAGCATCGGCAACGAGCAAGCGCCGACCGGTCCTCGCTGTGTTCGCGAGTGACGTCTCTCCCTGTGTTAGCGCGGACGAAGCCGCGAAAACACGTCATCACGTGACGCGGGATCCGATGAGCGATTCTCCAGTTGCATTCATCAACACCTTCGCACCAACATCGACTTCTTTCAATACTATGGCGGTATGTTCAATCATCAGCTTTGTTCATTGCAAAGACTCTTCTCCACTGCATCGATCGACACTGACAGCGTCCTCCAGCCCCGGGAAACCGTCGTTATCGAGGCATCCCCGCCATCTTACCCAGGCAGCAACTATGGCACCGTCGAGGTCCACCACCATCACCATCACTCCCTGCGCATGCGCGCGCGACGTAGCTCGTCATGTTGCCGTGCCATGTTGATCACGATCATACTGCTTTTCTTCATGGCGGCTTTCAGCGCCGTGTGCTTCGTTGCCTGGAACTTTTATAATCTCTCAGAATGCGAGAAGACCCGGATGCCATGGGAGAAGCCTTGCAAAGACTGGCTGGGGAAGGATTCGGTGGGCTGGTGGTGGTTCAGGAAGGATACCCACAATCGTGGTGGGGTGAGCTCAGGTTAAGAGGCTGATATTCTCTTTCGGATCCGGCTCAACCGAGCTTGGTCGTCTACTTGCTGTCTTCATTACGGGAATGAAAGCTTGAGGTAAAAGAGGGACAAGAGGGACAAGATTTATCAACATGGTCGACTGGTCCAGGATTTGGGGACAGTGAGAGACATACTTTTATGAATTTATGACACCACAATTTCTGCACGTTTTCGAAAACACCGTGGAATAACACAAAGCCCAAGCTGAGTGAGACTAACCGCTATCTAGTCGAGACGGCGAGTGTGATTTATTCTCAACACCCCGGGACGTCTTATGGTGTTGAGATTATGATCCCGGAACCACGCAGTGGTAGATTTTGTCGAGGAAGGTATCTTAGCACGACAATCTATGTTGAGGCCGTGATCCCAATCAGCTTTCCACAAAATGTCATAATATTCTCAACCTTTGGCTGCAAACCTATCATTTGGTACGGATAAGGAGTGCTCGCAACCAGTACCAAACCCATTCTTTTCAACGTCAACATGAACATTTTCCAGCGAAGTTGAATATCTATCCGTGCCCAAATTCCCACTCACAAACCTTTTCTCGAACAACCTCCAACTCTTTATGCGACTCGCGGTAAAAGCTGGTCAGTAGCAGGAAATCAAGATGGCCATCGCACAAAAGACAAAGAAGGAAGCTATCCTGTGCGAGGAAAACCCAATATACGAAGACGGGTCTCCTCTTAGCTCGCTGGAGACCAAGGAAACCAAAGACACCGCGGGTGGAATCCTCGACATTTCAAGCGATAGCTCAAGATCGGGTCACGGGCTCGCTGACGAAGATTTGTCGAAGCTACGACGCGTTCCAGGCAATATCCCTTGGTCGGCCGCCAAAATTGCCTGTCTCGAGGTTTTTGAGCGCTTTTCTTTCAACGGGACTATGGTTGTCTGTGCGTACTGATGAAATTCTTGTCAGACGTGTTCTCACATTGCTGTGCAGTTACGAATTATATTCAACAGCCTTTGCCAGCAGGCTCCCCATCTGGGGCTGGACATGCTGCTGGCCAATCTGGCGCGTTAGGAATGGGCCAACGCGCCTCCACGGGATTTCAACTATGTACGGAACCTTCAATTGAACTCAAGACATTGCTTACTAGATGAAAGTCAACTCTTTTTGGTTCTGTACTACGCCCCTCCTCGGGGCCATCATTGCAGACCAGTATCTAGGCAGATATATGACTCTTCAGTGTTCGAATATATTCGCACTAATTGGGCACATCTTCCTCATCATGGCAGCAATTCCCAACGTCATTGCTCATCCCCCAATAGCTATGACATTGTTTGTGATAGGACTGCTATTTCTGGGCCTCGGTTTTGGTGGTTTCAAGTGAGCTCAATGGTTCCTTTCCCCGTTGGAGATCACCCAGTTGCTGATTGACGCTCACAGGCCAAACATCTCCCCGCTACTCGGCGAACAGGTTCCAGATTCGGAGCCCAGAATCATCAACAACAAACGAGGCGAGCCCGTTATTGTTGACCCCGAAGCAACACGGCAGCGTCTTTTCATCTACTTCTTCTGCTTTATCCATATCGGATCCGCCGCCGGGCAGGCCTCCATGACTTTTGCCGAAAAATATGTTGGGTTTTGGCTGGCCTTTCTCGTGCCAACCGTGGTCTTCTTCGCCTGTCCGATCATTCTTTTCAACGGCCACAAGAACTATACCAAGACTCCGCCATCGAGGGCGGTCACAAGGCAGGTCTATGGACTCCTGAAATTAGCGATGACAGGCAGATGGTCTTTGAACCCAGTTCGCCTCTACCGCAACACGCAAGACCCTAATTTCTGGAGTAGAGTCACGCCCAGCAATGTTGTCAATAAGCCTTCTTGGATGGTTTATGACGATACATGGCTTGAACAGTTTCGTCGAGGAATACGCACTTGCAAGGTCTTTTGCTGGTATCCTCTTTATTGTAAGTAACCGTTTTTGAAATGAGTGTCTCACCCTGACGCATATATAGGGATATCCCTCCGTCAAATGCACTCATGCCTCACCTCCCAAGCCGCAACCATGCGCCTTGGGAACATGCCAAATGACCTTGTTGCAAACATAAACACTGCTGCCGCGTTAGTGCTCGCTCCGTTGTACACCCATTTCATCTACCGCTGGATCGAATGGACAGGCTTTCGCTTTACACCCATTAAACGTGTCATCGCCGGCTTTGCATCCTCCGCCATTGCTATGAGTATTGCAGCGATTATTCAACATTTCGTCTATGCCACTTCTCCGTGTGGCAACCACGCAAATGGTTGCATTCACTCTCCACACAAAGCCCCGCTCTCGGTTTGGATTCAGACACCCGTCTATGTCCTCTGCGCAAATAGCGAGATTCTGGCCGTGGTCACAGCCATAGCATTGGTATACGAGAATGCCCCCCCCCAATATGAAATCGTTGATCATGTCGCTCTTCCTCTTTACGGGAAGCATTGGAGCGGGGATCGGGCAGGCATTGCTACCGTTGGCCGATGATCCGTACCTGGTTTGGAATTATGTAGTGGCTGGACTCCTGAGTGTCATTGCAGCCGTGGGTGTTTGGTGGTTCAATGGGGGTTTAGATGATAGGGCCGATGTTGGAAAGGACGCGAAAGAGAACCAACCGACCACGGATGTGGTCGGTGTCTCGGAGGCGGTGTGATATGTGACATTTATGGGATTTCCTTTTAGTTCATTTTGTCGCCTTAATGTCTCCGAACGGAGAGCCACCTAGCTGTCCATCAAATGCTTACGATTCTCCTTATGCTTCAATCCCTTGTGACGTGTGAACTACATTAGTCCATTAAACTACCCATATAACCAGCCAACCCGCCACAACAAGTTACTGTTCTATCCCACCCTCAAAACCATCCCGTCGCGTCCAATCCTCCCGTTTTTATATGTTCTTCAGACCAACCGCTCACGTGTGTAATTAAAGGAATTGATGCGCAGGCACCCAGGCACGCTAAGCTAGCCTAGCCGCGATGGCGTGAGCTTATTAACCTTATTTGCACATCCACTTTGGATCTGTCGGGGAAAACATCCCAGACTGACCCGAGCTCAACATCATCGTTCGTGATGGCTCCCATCATGGTGGCTCTTTGTTCAGGAGATCGATAGAAAACGCTGGGAAGGATGGAGGAAATAGTTGTATGGTGTGGCTGGGTTATTATGGGCGTCGTATGTTGTTCTCGTGTTGTCGAGACTTTCTCAGAGCCGTCTTGCAACATCTGCGCGAACGGCTCGCCGTTGTTGCATCGATTCGTATCGTCAGGAGACGAAGAATTCATGTCGCGCAGCCGTCAGGATGAGTGAAAATGCTGGAATGCCGCGTTGTGCTTGTTCGAGGTGTCTCCCTGGATGACGACGAGTAGAGGAATTGAGATTGAGAACCAGGACTGTAGAGGCAACGTACGTGTACGAGTAAGCCTGCTCTTCATCTTTCTGTCGGCGACAATCAATCGTGAAATGAGAAGAGAGATGTCGTGGACCTGTAGTATACCCGGCACATGTGAAGGCCTTCATTCGAGAAGCCTCATCCGCTCGGTACGGCTGCAGGATTCGATGTTGAATCGAGGAGCGATGCAAAGTCGTTCAAGTATTTGACATGTCATATATGCTGAGTAACCTTTGGCTGTAATGGAGGCTTTCGTTGCGCTGGCCCCGAGGTTGGGGTGCTGGGTCCCGAAAGTCGACCTCGAGGGCGACGCGGAGCAGGCACCCGCCTCAGGGGAACGATCAGAATGGCTATTGGGCGTCAGTGGCCAATGAGCAATGTTTTGCAAAATCGAAGCTGATGCAGTCGTACTGTGTACAGGCACTGTCAACCTAATGGTTTGTAATGTCCAAAATTGCACGACAGAGTCACAGTGATCGGGGGTTGCATGGTAGGTAGACGCGCTGCACTTGCCATCGATAACCTCTAATCTCACGCGTATGCAGTCACTAGGGAAGGTCACTGAGGTGCATACTGAGGTAAGCACCAATGCACGTGGAAGACAGAATGTTGCATCACTGCCACAATTGACCCCCTGCGCTGGGAACGATCACTAGCAATGGTGATAACCCGATAAAAAGGGCATCCTAGAGTGTGGTGTCGCGGTATGGGCGGCGGCCCTCCAAAAGCCAGGAGGCTGGCGTTGGCGTCATCTGGCGTCGTTGTAAATGAAGCGCGGTCCTGACACGTACTGATAGTGTCCGCGACTCCCATTGGAAACATTAGTTGAGCTGAGCGTTGGAGCTGAGCGTTGGAGCTGAGCTAGGGCGAAATATCCTGAAGCGGAATGGGGGAGTGATCTGAGAAGAGTGACTAAGGGTGCAGGCCCGGGCGTGGGTGCCTATAAAAACCGGTTCGTTCCCGACTTCCTTCCTTTCCCCAACACCATCACCTCCAGTTCTGATCTGCACCTGCCCAGACACCAGACACACGAGGCAACATCATGTACTCTGCTATGATGAACTCTACATATGACCAGGCTGCTACGAGTCGCAGGCCTCGCCAACCTGCTCTCGCCAGGCAGGCCTCCCCCCCTCCTCGTCGCTATGCTCTCCGAACGGAGCGAAAGCTTCGTGACAACCTCGAGCAATCCTCCCAAATCAAGTCTCGCGAGGTTGTATCGCCTCGCGTCTTGCTCAAGTCTTGCTCTTGCTGACTCCGCTGCAGCCGCAGCCGTCACAGCCTCGCTTGACGGCGCTGGGTCGTCCTTCCTCCTCCTCCAGACGCGAGGTAAGTCTCGCAACGCGTTCTCTGCGCGCTGAGGACGCGTTCTGCCAACGTGTCCTTTGCTAATCACGTGTCCTTTTAGATCCCGCCAGATCACATGTCCACTACATTCACTTCGAATAAGTATACACATTCTCTTCGCCCCCACAGCACCCGCTCCGCAGCCCCCTTGCCACCCCCCGCCGCCAACCGCTCTCGTTACCAGCGCCCTTCACCCTCTTTGCCTACGGAGGCGCCTGTGGTCGAGCCCTCTCGACCTCAGCCGTCATCCATTCCTTTTTCTCGTGCCCGACCGGGCATTAGTTTTGCTACAATATATCGTTCATTACATCCTATTGACGATATTGCTGCATCCCCTACGTCCGCCAAGGTTCCTGTCACCGAACCTGCTCAACCACAGCCCTCAGCTATTCCTTTCGCTCGAGCTCGAGCAACCCCTACTTTCGCCACCATCTATCGCTCTCAAAATCCTCTGCCGGTTGGACCACCTCCCGCAGCCATTCAGCAAAAACCCACCCGCTGGTCACATCATCCGCGCAACCCGCGCAACCAACCCGCTAAGCCTGCCGAGGCTCCTTTCGTTCAATCTCCTCAGCAACCTCCAGTCGTTTCGCCTTCTCGCATCCCGAAACCTCGACGCTCTACGCTCGTTAAGACCGCAGAGCCCACTGTCTCTTCCACCCATGCGGACTCTACACTCTCTTCACTCCAATCCGCCATTGGTTCTCGCCGCCCACCATTCGTTCAATCAACCAATAATCCTCTCGGCAGACCCAGACAGAGGTGTCCCACAATCACTTCAAGTTACGCAGACTCTCTTTCGGAGAAGTCCACACTCTCTTCGGCTGAATCGGCCATCGTTTCTCGCCCTCCACCATTCGCTCATTCCACCAAAGTCTCTATCTGCCGACCCCGGCAGAGAGCTCCAACGATCACTTCAAGCTATGCGGACTCTCTCTCGGAGAAGTCTCTTTCCTCTTCACCAGAGCCTGCAATCACTACGAAGACCAGGTCTTCACAAATCTCTCGTTTAGTACCTTCATTCAATCTCCCCACTGTCGCTGCCGCCCCTTCCCGCACCACTTTCGTTCCCGACCACTCCGGTACTCTCTCGGAAAGGTCCACTAATCCCCCGTCTGAACCTTCTTTTACTTCCACACCCCCTCCAGCCAAGCCTCTCCGCGTGAAACCCACTCACCCTTCACCGGCACCCACATTCTCTCCAATTTCCACAGCACCTCAATCTTGCCGCCGCCCGCCACCTAAATTCACACTCGCTCATACGCCTGCCCAGCCCACACCCACATTCGCTCCTCGCAATGAGGACTATGATTCACTCTTTTTTCCTCGTGAGACCCGCATCCCTTACTCGTCCGCTACTTCTCAGCGACCCACTATCGTTAAAAACGATCCTAAGGCGCGTGGACGCCTTACCAAGGTGCATCTATCTGCCAGGGTGGGCACTCTCCGCCCGTCGCATGGAGGCCTTGAGTCCTCCGAAACCTCGCAGGAATCCGGTCGACTCATTAGAGGATCTACTAGATTTCTTCGCCAGCCGGGCCTTCAGCCCACTCTCACTAAGGAGTCCGTCCATGAGACTGATCTCATGCAACCATTCACTGGTTTCAGTGATGTCTGCTTTGCAGCCACTGAGGAGGCCAGGCGCGCTCGGAAGACCACGGCCGCTCAACCCGCCGAACCTCTGCCCACCCTCATTGGGAAGCATTCTCTCATTTCAAATGTTTCTCTCGTTGCACCCCGCACTCTCGCTCATCGTGAAAAACCAACCCTCAGAATCCGGCGTGTTCCTACAGTCGTTGACAAACCCACCGCCGCTACAAAAACTCTCGCTCATCGTGAGAAACCCGCTCCGAAAACCCGACGTGTTCCTACGGTCGCTCCAAGAACCACGTCGGTTCAGAACTTTAACATTGCGGACTCACTCACTCTCCCCCCTTCCCGAGACCGTCTCACTACTAGCCCCACTATCGTTCGACATCCTTCCATTGCGGAAGGGCTCACAATCCCTCCTTGTGACGAGCTTAAGCTCAGCGGTCAGCGTAAACCTACAATCGCTAAACCCCTGCCCACTGTCCTTCCTACTCCTTTCGAAGAACCTTCTACCGTTTCCTCATGTGCTCCGCGTCCCAACGGTCGACGCCCACGTCCAACCATGCAGGATAGCCAGAGGCTAAGGGAGCTCATTAATGATCCTGTAGTTATGAAACTACCATACGACGAGTTTGTCAAGCTTCTTTATAAGGAGTCTATGATCTAAGAAGCCATATGATCCAAACACCTTCTTGTGGCGGTGAAATTGGAGCATCGGTTTCTGTTGGAGTTTGTGGCGACGATGCTACTGATGGCGAATTTCTTTCTCGTGGCGGCGAGAAACGAACAGAACCATTGGATCAGTCATCCGTTAAACATCAGCAACTGAAGTACTTTGATGATCCTAGACTCGGTACCTAATATGGGTATCGGGAGGGCTCGAAGGAAAACAGCAATTGATGTGCTCCCAACATCAAAGAAGCGACGGAGAGCCCTGGTTCCTACCAGCGACTGAAGTGCTTTGATAATCCGACATCTCTCATGAGTGTAAGGAAGATCAAGGGAAAACAGCAATTGATAAGGCCCCAGCGATATTCAAGCACCGGCCACCATCAGCGACTGAAGTACTTTGGCAGACCTACATTCTACATGGATGTAGGATAACCAAAGGAAAACAGCAATTGAGATGGACTCAGTGGCAATCAAGCCCTGACAACACCAACATCAAGTTTGAACTCACACCTCAGCGACGGATGAGCCTCGGCGAACCCTAGTGGTACTACCGGCATCTCGAGTTGAGAGAGTACAAATACGATAGCAGCAACGCTCCGGTGACGCAAGCACTTGTAGAAGCACCGCCAACGTCATGTTCGAAGATCCGTTTGTCAATTATGGATGAAACTTGGGAAACCTTCGGGGACAACTGGCATTCTAGACGAAAGAGGACTTCCGTGTCTGTGGCATCGCTCCAGTGTTAAGAAGACAAGCGCTAGCAGAATCAAAGTCAAGTTTGACCTCCTGTTTATCGGCAATGGATGAGCCTCGGCGAACCTTCGGGTACTACCGGCATCCTACGATATCGGAAGACATACAAGATCACGATACCGCTCCAGTGCAGAGAAGCCTGATAAGCAACATCACCGTCAACTCCGAAGACCAGTCTACTGATTACGGATGAGCCTCGGCGAACCCTAGGGTACTACCGGCATCCATAATCTATTAGAAGTGGACGAAGAATGCGACAACGATTGAGCTACTATCAAGATCTTCTCAGCCTACATTCACAAACCATCATCGAAGGCAGTACCCTCTTGTTTTGGCGGACATGAGTGGGACAGCGCCTCTAATGCGTGAGGGTTTGTAGAGCCTATTTTCGTCTGTTTTTCAACTTTTGGCGTTTGGAGTTTGGGGGTTTATTTGTATTGATTTTCTCTTTTCTCTTTTCTCTTTCGGACTGTTGGTTCTGGGTTTGGGCTTTCCTTGGCTGGGTATTGGGAGGGTCTTTTTCTCTTTTATTTCCTTTTTCCTTTCCTAAGGGTTTCTTCTGGTTTGTGTCCAGGAGTTTCGGAGTTTTGATTTGGTGGTGGGTGGGGCACACACCTGGTATAGATGCGAAACCTAACTGGATAAGTATACCCCCTGCGCATGAGTAGTTCTTTGCTAATCGTTCTCTAGGAACTGCCCTACTGGTGTGGAGGGAAACGGAGTTTGGGTGGTGTGTGCAGGTGGAGGACACATACTTGGATGTGGAACCTAACTGGATATGTATGCCCACTGCATAGGAATAGTATTCTGCTAATCGTTCTCTAGGGACTAATTTATTGGAGCGGGGGGGCGAGGGCGAGGTTCGAGCAAATCTGGCATGGGTGTGTATTCTAACTGGATAAGTATTTTCACTTCACATGAGCATTTCTTCGCTAACCACCGTCTCGTTGTTGACATACCAGAGAGGAATGACGAGGATTTTGGGCGGTGTTCCCGGTGTGGATGTGATACATAACTGGATAGGTATTCTCACTTCAAGTGTATTTTCCTTTACTAATCACTCTCTAGGCGTTGGCCTGTTGGAGAGGATACAAGAGAAATTCGTGTTGCGTGCACACTGGGGGGCACAACTGGTGTAGATGTGAAACACAACTGGATATGTTTTCTCACTGCCGAAGAGGTTTTCTTTGCTAACTGTTGCCTAGGAACTGCTCATCATCTTGCGGAGGAAGTAAAATGGATATGGTTTGTAGTTCAACGCTTGGAGTAACTGGGTGTGAAACATAACTAGATGCGTAGCTCAATTGAGATACTTGAGGAATTCATGGCTAACCGCCACCTAGGTGCTGATCTCTATCGCAGTGAATATGGAATAGTGAAATGCATTTAGCTTAACTATGAAACATAACTGGGTAAATAATCTGATCTTTCAGGGTTTTCTACACTAATATACAGATAGAATTCTATCGAGCATGATCAACGGAAGCTACTTTGGGTCCAAGTACCGTCTCCTCTACCTCGTAAGCCATATGTGCTTGACGCCCGATGCTTTTGTCGTTGGTTGAATTTCCCAACCGATAACGTAGGTACTAAGCGAGCCGTCCAACCAAGCGAGCCGTCTACCTCACTAACTTTCTCTACCTTTGCAGTGATCTATCTCAATAACGCAACAAGATAATATTAATATAGTAACTATCCTAGATTAAGAAGTATCTACAGTACGCTTCTTACACGTTTATGAGTTATAGCCTATCTCTCTGCAGCGTGTGCAGCGGGCTAGAGCCTGCCGGCTTACACCTAATTACACCCTATTTTAATACTTTTCCTCCTCTAGCTGTTGCTTAACCTCCTTTTGAGCAATAATATCCTCTCTATCTACCTTTATTAAGGTGCCTTGCTTCTAAATCTGCTTCTTTTTACGCTTTTTATGCTCTATAGCGGCCTTATTTGCTCTCTTAAGACTTGCAATCCACTTATGCATAAGCATAGCTAAGTGCATTATCACCTTAGCGCCCTTTTTAAGCTAATTAAGTGCTGTAATAATAGAGGCAGGTAATAAGCTCTGATACTTCTATATATAATTACAGATTAGTATTGATTAAGCCTCTAATTCACGCATATTGCTAGGTGTTTTAGCTTCCTATATAGTAACCTCTAGTGCAGGTATTAGCGTATAAAGCCTTATATTAAGCTTTAATATTATAGCCTCTAGATTATATAGGACTAGGCCAGCGCCTTAGAAGCTTACACAGATATTATCCTTAGTAATTAATTAATTATAGGCTATATAGAAGGATAGTAGGAATTCAAGCTTAGTAATATAATTAATACTATTATAGATTAGGCTCTTAATCTAATACCTGTATATACACTTTAGTAGTAAGAAGTAGCCTATATTAAGTAGCTGTAGGAGGTATAATAAATAAGGTAGTATATAGAGAGTATAGATATTATTCTCCTTATAGATATCTTAAAAGTTAACTAAGTTATAACTCCTATTGTTAAATAGACTTCCTTCTATAAGGTATAATAGGTGTATAATAAGGTATGCAAGTGTAAAGGTGGAAATCTATCTTCTATATATATGTATTGGTATAGGCTTAATAGGGGTAATACTTAATTAGATTATAGTATTATTTATATCTATCTAGATATAGCTAGGATAGAGGTTTTATATATAACCCCCTACTAAGCCTTTATATAGGCATTATATAATAAGATTATATAACTCTACGTAAGGGTAATATATTACCCCTTTATTATCTATGTATAGATACTAGCAACTTTTTATTTTCAGGTTACTTACTTAATAGTCCCAGCTATACAATTCCCCTATATCCTAATATTTACTTATATAATTATAGTATTAACTTTTAACTCCCCTTCTTAGGATCCTTATTACTATATAATCCTAAGATACTACTAGTATTATACATTTCCCTACCCCTTCTAGTATTATTATATATAATAGGTATTCCTGTTAGGGCCTTCTCTATTAGTCTATATAGGTCTTCTCTATAGGTAGTTAGGTACTAATCTTATAGTAATAAGGCTATTAATATATAGTATTTGTACTAAGGGATTCTGTAGGTATTATTAGCTAGTATCTATTAGTTAATTAAGAGTAATATTATGTAATAGTAGTATTTGCTAGGGGTTTATTATAATAATACTAGGGCTGTATCTTATAGTATTATAATACTTATATAAATAGAAGATACTAATAGAGAGTAGTTTTTAGGCTACTCTAGTATATAGAGATATAGGTAGAGTAGTAAGGTGTAAACAGAGGTGTACTCTGTATATAATCCCCTCTAAGACCTCTCTTATTCTTCTTTCCTTCATCCTTATTTTAAAATCCTTAATATATAATTATAGGCCTTTTCCTTTCTAAGTTTTTATATAATATACTAACCCCTAGCAGAACTTTGAAATCTCTTATAATAGCTCTTGTTCCTACTAACTAGCAGCTCCCTACTAACTCTTATAATCTACCTTCTTAATAAAAATATTTACTCCTGTAAAAATATATATATATATATATAAATAAGTGACTTTAGTAAGTATTATAGTCTGAAATAAATAAAAGATATGTATAAAATAACTATAAACATAAGAAATATATATAGTATATACTATAGGTGGAGCTATAAGCTCTATATAGGGCTAGTTTAGTCCACTAATACTTTAACCTTAATATTTAGCTTGTTAGTTAAAATAAGGGTCTCTAGGGTAGAGTTTAGACTCTTCTTTATATATATATTAGTAGGATTATCCTTTCTATTAATCTAGCAGATCTCAGTAATCTCCCTTTTCTTATACAATTCTTAAAGGGACATAATATTAATTATAAGCCTCTTCTTATTAGTTGTGCCAAGTTTAATGAGGCAATTATATAGAGATTTTAAATCTATATATATTATAACTAGAATAGGGGGTAGATCTAGAGTTTATATAATCTAGAGAAGTATAGAACTTAAGGTAATAGTATTATTAAAACTACTAACTATGCTATATAGTTTACTAGTAAGTACATTTTGTATAACTCTTTTATACTTAACAGAGTTCTAATATATAATATTCCTATAGATTTGGAAGTTATATAAGTTCCTAGTATTATATTCTTTAGCTAGAATAATAAGAAATCCAAGCTGAGAGCTAAGATCTTTGTTGTTAGTAAATAAACTATTAGTAAAAATGAATAGCTTTGCATAATGTAGATCTAGGGGAATAAATATTAAGCTATAATTATAGTACTTGATTTGCTATAGGATTTATATATTTAAGGCTTTAATATCTTTATCCTTTAGTAGGACTATCTAGGCTGCAATAGAGAGGTTAAATAAAGCCTCTAGTTAATATACTAAAGTAATGTATACTCCTCTTACTCTCTAGGTAATATACTACTATATTGTATCTAGAGATAAGGGGTTAATTATACAAAGGTTCTTAGATTACCCTTTTTAGGTTAGTATAACCTTACTATTAACTAGTGTAATCTTCCTACTATTAAACTTGATAGGCTGTTTACTTAATAGGA
>ML977588.1:446964-469107 GCA_010015725.1 Amniculicola lignicola CBS 123094 | reverse complement strand
AGTAGATAAGCTAGAGACTTATCTTAGTAATTATACTATTACTAATTACCTTACACAGTATATATATTAAGCTTAGAGATATTACCTAGGCCTATATTTAGGCTACTAATAAACTGAGTTATATATTATATACAAAGCCACTAATTAAGATAAGGGATACCTATCCTCTAAATACTATTTTCTAGATTATACACCTATTATATAGAGTAGCTAAGTTAGGATTATACTAGTTTAAGACCTACTATAATTACTACAGGGAGAAGCTCTAAATACTTAATTCTATATATAATCTATACCTTCTAATTATAGATAAAGGACCTATAACTTTTGGTATAACAGGCCTCTAGACTAATAATACCCTAAGTATTGTTACCCCCTTATTTATATAAAGGGAAGAGGACAAGCTTACTAAAGCTACCTTCTAAGTAAAGCTAAAGACTATCCTTTTACCTAATTAACTAATTAAGTTTAATAGTGGAAAGATTACCCTTATAAAAGGGAAGGTTATCCTAACTTAGAAGGGATAATTAAAGAACCTCTACGTAATTAATCCTTCTACCCTAGATATAATATAGTAATATATTGCCTAATAAGTAAGAGGAGCGTATGTTATATTAGTGTATTAACCTAAAGCTTTATTTAATCTTTTAACTATAGCCTAAATAGTCCTGCTAAAAGATAAGGATATTAAAGCTCTTAATATATAAATCCTATAGTAAATTAAGTACCCTAACTGCAGCTTAATATTTATCCCCTTAGATCTACAGCGTATAAAGCTGTTTATCTTTACTAATAGTTTATTTACTAATAATAAGGATCTTAGCTTATAACTTAGATTCCTTATTATTCTAGCTAAAGAATAAAGTAAGGGAGACTTATACAATTTCTAGATCTATAGTAATATTATATATTAGAACTTAATTAAGTATAAGAGGGTAATAAGGAGTGTACTTGCCTCTAAGCTATATAGCATAGTCAGCAGTTTTAATAATACTATTATACTAAGCTCTACACTTCTCTAAGTCACCTATATACTAGTATTGCCCCTAATACTAGTTGTTATATATATAGATTCAAAATCCCTGTATAATTGCCTTGTTAAGCTTAGTACTACTAATAAGAAGAGGCTTATAATTAATATTATATCTCTTCAGGAATTGTACAAAAAGAGGGAAATTATAGAAATTTAAGGGATTAATAGCAAAGATAATCCTGCTAATACATGTACAAAGAAGAGTCTAAATACTATAATAGAATCTCTTATTTCAACTAATAAGCTTAATATTAAGGTTAAGGTATCTGTAGATTATACTAATCTAGTATAGAGTACTTAAACTCTAAAACCCCTCTGCACGTAATACTAATTCCCTATATTACTTCGTACTTTCTATATATATATTTCTTATCTACTAGATATAGATATACTTACTAAAGTTACTTATTTATACAAGGGAATATTACATATATTTAGAAAGTACTTTTTATTTAATATATATTAAAACACCTCCCCCCCCTCCTTCCCTATCCCCTCCTCCCCCAGAAAACTATAGAGAAGAATATTATACTAGGTGTAATACTGGTAGTATACACTATATAACTACTATATATAGGAACTATAGGTACCTGCCTAGTAACTAGGCAGCGTATAACAATCCTTAAATAGAGAGGATCTAGAATTACTACTATAGTACTGTATGTATAGAGTTGCGTATAGAGCCCTATAGCTCTAGATAAGTAGTATATAGAAGTAACCCTCCTAGTATACAATCTTAGCTATAAAAAGCTAGAGGTTAGTACTAGTAGTAATAATTACAGCAATATTATACAAGGGCAGGGTAGTAATAGTAGTCTTATTAGCCTATAAAAAATATATATATTAGATACTATCTAAATACTATATAAAAGACAAGGTATATACATTAATATAGAGACCCTATATAAACTGGTAACCCTACTAGGTCCTAGTAGGTAGGATAACCTACTAGTAGCTGCCTAGAGTAATAGTAATAGCTATAGGGCTAGTAAGGCCCTATTAGGCAGGAGTGGGCTGAAGAGCTATTATGTAAAGGTCTACTACAAGTCAACTAATAAATTAAAAAGCTACTAGATTCTAGAATATATAGAAGAAGATATAGAGGAGAGAATAAAGAAGAGAAGTAAAAAGGGGGAAATCTCCTAGAATCTTATACCTAGATAGCCTCCCTAAATAATAGTAATTACTACTTATACCTCCTTATAGATTAGTTAATTAACTTATTATCTAATGTACCTCTGTTTATACTCTATAATGTAATAACTTACTTAACCCCTCTTTTAATGCACCTCTGTTTATATACTACATCCTAATAAGTATATTTTAACTTGCTTAATCTTAAGGACTATTTATATACTCTAGCTATTTACTAGATCTAGCTATAGAAGCTCTCTATACTAACTTACTAACTCTACTAGCTATTTATATAGGAGCCTAAGCTATAAGGGGTATAGACTAGGTACTAGAACTACAAGATTTTAATTATTAATTAATATGCACTAGTAAATTATATCTATATAACCCCTTAGTAGAAATGGCTTTTATAGAGAGCCTTATCTCTAGGTAAGATTAAGGTCTAACTGCCCTAGATAAGGGTATAGATGAATTAGGTAAACCTTCCTAACCTAAGGTATATAAGGGGCTTATATAATATATAGGGCTAGTAAGGGAGGATATAGATTTAATGTTACAATTAGGTATCTAGAGACTGTAACTGAAGGAACGTATAGATGAAGTAACTTAATTAATAAAACAAAAAGTTGCCAGTGTCTATATATAGATAATTCAGGGGTATTAACCAGCCTGCGTGTGGGATCACATAAGCTTACCTTACGTGATTAACCACATGGAGGCTTGGCAAGGGGTACCTAAAAGCTGAGCTTTCGTCCGACTCTAGATAGACATGAACAATACCAACCCCTGATTGTGCACTACCCAGTTACGTCCTGTATATGCATATACACCACGGACACGTACATTAGGATAGAGCTACCTATCCGCAGCGTACGTTGAAGTCCATTCAACAAATACATCAAAAAGAAAATTTCATTATATTCAAGCCGAAGGTATAACCCCTCCTAAAACCCCATTTCAAACGCATTACTGTGGCTCCCCTTATCTCCATATGACATCCTCCTACTTGTATAACAATGTATCTATCCGTTTAGATATGACCGAAGAGTGTCACAAGTTAGGTTTTACACTATTCGTTCATATCTAGGAGTAAAGCTTACAATGATAAGAGTAGTCCCACTTTTGCAGTCAGGACATTCTCCGGACACTCTGGTGGATCCAAATACCACCGCAGCTAATGGCGTTGCATGCTCGTCAGAGCAATGCCGGTATGTGCCAATATTTTGTGGCCGATCGCATGACTTGTAGGTTCGATCGGTTACCACATGTTTGGGGGTCTGAGAACAGCCTTTGTAAATTTGTTTCATGTCGGTGTAATTGCACATATTGGAAAATGATTGTGTTGATGTTGGGCAGAATGATTGTGTGGAAAGGACTGAACCAGACGTGATCTGGAGGGTCTTCATTTATGTTTGGTAATGGAGATCTATGCTGACCTGTTGCCTAGAAGTTAAGGATGAGGAAGTGGGGGCTTTGTAGATTCCTTACGCTAAACTTGGGAAGCTTGCAGAAGGAGGACCTGGTTATATAGTTGGTACTATTATATAGCCCAAATTGAGACTCCTTTCTGCTAGTCTGAACGCACCTGAAGTTAGACTAACCCTAATACTCTAGATGCATGGAACAACTATTGCTGTATGCAGCCACTTGGTCTCTTCAGCTGCTTCTGTTATCTGTCCCTTGAACAAGTACGCTTTAGGAGCGGGGTATCGAGATCGGAGTGTAGTCGCTTGTGTCGCCTGGTTGCATCTTGACGAAAGTGATTGCAGTTGTTAGATAGGTACGAAGGATTAAAAGTTATGGACGTTGATGTGGTCGTATTGCGATGTATATGAAAAGGTGGACGTTTGATTGTACACTTGCCAATGGTTCCGGGAACCTGCATCGGGAACCGGCCTCTCCTTGATGGTATAGATGTTGACTACCACATTCAGTCTTGACGGGTAGGCGAATCCATTGTGGACGGGGGATCACAAAGCAGGATGCATTACAGCCTAGTCATGAAGAGCAAGAATGTGCAACGAATATTGAATAAATAGTTCGGCGGACTTAATTACTATCAGTGTTCTGTGACGCAAAGAGATCGTTGATGCATGTTGCAATATTCAATAATTAAAATACATCCGTTCTACTTAGAACCCTTAGCTAAATGTGAACCAAGTTGCTCATGACCTTCTATTCACTGACTTATCTCCAAAATTGGAAACATCATGCTCGTAGGTTAGGCGCAAAATCACAGGCACCTGATATAGCTGTTGCGGGGTTGAACAAGTGACCAAGTTGATTACTTAAGATATGAGGATGATCCGGGTACATGTCTATTAAGGCAGGGCTATCTGGTTGATATCACGTACTATTCAAATAGCTATCTAAACGTACCCTTGAGATCCACTGTAATGAGTGCGATCAAATTTCTTACTTATTGAGAGATGAACTCTAATTAGTGTGTTACACCTCCCGCGCTTCGTCTAATCATTGTGACAGAGTCCCCAGATCCTTGCTATCGTCCAGTAACATATGTCACCGCCGTAAACCCTAGAAGCACGCACGAGCATTAATCCAGAAATGCTGACACTTATTCCGACCCAACCACTCCCTTCTACAGAAGATACCTTGGTATGCACAATGAACCCATCAACAACCCACCCGCTGATTCCGAGCCCGCTGTCTGGCCTCCCACTCCCTCCACTGCCCCTCCTCATACTCATCCTCTGTCCCATAACCCAAATCCCCCAACCACCCTTCATCACCATCATCCTCCCCAACCTCCCAACTTTCTTCACCATAACCCACACCATCCTCCTCAGTCTCCCCAGGAATATGCCAATGGTACCCCCTCGGCGCCCTAACCGAGTCCTCCCAAATCTCATCCGAAAGGATGTCGACCCCAATCCTCAAAATTCGCGCAAACATTCGATCTGATGACAGCACCCACTGGAATCCCGCCGGTGCCTTATCGAGCCGTGTTTGAGTCTCATAAAAGACGGTGCGACAAAGCGGACATGTGGTTTTGCCACCCGAGACTGAAGTATCCAGCCAGGTGTGGAAACAAGAGGAGCCGAAGATGTGGCCTTCGCAGGGGCTGAGATTGTAGACTTCTACGGGTTGGTGGTCGAGGTGGTTATATGGCTCTCGGCAGATGGGACAGTCGTCTTCGGGGAGGGTGGTTAGGGTCATGACGTGGAATTCCAGGAAGATTTCTTTGCTGGCCTGGCTGGGTCTGCGTCGGGGTCTTATTACCATGGTGGGTGTTTGCGAGGGTGGGGATGAACTGAGAGAAGGGGGGAGGTGGCTGGGCATTGGTATCGGTGTCCTGTCACAGGGTAGAGATGGCGATACTCTGGTGTCGATATTGTTTCGCCAGGTAGAGATCCGAAATTGCCCTGTAGCTTCCGTCAACAGCGCGAGATAGAAGTGAGCGTATGCTGTGACTCTGATCGCCCGATCGCCCGATCGATAATGAGAGTGATAGCGATGATAAATGTAGTGATATGAACTTGAAATGTGTGTTGCTCATGTATGACCAGTGAAGGTTTGTGAAAAGCTGGTCATTCAAGGTGCTCATATGGGACGCCACTGCCGGGAACTTGTGCGGCACTCGTAGCTGCATATTATTGACCATCAGATATTGCCATGTGCTGAGCACGCCATGTCTCCCGTAACAAGGAAGCCAAGAGCGAGTAAATGGCCGTTCGGACAATATATCGTGAGCAATGGTCGAGACATTTTTGCTCATGCGAAAAGGGCTATCGCCCATTATCCACCTAATTAATTCTTCACACACGATGTAACTCCAACAAAACGCAAATGGCTCGTCTCGACTTTTGACATCATTTAGATGTAGAAAACTTGAAAGAGAGTTGTTGCATGTCTATCGTATCATACTACCATGAAATTCGTCACTGACCACCTCCTCCCTGGATCACAAACCCACCTATCACACTCCCTTTCCCACCCAACCCACCCACCAACGCCCCTCTCACCTCCTATGCCCAAAATCATTCCCGTCAGCAAACGGCGGGTCTCCCATCGGTCCACTGCTCAACCCGCCCGGCGTTCCCCTCCCCCCCCTACTGGACCCCCACTCCCCCCTCCCCGGCCTCGATTCCTCACTAACACGATCATCATCAGTATTCCAGCCCCTATCCAAACTTCCCTCGCCCCTCCTCGCATTCCTAAACACCCTAGCCGGCTCAATAGGATCATCAGCGACCATCGGCCCGCCAGTCACATCCTCCATGTCGCGATCCACACGGCCTTCGTGACTAGGAGAAGTGCGTCTGGTTCGTCGCGGAAGACGGATTTCGCCGCCAAAAGGGAGATTGAGTCCATCGCCTGTCATGGAGAGGGAGAAGACTGTCGTGATGGCGAACAGGACCATGAGGACCCACACGAAGGCCGTGGCCGCTTGTGCTTCTTGACATCTCAGTTTCGTATTTGGACTTGTTTGTGTGATTTTGTTGCCTGTGGTATATACTTTGTTGGAGCAGCTATGTACCTGTAAAGCCGCAGCGAGCGCAATACCATCCGCGAGGTAGAAGATGAAGTTCAAACCATCGATGAGGGTCGCGACCTGAAAGATGGTTTGATCCGTGAAGTATTTCCAGCTGGCGGGGCCGAGGAAGAGCATTGAGAGGAGGCTGAAGACGGAGAGGAACATGGTGAAGTTTACTTCGGGGGCGTTGCCGGATTTGCGGGGAATTTGGTTGTAGTAGGATGTTGACAGCATATGGCCGATTAGGGCCATGACGGCGGTAGCACAGAGAACTTGGGCGAGCCTGAACATGAGGGCTATGGATTTGGAAATCATGGTGGGTGGTGGGGGAGCGATTGTCGCTCGTGGTCGGTATGGTGTGGCAGCCGTATATTTACAACGAAAACTCAAGCAAAGTTGGAAACGACGAATAGATATGAAACAGAAACGACGAAATTTTCCACAGCCCAACGGCCAAACTGCGAGGAGAAAGGGAGTATATCCACCGACCAGGCTGAGCCTCGTCAGTAGGCAGTAACATGCACCACTTCGTCAGACTTTCAGGAAGGCAGACCGATGCCCCCACACCTACGGAAAAAGGCGGAGGCTGAGCCAGGAAAGTTCAGGTTTGGATGTGATTCCTGAGGGCGTCAAGTGAAGCTAGACCAATTCGTCACTCTTGCCTATTATTTCCCTACCCGTCGATCCGTAAAAACGCCACTTTCTCAGCCTTGCGTCGGCGACATGAGAGCAACGCCTGCCTTAGCCCCGTGCGTGCATACATGTGCGGGGGTGCTATGATCACACTCTACGTCAATGATTGGGTTGTGGAAGCGGGTGTGGAGTACTGCATGGTCCGAACCGGAGGAGTCAGTTACTGGCCACCTGAGGAGAAGCGGTACAACCAAAAGAACAAATTGACCAAAAGGCTTGTATCGCTATCACATAAGCTCTACCAGAGGATCTCCATCGGCGTTCTGAGTTGGTGGACCAGGAATATTTCCAGGAACCGTGACAGGAAACCCAAGGAGGGCCATCGTCGCAGTTGGGAAGATCAGCCTCAAGCTTTGAAGGAGGGTAGATCCAAAGCTTCGTTTCTGTAACCTGTTCCTTCCATCCTTGTCTTTCGCAACCTTGTGCTTGTGCTTCTGGTTCTGTAGCTCTTGGATTTTCAGCTCCACCATCAGACGATCATCGGGGAGGAGTTTCGACTCGTTTGCACGAAGGACCGAAACTACCCAGTCAAAATCTAACTCTGAGAATCCCTGAGATATGAACCTAGAAATTGGGTTGGGCTTCGAGACGGTAGCCTTTTTGGTGCCCAGTACTTGTGCCCCTTGACGGGGGAGCTCGAGCTGGCTCTCAAGTTTCCAGAACCGCTGGTCGAGATCTTGCTGCATTCTTCGCTGATCTTGACGGCGTTGTTCACGAAGCATGCGTTGTTGTCGCTGAACCTTTTCAATATCTTCCTCCAGTTTGTGTCGTTGGAAAAGGAGCTCTTCCTGTAGCTCTTTGTCCCGAGTGGCAAGTGCTTCTTGATGCTCTCGCTTGATGTCTTCAAGATCTTTTGTGTGTTTTGCCTCGAGTCTGGCAAGTTCCTCATTCACTGCAATGCCGGCAGCGGTTTGTACCAACTCCTTCCTCTCTTCAACCATTTCGTGTTGAATTAGAAAAGGGAGGGGGTTTCGGTTGACCAAGCTCATGATGATGTGCAATGCGGATTCTCTGCCCTCAAATCGATTGATTCTGGACCCCCTTCCGATCATTCGACCCCAGAACTCGGGCGTTGTCCTGAGCTCTTCTTCTCGCATCCTCGCGGTGGCTTGTTGAACCTGGTCCCAGAACGAGGTAACCAAGATGACGTTCTTCAGTGGTTCATCACCACATAGCTCTCTAAACATCTTCAGGTTCCGCATCGCTGAACCCTCCATGCGCTCATTTTTGATAGGATGCATATAAACAACGCCAGAAAGCTTCTGCCTATTCTGATACGAGTCTTTGAGCCATTCCGCAATATCCTGCAGGACTTCGGATTCGCTCCGGAAAGTGTCGTTGAAGCCAGGAGAGTCTATCAAGTTGATGTTCCACCCACCAAAGTGAAAACTGTATCCCTTGAGCTCTGAGGTACCTGGATATCGGTTAGCTTAATCTGTTCTCGAAGGAGCATCCAAGACACCCTACATGATCGCAGTGAGTGCCCGATTGGTACAGAATCATCACCACTAGCTGACTTGATAAAAGTGCTTTTGCCCGCTCCCGTCACCCCCATCACCGCAATAATCGCCCAAGGTGCATCTCTTACGCCTTGCTGATGCATGTTGACGGGCGAAGGCGGATCTCGTTGCCACTCTTCACATTGCCCGATGCCCTGTGTAATGGCTTCAAGTCCTCCGTGATGAATCTTAACAGGGCTTCTGGCATCAAGGCCATACTAGGGCATACTCCGAAAGTGCCGGACTGCAGGAGCAGCTAGAGCTTTGGGCCCTTGTCATATGGCTGGAACATGCATCAGGCTGAACCTCAGCCTTGCGCGTATCTTTTCATGAAAAGCCGTTATTAGATAAAAGGGATTTTGATAGCTTCTCACAGCCTGCCACGACATCGCCGGCGTCTCGCCGAGCATCCAGCTGACCGGAAAATTGGAGGGGAAGTTTCGACTTTTGGTGATTGAAAGCCCACTCGCGAGAGGGGGAATCTAGCCTCGCCTCCCAACGCCCATGACGACGCACCAATAACTTAGCGCTAGCAGTTTCCGGGCGATGCAGGTCACATCTCTGCTCTGTAATTCTCTTATCGCCCAAACATGAGAGCCTCATTTTTTCAGGCATCCATGCAAACCATCAACTGATTGGCACAAATGAAGTTGTGAGAGCATCTGGGGCGAAGCACAACAAGCGTGGAGAAGCACATGAGCCTTAGCCAACCAAGCTCCGGTCAATCCATCGAGATTGTGAAGATAATGACACATCGTAACAGGATTTACCCCATCCATACCTCGGCCTTCTTCCAGACCTTGTAGGAGCTGTAGTGCTCTCCGGAGGAGTCTCCATATGCTACAATCGCTGGGTGTGCAATGATGGCGATTGGTTTGCCATCCAGACTGCTACTGCTCTTACTGAGCTCGACGTTATGGTAGGCTTGGTGCTGCACTAATTCTCCGCCGGACGTGAATCTCGAGACACCATCGTCTCCCTTCAGATCAAGTTCTTCAAAACTCATAATATGCAAACGGTTCTTCTGAGTCCATAGACGATATGAAAGCCGGGCTGCGCGCGCAACAATTTCGAAAAGTGTTTTGATGCGAGTATTGTTTGAAAGCGCTTCCGGGTCCAGGAAGAGTTGTACATCGCTTCCTAGATATTCTTCAACGAGGCGCTGTGCTGCCGCCGATCTACACTTCTCGGCTTTCGATTCGACATCCGTCGACTTATCGGTGTTCATAACGTGTGGATCAAAGGTCCGGAGCATTTGGCACCTCCATTCGTTCGCCACCTTTTCATCATCTACCCCTGTTAGTCTATATTGTGATTATTGGGCTACTGGAATACCTTTCATAGCATCAACATAGATCTGATTTATGTCAATGATTAGGTTATCAACCCTTCCATCAGCATGGTGGCTTGCTTCCGACTGTTGCCAAAAGAATGGACTTCCAAAGATATTTGTGTATAGCAGCGATGATATAGTGGCCATGCAGATCAGCGCAGGCAACTTGGTGCTGTACTTTGGGTCATCGATAGGAAAGAAGAAGGCTCCATCATCTGTTTGGGAAATATTTCGTAGTAACCGGAGGGCTGCATCAGATTTCAGCACGTCAGACGGCACGTCTTTCTGAACACATGCCTTAGTCCAACTCCAGAGATCGTCGCGTATCTTGTCAAAGCTGCGGCGAACTTCGGCATCAGCTTTTGGCATCCATCTAGCAGGTTCGAGCATCATATTGAAAGCAGTTTCTTGGGCTTTTCGAACATCTGAGCTGATCTCCTGAGTTGCAACCGCATCTTTTCTGCTCTGTAGCTCCAGATGTTTTATTACATCTTCCTGTCCCTTTGCCGTCGTCTCAGATTCGAGCAACGATCTATTGGCGCTCCGGAGTTTCTGATCTAACTCTGCCACCCTCTTTTCCAGTCTGGCCTTTTCTGTTTTAAGGGTGTTGACCCTGCCCTTCTCCGAGGAAATGGATCTATTTGCCTCTCGCAGTTGACGATCCACACCGTCCTTCTCGCTTTGCATCTTTTTACGCAGATCTTCGAGTGCCTCTAGCTGTATCGCTTTCTGGTTTGCCAACTTCACGTCAAGTTCTTTATTCTTGGATTTGAGCCTGTTTAGCTCAGAGTCTTTTGACTCAAGAGCTTTCTTCATAGCAGCCAATTCATTATTCAGCCAGATGTTTGCCCTTTGATATTCCTGTCTTCCCTTTTCGAGCATCTCGTTCTTGCTCTGAAGGGGTTCTAGGCGACGTTGCGCTGCCTGTGCCGACAGGACGGCATCATTGCGGAGGCTCTTCATGTGAACAAATTCATGAGTCTTTTCGTCACAAAGCTGCCGGAAATGATCTCGGTCTGTGCGTAACGTTCGATTCTCCTTTTTGATATTGTCAACCTCGATCTTTTGATGTCCAAACTCGTGCAGGGCGACTTTGAACGAGGCCGAGCTTATATCCATAGAGTGCCGCCGCCCCTCGCCTCGAGGTGGCCATTGGGGCTCAAAGCGAAGAGTTTCAAAGGCAGTACTAGCACGCGGTGGTCGACCCCGGTTCTCAATATCATAGGTTGGCAGAGGTTTCCGTGAGAGCATCATTTCGTTCAGCAGTTGTCCCGACTGCTCTGATAAATCTTGATCAAACCCTTCGAATATTGAACCATAATCGTGTTCACTCGTTTCTGATCCAGCTCTTTGGCGAGGCCGAGGAGGAGAGTATTCATTTCGGTCTGCCTCAGTACGCATCTGACGACGGCGATCCTATTCCCATCGAATTAGCCTTGATAGCTTTCTTATCAATGCTTGAATCCCACCTCCTCCATTTCCTCTCGTTTGAATTCGCGTCGCATTGCTTCCTGGTTCTCATTTTCTTAGTCCAGAGGCGATGGAAAAAGGTGTCGGGACTTACTTCAACAAATGGCCTGGGGCCTTTTGGAGGCCTCTGTGGCCGACCCTTCTTAAATGATGGAAGAGGGACGCGAAAACCCCTCCTTGGCTTCTCTTGCGACATTGCACAGTAAGAATATCAATCGGTCTGTTCGTAGAGTATAGATGGCACGATTGATGTTTGTGTTCGCGAACAGTATGCTCATGTAAGGCTACCTGTGTTGAAAGACCGACCTAATTCCTGCTTTTACTAGGTCAGGATGTATAGGTATCCGATGGGAACAAGGAAGGTTATTGAAAGTTCAGCCTGATCATGAACTGGACTTGATCGGTCCGGATGTGGCGCGCCCAATGTGAAGCAGATGCACCCCACGCCAAGTCAGCTGAGCAGGCGCCATTATGTTGTCGCCCTTAAGCGAAGGTATATATCGTCTCCTTCAGGTGACCAAGGTTGCACCAGGCTGAGCGCGAGGAATTATGCATGAGCTGAAAGCCTCGTGAGCAACCTGGCGCAAGGCAATCACCTGAGCGGCTCCGAAGCACAGTAGAACAAGGCTGCATATTTTCTTGGTCCATGTCCAAGATGAATTCCGCACATATCAGCTTCCTTTCCGGCTTTCCCTCTGGCCTCCATTCTGCAAAAGTCATGTAGAGTGATGCTCGGAATGATGCCGTTTGGTCATCGAGGTGCCAGGGCTCCCGGCCCAGCCATTGGAACACACAAGCTCATTGTTGGCGTCGATTTCGGGACAACTCATTCTGGTCGGTATTGCTTATAGTCGCGCGTGGTCGCCACATGTTGACTTTCACAGGCGTTAGCTATGTGCCCACCAACAAAGCTGCGCGAGATGTTGTTGTCATCACAAACTGGCCTGGTCCGGGAAGGTTTCATTTGGAGTCAAACTACAAGACCCCTTCCAGGATTGCGTATCCTGAAGAAAACACAGGGGTAACAGCCAACACTGCCGGCTTCCAGGTCACGGCAAAGATGAAGTCGTATACATGGTTCAAGTTACGATTAGACCGAAGCGCAACCACGATGTACGATGATCCCGATTTGCGACAGAGCGAAGGAGAAGGAGTATTGAAACTCCCGCGAGCAAAAAATGCCACGGAGGTTTGCGGAGACTACCTGGCGGAGCTTCGTGCGTTTACGATGAGAATTCTGGAGCAGCGCTTTGGTGCTGACGTTCTTCGACTTACACCTATTGAATTTTGGTTCACAGTACCCGCGATTTGGTCTGATGGGGCAAAACAAAGCACACTACAAGCAGCGAGACTAGGTGGTTTCGGTACAAGGCCGGGAGACCATATTAACCTTATATCGGAACCGGAGGCAGCAGCCATCGCAACTCTCAACTCGGTTACTACCGGTGGAAGCGAAGTTCTAGTTTCGGTAAGCAACTCAGGTTGTCACATATAAAATAGCAAGGACCGATGGCTAATGATCGCTAGCCTGGAGATGGTGTGTTAATATGTGATTGTGGTGGTGGCACTGTAGTATGTTTTCCGTCGATCCCTGATCAATCTTACACTGACTCAGGCTTAATAAAGGATATTACTACGTACCTCGTCAGAGCTGTGAATCCCGAACTAGATTTCGAGGAGCTTCTTGTGGGAGAAGGTAAGATATTGTCTGTGATAGTTTCAGTTCTGCATTGACAATCTATAGGCGGGAAATGCGGGTCTACGTACATCGATCGATTGTTTCTGCAATGGATGACAAGAACGTTTGGTGACGCCTTCCAGAGAATTCCATTTGACAAGCGTGGTCCGGGTAGTGAATTCATGCAAGATTTTGAGTTCTGCAAGCGCGACTTCGGGTTAAACGGAGATTCAACAACGGAGCATCATGTCCGGTTGGTGATGGATGGAGTGAACGATCCGGAAAACTACAATGCTGAAGAAGGAGAGGTCAAATTCACTTCGTGAGTTACCCGAGGAAGGTCGGCCATGTTGTCGAGACTGATAGTAAACAGTGAGGAGCTAGAAAGCTGGTTCACGCCCGTGATTTCGAAAATCCTTGCAATGCTGGGGGAGCAGATGAGGCAATCTCAAATGCAGAGTGGCCAAAGGATAAATGTTCGTACCCCAGAATGGCTTCTGGCTATATTAGCTAACTCAAAAACAGAAAATACTGCTCGTTGGTGGATTTGGCGATTCTCACTACCTTCTCGATTCAGTCAGGCAATGGAGCGAAAGCCATGGAGCAGTGAAAGTCATCTGTCCAGACCAACCGTGAGGACTGCAATCATTTTGACGGTGGTGGAGGCTAACATCAAACGATAGGCAAGCTGCGGTCGTGAAGGGCGCTGCTATTCGAGGGCTTGGTGGGATTAAAATCAAGTCTCGTCGGTGTCGTCGCCATTACGGATTCCAGCTCGATTTGCCCTATGACCCAGCTGTGGACGATGCTAGACACAAGTATGTCAGTCAATTCAACGGAAAAAGTTACTCCAGGGGAACAATGGTCTGGAAGGTCAAGAGGGTACGTACCTGAAAGACTTACTAGTAAATCAAAACCTGACATCTTTGTAGGGGCAGAAGATTGATGAAGATACTTTTATCATCCAGACTGTGAACAAACCATGGTACAAGCACGAGACACTGGTCTTTAAGCTCCCATTCTATTCTTGTGAGGCGCAAACCCCACCGCGTAGAGAGGATCATCCGCGTGAGTATATTGTCCTATCCGTTGGTTAACCACTTGACTAACGGCGCACAGGAGTACAGAAGATCGGTGAAATTGTCGTAGATCTTCGGAATGCAAACTTGAACAAGTTCAAGCGGAGGTGGAAGTTCCGCCAGGACAATTACATATACAATTTGCAGTATGAGCTCCAGATTATGTTCGGTCAGAGAGAGGGAGTACTGTTTGTGCGAGCCAAGAACGGAAATGAGATATTCGGAAAGGCGTATATTGAATATGAGACCGAGTAGAGTAGTAATGAAGATACTTACGGTACTACTGACTGGCACATGCTTACCTACGCAAACACCACTGTTCGGAGGAAGGGAGATCCTTTGCCAGACGGGCTTATCCTGTACAGGACCGATGTCTGCCATCAAAAGCCGGCCGGGATACCAGGCAGAGGTGTGTGGGTCGTTCCATAATAACCTGACATACGTAGGTGATGTCGTGCCTTGGTCGAGCAGTGCCATTGGGGGAAGGCCAACTACAGCGTAACTGGGCGTTCAATGCTAACTTGATGGGACAAGGTCGCCTGGGGGAGCGGGAGGAGGCAGGATGCATGTCGGAACGAGGTGCGCGGAGAAGATAGCGAGGTGGCCGTCACCCGTGGAAACACAGAAGGTTGGTAGACGTCTCAGATGCCCCCGGAACGGGAAGAGCAACCCTCCTGTCAACAATGGCAGCCTGAGATAGAAGGAGCACTATCTCCACGGCGTGCCTCTGCTCCTCGCTGTGGCGTTCGTTTCGACAAGAGAACCGCAATGGCGATGCCCCAGGAGTCTGGTTGCGCCGTCCTGTCATGTTAGCAACATTTGCACACCAGCATCGTCTCGAGCCGTGCCAAACGAACGCATGTCGTCGAACTAACCTCTCAACAACAAGCCGATCATCAGCACACATCCCGGTCGCACCCCAGCACGTTGAGCTCGCTTGTCGTCGATGGATCAGCCACGATGCACTGCTCTGCACATGAATGTCTCCTTCACAATTCCTCAAGGGCCCTCCTGGGCCGGAGAAGCACTCCACCTGAACGCAATGCGCGCTTCTCTCCAGAGTGCGCGTGTGTGCCAAGACCTCGGAATCAGCGTGCGGGTTTTGTCGCCATACCGAGGCGTCGCCTGTCGGCAGCTTCTGATACCGCTCACGAGATGAAAAAAACGTGGTGTTCATTCAGCCGCAACCCAGTCGCTGAGTTCTGCTCGCTGAGTTCTCTCGCGGGCCCACAGTTCGCGTGACGCCACGACGGGAGCGAGGTTCCGTTTAGAAGGACCCTGTTCAGCCGTCTTCACATGCAACATGAGACGTCCTTTCACATCGATGCGGCGTTGACCGTTGATACGCCGCACATGCAGAGCCTGCTGCCACAAAGCAAGGCCGCAACGGCGCCGACGTCGACTCGCTGAACCGCCTGGCTGCCGTCTCCGATAAGCCCGGGGTCGGCCAGTTGGACTCGCGATGTGATTTTGGAAGACCAGGCGCAGACGCCGTACATGGCTGTGGCCCCTCTTTGCAACATGATTGATATTCATAGATTGCACGCCGGATGCCGTTGCCGCCCCTCCACTTAAACACCAAGAAAACACCTGCCGCTCTATCTCCAAAAGAAGCAGAAGGCGCAAGGCGAATTGGCTCTGATTGAGCTCCTGCGATCCACCTTATACGTAACGCTCCTCAACATCTCCAGGCGACGAGCTTGGTCCCGCATACAGCTACGGGGTTGTTGTGTAAGTTCCAGCAAACGCGAGCTTTGCACCATGACATGCGCATGGCAGCTGCACCCGCCCACACAGATTGGTGAAGCTCCACCTTTGAAGCCTGCTCGTCTCCAACCACAGCCCTCGTCGACAGGGAGAGGAGGCGTCTCGTGCAGGATCCTAGGTAGCCTTATCGAAGGTGACGTCCAGTAGGTGGCCCGAGCTCCTTTCACATGCCATGCGCGGGATGGAATGATCGCAATACCGCCCAACTTTTTGCTGCCCTCCGTATTATAACCACCTGAAACCCTTCACTCCTCTCTGCACTCGCATTTTCTGCCACGAACTTTCTCCTCAAGCCTACAACACAGGTTCCAAGAGCAAGAACAGCAATTTCAAGCCAGTACGTCCCTTATCGATAGCATCGCATCTTTCACATGCCATTCACCATCTGACAGTTCGCAGACGCCGTTTTCAGACTCTACCGCCACCAGCGCGTCGTCATTTCCTCGCACATATAACTAGGTATGTTGAGAGTCGTGCCCTGCTCTCCAACCCTATCAAACCCACAATCACTGCTCCCATCACCACCAACTAGTCAATTGCACCCATATTCACACATCCGCAGCGCCCCAGTCTCGACACTACTTTCATGCCTCACGTCGATATCGACACGATGAACGGCGAAACCACCCCCCTGACCAACGGCGAGAAAGCCCATTCCAAGGTGTTATCAGTATGTACCCCATTTCTCAATCTCGCATACCCAATACGATCTGCATGTGGTGCCCCGCAATGAAAGGGCCACGCCCAATCCCCATTCCACGCACCCAACGGCCGGGCCAATGGCGGCTCCACGGCCTTCCATGCATGGTCGAACAACCTCCGCATGCTGCAGCTTATTACTCATGCCGCCAACACTCGACGAATGAGAAAGCTAACACGAAAACGCAGCATCTACAAACGTACCCCGTCGTCAACGACACAATATCCTTCTACCAATCGAACCCCTACGGCGCAAAATCAGTCTCCCTGTTCCAGCAAACCTACGCCAAGTTCATCGCCCCTCTGCACCCTTACCTCGCAACGCCCTACTCGTACCTGTCACCCTATCTCTCGCGCGCCGACGAGCTAGGCGACACCGGTCTCTCCAAAGTCGACGAGCGATTCCCCGTCGTCAAGGAGGACACGAATAAGCTGAAGGAGAGCGTGCAGGGCCTCGTCGGCTTGCCGCTGCAAGTTGTAGGCAAGGGCAAGGAGTATGTGTGGAGTACTTGGGAAGACGAGTACTCCAAGACGCGGGGCGAGAAGGGCGCGGTGAAGAGCGTCAAGGCGCTCATCTCCACAGAGCTCAAGATCGGACAGGACGGGTACGGACTCATCATGTCGTATCTGAGTAAGGGGAAGGAGACGGCACACAAGAAGGTCGATGAGGCGAAGCAGTAGGATGATATTCGCATTGACGCGGATATGGTGAATTGTGTTGTCCACCACGCTTCCATGCCTGAGCGGGCGTGGAGGTGTTACCGTTGCGGCGCTGGTATGGAGCTGTTTGGGCCGCATGTGCTGTGTTGGATCTGCTGCCTATGCCGCACCAACTACGGACATATTCTTTTGCTCCTACCATGGTGATACCTTTCAATCTCTTCTGGGGGGTGTCTGGTTCTTCTATTTGCTCAGACTTATCATGATACGGTCTTATGTATACGTTTTTGGCTGGGGGGTTCTTTTCTTTCGTTTTCTTTTCGGGGTAATACCTAGGTAGCGATCAGTACACTGTTTTTGGGAAATTTAAGTATTAGACTGGAATGTAATTAGTAATGATGTGAGATCTCCTCTCGTTCAAAGTTTCTGTGAGAAAAGGCGGGGAAACGGGACCAGGAACAGGGCAATAGCTCGAGCGGCTAATCTTGCCGTGCGGTCCATCGCGGATGGGTTGTCCAATTGTGTTGCTAAAGGTAGTTGCATGACAAGACACTGCATGCAGATCACAGCATTCAGCAGTGGCATGAGTGGTGCCAGGTGGAACCTCGGCGGTATCTTGATGTTTCATTTTTCGCCAAAGTACATGCCCGACGACAGGTCGCTCTGTCGCGCCCGTCTACCCCGGTATATCCGTCATATGCTCATGCACTTGTCAAACCGACGCCAGCCGTGAGGAGAAAAGAGACCCGTTCAAAACCTGAGAGGGGTGAAGAACCACCTGTTCTTGCCGGATGTGTACCTCTCCTCGAACGCCTTCTTGACCTGCTTCTTGGCATCCTCGCGCTGGGAGACCTCCTTGAATGTGTCGGCCTGGAGTGTGCCCTTCAGGGTCTCGAGCTCGAGCGTGTAGCGGGTGGGCATGAGATGGGTGTCTAGCATGTGTCAGCGGCTTCCTTCGATTTTTCCAACTCCTTATTCCCGTGATGTTCTCTGCATTCAAGTCCCAGGGCGCGACGTACAGTTGATCTGCTTGACGAACGGCTTGATCTTGGACTTCTTGTCCTGCTTCTTCTTCGACATGCGGCGGGTGACTTGGGTCGGGTAGCGCTCGATGCCGGCGACGAGGGCGTGGGGGAAGGGGTGCGACTTGGTGCCGTTGTCGAGCGGCTGGATGATCACGCACTTCTTGCCGGCATAGCGACCGCGGGTGATGATCTGGGCTCCTGTTAGCATATCGGCAATCAATGATGCAATGCAAATGAGAGAAGACTTACGACGACACGTCCGACCTTGAGGCTGAACGTTGAAAGTTAGCACATACTCAAGGTATATTTGTGGGAGGAGTGAGTGGAGGAGTTGACGCAGCACGCGGGCTGCAAAGGACTGCTCAAGGCAGTCCCCAACTCCTCCGTCGCCTTCCTGAAATCTCGCGAGGGAGACTCATTGGGGAAACTCACAACTTCATCTTTGCTGGAAGGGCGCAATTGTGATGGTGGTTGTCGGATGGGGGGAGGAGAAGAAGTTCGCTTGCGGTGCTGGAGCGCGAAAATCGACCGTGGGCGGCGCGGAACAACAAGCGAGCCGGGGAAAGTCTTGGCAGCTCTGATTGGCCAAACTTTTGGCTCAAATTTTTGGCTCGTCCCCGCTGGAAACGGAAGAGCAGCGAACTGCACATTCATCGTCACCCGCCCAGCATGAAGATCAAGGCCCTCAGCAGGTCGGCAGCGTCGGCGCAGGCCCCCGGGTCGAGTGTCACCCGCATGCCGCGCAATTTGGACCCGGACTTGCACCCCTTCGAGCGCGCGCGAGAGTACACGCGGGCGCTCAATGCCACCAAGATCGAGCGCATGTTTGCACAGCCGTTTCTCTCCAGCTTCGAGCCCGGCCACGTCGATGGCGTGTACTCGTTTGCAAAGGACCCCGAGTCGTAAGTAGTCGTCATGCTTCATACCACAAGCTGAATTCTAATCGCATCTGCAGACTCGACCACTTTGCCTCCGGCAGCGGCGACGGCGTCGTCAAGGTCTGGGGACTCACGACCCAGGAGGAGATATGGCAGAGCCAAGCACACGAGAATATCGTCAAGGGCATGTGCTGGACACGTGATAAACGCCTCATCACCTGCGGCAGCGACCGCACGATCAAGATGTTCGACCCCTACGGCACGCCGTCGAAGAGTCCGCCCACATCGACCTGGCTGGGCCCGCATGCCTTCACGTCCGTCTCACACCACCGCTCGATCCCCTCCTTCGCCGCCTCGAGCAGCAACATCACCGTCTACGACACCAGCCGCACGTCGGGCACGCCCGTTCAGACACTCAATTGGCCGACTGCCATTGACACGATCAACTGCGTCTCCTTCAACCAGACTGAAACCTCGATCCTCGCGTCATGTGCTTCCGACCGAGCTGTCATTCTCTACGATCTGCGCACGAACTCCCCTCTCCATCGCAATGTACTCACATTCGCCTCGAACACCCTCGCATGGAACCCTATGGAAGCTTTCAACTTCGCGGTTGGCAGCGAAGACCACAACGTCTACATATTTGACATGCGGAACATGAAGCGGGCTCTCAATGTGCTCAAGGGCCATGTGGCGGCGGTGATGAGCGTCGATTTCAGTCCCACAGGAGAAGAGCTTATCAGCGGCTCATACGACCGAACGATCCGCATATGGGACCGCGCAAAGGGCCATTCTCGAGATATCTACCACACGAAACGCATGCAGAGGGTCTTCTCGGTCGCCTGGACACCCGACAACAACTACGTGCTCTCTGGCAGCGACGACGGCAACATTCGATTATGGCGCGCGCAAGCATCCGAGCGACAAGGTGTCAAGTCCTTTGCCCTCCGGCAAAAACTGCAGTACGACGATGCGCTGAAGGAGCGATATAAGCATATGCCTGAAATCAGGCGCATTGCCAGACATAGACACTTGCCCCAGCAGGTCAAGAAGGCCAACGAGATCAAGAACGAGGAACTCAAGGCTATCAAGAGGAGAGAGGAGAACGAGCGGAGACATTCCAAGAAGGGTAAGGTCAGGCGGAAGGCCGAGAGGGAGAAGATGGTTTTGGCGAGGGAGGAGTGAAAATGGGAGGAGGAGTCTGATTTCATCATGCATAGCGAAGGCGTCTTGGTCTCAAAATTTAGTCTAGGTAGGAAATACCCAAATGATGACGTGGCAGACATACTATGGCCTGTCTTCTCTCTTAATCCTCCGGTCGGCTCTCTCTTATCCCTCCGGTCGCCCCTCTTCGACGTTTCGGCACGTGACTACGACTCCCTTCCCATCGGCTAACCGCCTATCACGTCATTTGCAACTTCAACCCGCCTGGGTCCAGGTTGCTCTGATCCCCGCATGTACAGTAGGGCGCAACATATGCATTTGTAATATCCGGACTGCTAAAAACAGGCGTTTAGCGCGTTAGGCATTCCATCCTCCTCTTTAAAAGATTCAAAAGCAGCTTCCTTGGACTTTTGAAGTTGAGGTTCTGAGCTGCGAGATCGAGATACTGACAACACTTGAACGAGTAATCACATCTTGAGCATATCGTGTCATTTTGTACCGGAAAGATTATTGTGTGTTTGACATTTCATATGGCGTCTTCCTCGGCGATGCAGATCCAGGATAGCAAGTTTGCAGCTTTGGGGCTGGAGAAGAGAATTGTGGGGGAGGAGAGGGTGTGCTGTTATAGTCGGGGGTTGGGAGAAGTCGGAGAGGAGAATCCGGTACTGGTGCTGATTCATGGGTATCCGCAGTCAAGTTATCTGTAAGTGAATATATATGTCCTACATTCCGGAATGAAGGACTAACAAGTAAATTTCAGCTTCCGTCATGTGAGTTCTGTTCAATCTCATATCCTAAAGAATTTCCTTACAAGACCGTGGATTGAGTAAAGAACTGATTGACTCATGGACATACAGTTAATCCCCCTCCTCCCCCCATCAACCCCCTCTTCATCCCCGACATCCCAGGCTACGGCCTCAGCGCTCCAATTCCCCAAAACGACAAACTCACAATTGGCACAACCCTCCTCTCCGCCCTGCAACTGCAACTCTCCCAATCTTCCTCCCCATCCCCTTCCACCTCCACCCCAGTCATCCTAGTCGGCCACGACCGCGGCGCCCGCATCATCCACCGCCTCGCCGTCAGCCGCCTCCCCAATTTCTCCATCCAAGGCATCTGCCTCCTCGACATCGTGCCCACGCTCACGCAATGGGGCAAAGACAGCACCGCCGGGGGTTCCAAAGCCGCAATGGGCCAATTCCACTGGCCTTTACTCGCCAACGTCGCCCTCGCCACCAGTATGATAAACGCCTACGGCGGCGACAAATGGTGTCTCGCCATGCTCGAGCGTTGGTCCGGCTCCAACCCCACCGGTCTGAACTCCTTCCACTCCAACAACAGTATCGCCGTGTACACTGAGTTTTTCAAGAACGAGGATGTGGTGCTGGCGTCGTGTCGGGATTACGAGGCGGGGGCTACGACGGATGTCGAGGCGCAGGAAAGGGATCAGAAGGAGGGGAGGAAGATTGCGTGTCCGGTTTTGGTGGTGTATAGTGAGAGGTATTTGGGGAGGCAGTGGGGGGATGTGGGGGAGAG